>OY804554.1:25465386-25780386 GCA_963680865.1 Spergularia marina | reverse complement strand
ATCTTTGGATTGATTTATTATTCACATGGAAATAACCAAATATTCGTCACATATTTACTACTATACATGTATATACAACTCGGCCAAATATTAGCCTTCCTTTGGGCCGGGTAATATCCGCATGAATCATGTACACACCATCTTATGTCCAAATAAAATCAATCTCCACAAGAGAGGTCACTTTGGCGACATGTTGTTTTAATTAAATTTATTGTAGGAAATAAGACATCTTTAATTGATTTAAACCAAAACGTCCGATTATTTAACTTTGTAATCATGATGACCATGATCCGAATGTGTAATTATAAACCGACTTTGACAAAACCTAACGCCAAAGCTACATGGTCCAACCTTAACGTGTGTTAAGTCTTTTAACATGCTTGTCACAATAACATAGAAAATAACCAAATCATATCACAGTAACAAATCAATCAAACAATAAACCAAATTATAAGATCAACTGTAAAGCAAAAAACCACGACCATGCGACACACACGTATGTAGTTCATGGATAAAGATTGATCAGAGAAGAACCTTATACTAACATAGCATAAGCGTAAGACTTACCTTAAATCGATCGAACAAGCGGCAAGCTTAATTAAGTCAACAGTTAAGCATGAAAAAAACTTTAATCACCGATCTCGCACATAAACGAAACACACTAACACAGAACTTGACTTTAGGCGACAAACTTAATTACCGTACGTACATGCCTTAACCAACCAAACAAACAACTTTATCTTGATCGAAATTTCATGCGGCAAAACCTTAGTTTGATCATAAACTTTATTTTAAAACTTGATATAAAAATTAAAATCAAACCTCAAGAGGAAAGCACACAAAATTTTCCAACGCATAAACCATCTTTGACCAAACTTATGCACGTACGTGAATTAACATACTTACCGAATTGCGATAAAAGGAAAAAAAAAAAAAAACAACTTGAAAAGCAATTCACTACCAAACTTCAAACGTAAATTGGTGTGTCGAAACGGATTGCTATAAAACTTAATCGCAACTCAACTAGTACAAGTTAAACATAGTCCGAAAAACACAAAAACCTTATACCCAATAATCTGACATGAATTGGCTCTGATACCAATTGTTGATTTATACCTTAGATCCGGAATAAAACCGAGAACCGTATTCATGTCAGATTATCAAGATGAGACAGTAGCGGAAGCGTACCTTGATCCATCGTGAAAGGTTGTGGTGGTGGGTATGGATCTTCTAACTCTTTAACCTTCTCCTAAGGCACCAACTGATGATGGGATGTCAGAGAGTGAGAGAAAGATATGAGTTAGGGACCATGACCCTGAACCCTAGATATATATATATAGGGTGTCTTATTCCTTAATCGGCCCATCATTGAATAAGGAATAACTGACTGGTCTCTACACATATTTAGTCCATATTCTTATTAGATGTCATAAGCCCAAATACTTATGGTAAACTTGATCACTTCTGTAGGCTAACCTTAAGACGGCCAAATACACACTCATATATGGAAAACATGTAGGCCCACACGATTGTAATTCTAACATTTTATTCTTCAAAATTTAGTAATTCAAGCTATAAAATGGAAGTCATCACACAATACTAGTATTGTTCCGTCTTTTAATCAAGACACGGAAATTTTAGCTTCGTATTAGAGTCAAGATTTTAAAGGATAACAAATAAAATTTAGTGAACAGTAACATCATGCATAAGACCAAGATGAATATTAGATAATCGTGTCTCATCGTTTAGGTACTATTTTTGTTTCCAATCATTTAGATCACAAGTGTTAGTTTTCAAATTTTGAAATCTATAAAATAGATTTTGACATTGTTTAATTTAAGTGATTTTAAATAATTCTGAAACCTAGTTTATATCATAGAAAATTACAAAACGATAATAATACCGAATAAATCCTTAATCATACGATTCCGTTAATTTAAGGTAACCCTCGTACTTGAACGCTTAATTCAAATAGTGCTCAAAAAAAAAAATTATCAAAATGGGGTTAGAAAAAACTTATTTATCGAAATGGGGTGCACGTAGGCTCGGATACCTGAAAGCCTGAAACTCGCCATGGCGCGTGGCGAGTTTGACTTAAAACTCGCCATGGCCCATGGCGAGTTTGACTGGTTCTGCTTTGTTGACTGAAATCTACGCATTACACGGGGCCTGACTAAAACACGCCATGCCCCATGGCGTGTCTTCTGTTCTTTCAGCCAAGCTTAGCCTTGGTTATGCGATCAAAATTCCTGCCAAAATTATCCAACCACGACGAAATTGAAAACGTAAATAAAGCCAAAAGATTTTAATGACGATCCAAATGTGTCATATATAACATAAAAGGCTCAAGTGACGATTGTTTTACACCTAACAAAGAGTTCAAAGTTTTTACTACAACTTCTAAAACATTAGATACCAAAGACATTCATTTCAAGTGGTTTCCCTAGTGCTTTCGTGACGTTTTGGAGGTTGGCTTGCTGTTGAAGAACTTGGTTCACGACGTTGTCGTCTTCTATATTGGATGATTTGTGATTCATCGCCCAAATTAGAAGAACAAACCGTGGCTTGGGTTGGAGAAAGTATATGCTTGTATCCTCCTTCTTCGAGACTTGTGGCACATGTCTTGCGGATTTCAATCATAACCGATCGAAAATGAGAAGAAACATCTTCCGACATTGCTTGAATCTCTTTTTCACATCTCAAGTGCACATTCGTTAAGGTTTGCGTCTACAAACATAGAGCGGAAATACGAAAAATATAAAATAGGCAAAAGCTTATATGAACTATGATATGAAACTTTACAAAATAAAAAGACTTACAAACAATTGAATTTGTGCAGCGGAGGATTGATATTGATTTGGTTGTGCTCGAGCTACGGGGCCAATGACTCGCCGAGTGTGCTCCCTATACCAAACCATGTAAGGGTCAAAGTAATCCATATGCCCCGAGAATCTCTCGGTGGTCATTACTCTAAATTCCCTTCGGCGATCCCACAAGCTCACATAGTGATGGTGGTAAGTCTTCCAACACTGCTTAGAAGACCCTCTCTTATCCACATTATGTAACGTGGTTGAAGTATCAGAAAGTGCAGGAATCACTTGTTTCAAACCAAATTGGCGTACGACTCTATCCGGAAAGTACAACTCAACAACATCAAATCATATCAATGGTGCTTTGACCATCCAATCTTCCGCATCGCCATGACAATTTTCAGGCAAGAATCTCATGATATCTTCGGTATAAGGTTGCCACAAGAACTTGAAAAAAAAAAGCAATTAGTGAATGCCTAAAAAAAACATAGTAGTAACAAATAGGTTAATAATTATAAATACTCACTTGATCTTGGGTCATAGAATCCAATGCATCCCTATATGCACGAAGAGAAGTCTTCCCATCTGGCCTTCTTCTTTCAACTCTTAACCATACACAACCCAAGGGGTTATTACGCATTTGATGTTGTGAACCTAAAGGAAAAGCCCCTTGTTCATGTGGGGAATATCTTGGCCCAACAATCAAAGGTCGACCAATTGTGACCCGTTCCCATGCCCATAATTGCAACAAAATGATAGGTCCTGCTATATCACGTGAACCGATACGACTAGCACGACACAAGTTACGATATAATGATGCAAGCACGGCACTGGCCCATGAATAATTGTCTATTCTGTCCAACCTACTCAACAACGGCAAGTAAATCACTGGAACGACATTGCCACTTTTGTCGGGAAATAGTACGGTCCCGAACAAAATTAGCAAGTATGCTCTAACATAACAGTGAAACACATCATCATTGGCATTTTCAGGAAGTTTACTAAAGTTCTCCATCAGCCAAGAGATCTTTAGGGACATCCCCGACAACACTCCTGGCGGAGGTGTTAACCCCAAACATTCGGAAACCACATCAGGCCAATGAGAGTATGTGTCACCACTAACAACTTCACCATCAATCTTTAATCCTAATAACACTTGCACATCTTGTAAAGTTACCGTAGCTTCTCCTACGGTGAAATGAAAACTATGTGTTTCTTGCCTCCAACGTTCGACTAAAGCACTAATCAACTCCACATCAAATTTAACACTAGCTAATCTATGTACACCATAAAACTGACTACTTTTTAGGAACTCTACAACACGATCACTCACTTTGAACTCCTCGTGCATAGTCAAGTGAGCCCTACATCTAAGAGGACGTACATCACCTCCTTCCCAAATTACCTTGCTCTTGTGAAGTTCTTGTAGTGTGAGAAGAGATGGGTTCACGGGTCCGGGAAGTAGATTCGCCTCCATTTGAACTACACAATGAAACAATTAATTCGTTAATAAACAAATAATATTATAAAAAATAAAAAATGCAATGAAAGACAAATATTAGAAATAAAATGAATTAATTTGAAAAAAGTAAATCATACACATAGTCCAAATTGAGTTGCTTAAATTACCCTTTTAACGGACATCTTTGCTTTGTTATGGCCTTGTTGGCGGCATAAGCTACATAATGATTTAGACTTAGGTTTCTCATCCATTTCATTACGTAGCCGCTTCGATTGTATACCCTTATCCCGTTTCATATCTGGATCGCACACTATTTGAGGGCCATTGTATGGGCGCCAATAAGCTTCATCCGGAATGGGCCGGAATTTAGGTGCATACGAACCCAAGTGTTCACCATTTGAGTAAAATGGGTCAACAAATTGAGTTGTACTCAAACTCATTTCGCTACAGACGGCCATAACATGTGAACAAGGGTACTTGTAAATTTGGAGCTTATTGCATGAACATGTCTTAGTGGCTATATTCACAGTATGGGTATGTCTTCCTTTCTTATGTATTCTGGCTCCTTTACCCGTAGTAACCTCATAAATACCATGACCTCGATCAAAGTTCACCACGGTATGGTGCATTGCTTTATCACGATTGAGTCTGATAGCCTCCGTCACTTTTGATGTGTATGGAATGCCTTCCATGATTCTTTTCTTTGCCCATTCACGACGCTCCACGAAGTAAGCATTCACCCGATAAAAGGTCAACTTCACCAATGCAGTGATGGGCAAAAAACGGGCATTTTTCAAAACATTGTTGAAACACTCTGCCATATTAGTTGTTAAGAGACCATATCTATGCCCGCCATCATGATAAATTGACCATTTTTCAACCCCAGCTTCTTCAAGGTATTTTCTAGCTTCAATGTCCAGTTCACCCACTTGATTGTAACCATAGATAAACTTCTTCTTTTGATTTTGCTTTGCAGTCCAACCAAACTTATTCTTAAGAAGCCTACTCTTAAATTCGGTGTTCACATTAGAAGCAAGGTGTCGTATGCATACCCTATGATAGGCAAGGGGTTCCTCCCATCCTTGTTCGGTCATAGCATGCAAGATAGAAGGATGTCTGTCGGAGATAACACAAAGTCCAGATCTTTTGGTCACAAACACCCTTATACATGTCATAAACCAAGACCAACTGCTATTGTTCTCATTTTTAACAATAGCAAAAGCAAGTGGATATAGTTGATTATTACCATCAACCCCCATTGCAATCAATAAGGCTCCTTTGTATTTACCATACAAATGAGTTCCATCGATGCTTATAACTGGGCGACAATGATGGAAACCCTCAATCGATGGATGAAATGCCCAAAACACTCGTGAAAATGTTTCCTTATTGGGATCTATGTTTGGTTTAGTACAAAATTGGACTATTGTGCCGGGATTTGAATCTTTAAGCGCCTGCATGAAACGGGGAAGTAATTCATACGACTTTTCCCAATCACCAAAAATATCCGCAATGGCTCTTTGTTTCCCATTCCACGCCTTAGTATATGAGATAGTGTAATTAAATTTATCTTTAATAAACTCAACAACTACGGACACTTTAACTGACCAATCAGCCATTACGAGATTTCTAATAGCAAGACTAATGAAACCCCGCCTCAAATTCATGTGGTCACGTGGAACTTCATCACTAACACATGAAGCGGAATGAGGACCTTTGTAAGTGACAATCGTAAAAGCTTCTGAGTTGATCTCATTTTGTTGAGTTGCTCTCAATCTCCAAGAGCAAGAATTGGGGGATCTACCACACAAGAACGTGATAGTATGAGGCTTAGACTCGGCTACTTTGAAGGTTTGGTTTTTTTGCACATTATACAAAGTCACAACTTCCGTCACAGCAGCCTTGTTTGAAAATGTTTGACCAACAACAAACTCTTCGCCAGCTTTATGTTCAACCTCATTGTCCCAAGTTATCCAACTATTCACATGTTCTTCATCAATCGCATGAATTTTATTAAATTCGGGGATCAGAGCATTATTACCCACGACATTGTCCTCACCATCTTCCCCCGAATTAATTAGATTTTCATCAATGGCACCATCCGCCTCATCACCTTCTAAATTCCCATCAAATATTCCTTCATTGGCATTGTTAGTTTCAAGTGACACAAATGGGGAAATATCGTCTACTCTAAGAGTTGAAGGTGACCCAAATTGATCAAGAAAAAATTGATCATCCGTGAATAATCTAGAGAAAGAACCCCCCATAATAGGCATTTGTGTGGTAGGCATTTGAGAATCTCTTATGGTACAAGTGGTAGGCATTTGAGTGGTAAAAATTGGAGTCGTAGGCATTTGAATGGTAGAAATTGGAGTGGTAGGCATTTGGGTGGTAGGAATTCCAAAATTGTGTGTTGGCAATATATTCCGAGTAGATGATTCTACCCTTGACAATTCAATATACAAGTCCATTGATGGGACATTTGAATGGCTTACACAAGCCCACATCGCACGTAAAGCACGATCGTTGTTTAGAGGCAGAACTTTATAGCATCCCGAACTAGAGAATTTCATCTTCACTCTCATCTCCATACCCATTCTATCAACATTCATACCCTCATATATCTCGGAAACCAAATCTGTGTAACTCATCTTACTATTAGCGATCACAAAACATTGACTACCACCCCGATATGATACATTCCCATTTGCTTCCAAAATTTCTCCGTCCCAATAACACAATAGTGGATAATCGACAATTTCCATCTTATGTTCTAAAGAATAGAAAAACAAGTTTCAATAAGAACATCTAATTAAACAAAAACCTGGCCTTCATATAATCCTAATTAAAATTAGAAAAACATAAACCCAACTTAATTCATTGTCATACAAAAAAAAACCCTAAATATAAACCCAACCCAACTCAAATCAATTCATATAACATTAATAAAACTCAAATCAAATCTCAAAGTCAAACAATAAAATGATGACAAAAGTAATTTAAAAATTAATATGACAATAATATGAATTAAATTCAATTAAAAAAATTAGGGTTTTAGAATATTACATGGAGAGAGAAGGGGGCGGTGTTGGGGAGCAGTACAGGCGGCGACGGCCAGCCCGTAGCGACGACGGCAAACAACGATAGGCAGGTGGTCGACGACGGCAAACCACTGTGGAGATCGCGATCGGCAGCAGGAGAGAGAAGGAGGTGGTGTTTGGCGTGTTTGCGAGGTTGAGGCAATAGAGCGGTGAGAGTAAGAGTGAGACGGTAAGGGTGAGGGAGGGTGAGGCTGATGGCAAGCAAAACGAAAAAAAAAAAAAAAAAAGCGATAAACACGCCATGCGCCTTGGCGGTTCTAGTGCAGAATCCGTGTTTTACGCCCCACAAAAGAAAACGCCATATACTCTAAGACTCGCCACGCGCCATGGCGAGTTTCAGGCTCCCAGGTATCCGAGCCTACGTGCACCCAATTTCGATAAATAAGTTTTTTCCAACCCCATTTTGATAAAAAAAAATTTTGAAGCATTATTTGAATTAAACGTTCCTCATACTTAGGATCCGATTACGTTAAAATAATGCGTTCATGTCACATGACTCGAATCACATGAAGATAAGAATAAAGAAGTCATATCTTGTGTTGGAGCTGACAACATAATGACAAGGCCCAAACCTGGGACTTGTTCTAACGTGGGGAGGTATCGTACTGTACAAGTTCCAGAAGTGACGAAATCTGCTTTTTCCAAGTACTTTGGACACCATACCATATCAAGATATTATTAAAATATTTCTCGTGTCTAAAGATACAAATTCCACATGGGATCAACATCAGCAGCTGTCGTCATTGAAGCCTTCGAAGCGTAACATTAAATTTTCTTTTGGCCTATTAAATGACAATGCCGTCGAAATCGAACACTTGGTCGTCAATTTCTTTGTACTGCAACAACATGTGACTTTATAGCTGTTGCCGACCCAATTCATTTTAAATGGGATATGAGTCATGGTCATGTATTAGTTGCAAACTTTTGCCAAGTTTTGGGGAGCTTTACCTTGTAAACATAATTGCTCCACACACACTTAATTAATACGCAAACTAATTGTTTAGTTCAGATCCAATGAATTTTATCTCGACAGTATTGCGTAATAATAATCTAGGTCCCATGACATGAGTGATTTTCGGTTTAATTAAGTTGCTTAGTAACCCAGCTAATTATTCAGTTCAGATTCAATGAGTTTTAACTATCTCGCTCATATGGCACAAGAATCGTCTTAAACAGATTAGTAGTGCTTTTGAGACACGTCTAATACAATATGAGGAAGTTTACAAACATTCTTGGATTAATGAGGAAAAACAGTATTATAAAATCTAGGCATTTTTAATTTAATTTCTTCATACATATTTCCTCTTGAAATAGATCCTTACAAACAACAGAGATTCCAACATATTATTTATTTACAAAAATGAGGATAAATTCCTAGGCTTGTAATCACAATAATACTCCATCCTTTTCTAATGCTTAGCTTCAACTTCACTCACAATCCGCATCGTTCCTTTAGTCTCCTCTTCAATTCCATCCTGCAAACATCAAACACAAACATATTCATAATGTTAGACTAGCTAATAAATCAACCCTATTACGATTGGACTAGTAAGAGCTAAGGACCGAACCCGACAAATATTACAAGTTGCATGTTACGAAACATTGACAAATTTACTTAGTCAAAATGTTAACAAGTTGCGAACAATATGAATGAATAATCCCCCACCCCGTCAAAAAATAAATGTGAACAAGTTGTGCGTATATTTTACGCCAAGTGTACATGATGCTTACCCCATAAGTTCCCTGTCGAGGCTTGAAGAAGACAACATCCCTCTATTCTCCTCTGCTCGTCGTAAAAGATAAGGAATGACTTCCTCAACCGGACCAAAAGTCAAGTACTTGCTAACTTGGAACCCGGCATTTGCAAGACCGTATGAAAGTGCATCAGACATTCCATACAATTGTGCAAATTGCAACCTATCGTTCTCCTTTCCGATACCCAAATCCTTTGCTTTTGTCGCGGCCAATTTACCTATGGACCACAATCGATAGAAACATAATAAGCGTCTAAACTTACTAATAACGTTTACATAAACGTGTAAAACGACATAATAAGCGTCTAAACTTACTAACGAGGACACGAATTATACCTGAGTCGACGTTATGGGTGGCAAGAACCACGGCCCCGGACCGATCCACAATTTTGTCAAGCATGAAAGATGCACAATCGTTGTAACAACCATGGGTATCTTGAATAGTGTTGTGAATAGGAGATTCGTACCCTAACGAATTGGCCAATTTGCTTTCACTTGACATATACGCTCCTCTAACAAGCTTAAACCCTAAGGGTAAACCCATTTTATCAGCTGCATTTGTTGCTAACAACAACCTCTCCTTTGCATCCTTCAAATAAGCTTGAATTGTACCGTAAACAACCGGGATTTCGCCCAATTTGTTGTATTCGATTGCGGAATTATAGGTCAAATAATCGATACCGGGTTGGATGTTGGTGTCCTCTGCATCAACGGTTAAGGGTACATTAAGTTCTAAGCATCTTTGGCAAAGTTTGGTTAATCTATCATGGGCTAGTTTAAGGTCTTCCTCCTCTTCCGGGGTTAACGGGTCGGGTTTTGAAAGCGTGTGGTATAACGGGCTCGAATCGGATAAGACGGGTAGTGAGTTTTGTTTCCATGGAAGTTTGAAAGAAGGATCTTGTTTCTCCCATCGTAGCAAATCACTTAGCCTCTCCAACAAAGCCATTGGACAAATTGCACTAATCTTCACAATCACGAAACTTATCTGCAAAACAAAAAAGGAATGGACCAACTTCAATTAGATAAATTTTATAAGTGTGTGTAAAAGAATATATATTTAAGATGGCACATAAGTTTGGCACATTTTCATGATGATTATCTTGGTTTGATTATGGGGATTTTCATCTTGGTCTCCTCCATGCAAATCATCATTCCATCCATCCCGGTCACATCGATCAACAATCGTCACGTATCTTCGCCTTTAAGCTAAGCGTGAGTCCCATCCATATCTTCTCGAATCAGGGATGTTTCGAAAACAGTCTCTCTTCGGCTCCACATTAAGTGCGAGCCTCGAGCAACCATAACTGTTGACGTAGAAAATCCAAATTCGCAATGAATATTTGTTCCATTTTGTACAATTTGTTACGCGTACCCGATTAGTAGTCCATATACATAGCATAGAAATACCTGAAAATTTTATTATAGCCCCAAAATCCATTCCAAACCAAACCAAAATACCATGCATGCAAAACTTTCTAACAACCAAATTTTCTTATACCAAAATCTCGTTCAAAAATACAAAAAATAACATGATATAAAAATAAAAAAAATAAAAACGTACCTCAAAGTTACAAACTTTATAACAAAAAGTAAAAAATTAAGCAAAGTTTTTATAAGATTTAGTAACGTACCGAAGAAGGAGGAAAGAACTTGGTGGATTCAATGGTGTTGAGGAAAGTGTGATAGTTCTTGTCACAAGATTCATTATCATAAGCATGTTCTAACCCATAGTTCAACATGCCTCTTAAACCAGCTTCCCAAAACTTCCTAACAGTTTGGCTCGTTTCGATCAAATCTTTGCCTGCAACAAATTGTTCATAGAAGCTGTGTTTAACCGATCCGAGAATAGCTTGTCGAAAACCCGGAACTTCCATCAATTTGGATCGCATGACCCAAATACCCATATCTACAACAGAATCAATGGCAGCCATGTTGAGATTAACAGTTGATCTTAACAATTTTGTGTTTGAAAAAGTTGAAAAGAGTGTCTTGGTGTCATTGAAATTAAGGATTGAGCTAGAAGCTGGATGGGGTGCTTGTGTTTCGGCCGGTTTCACGACGTAAGGTTCCGGTTTCTCGTCGAAACTGAGAGGTAAGACGGGAATTGATGATGGGGTTGAACTCAATGGCCTTGAGATTTGGCGGAAACTTTGGAAAAGCTTTGGTGTTACTCGGATGGCCATAAAATTGTTAAATTTCCCTTGTTTTTTCTTTCCCCTGTTTTCTCTCTGTTTTTCCCCTGTTTTTTCTGACTGTAATCCTCTGTTTTCTCTCTGTTTTTCCCCTGTTTTCTTTTTAGACCCTGCTTTTGTTCTGGTTTTTAATCTCTCTTGTGTTTTTGGTTGTGTGTTGAAGAAGCTTGAAGAATAAGAAGAAGAATAGGAATAGGAATTAGAAAAGATGTATGTTCTGGGTTTGTTGAATTGAAGTGAGATGAAATGAAGAACAAAAGAGGGTGGTATTATATAGAGGAGAAAAGTTTGTTGGGGGTGGTAACTTTTTCTTGTGTTTTACCATATACCACGGTTAATATATAAATAATAAATTTGCAACGGTTGAGAATAGAGTTTTACGGAGAAACATGCGATTCATAAGGCTTTGAAAGTCTTAATTAGGAATCTTTGAAAGCTGTTTTAACTTGTAATGTGGAGGATTCCATCTTACTAATGACGTGGGACTGAATCATGATTTACCGAATTTATTTCAAATAATTAACGTGGAATATATTATTAGTCGATTAATTTTTTTACTATTTTTTTTTACTTTTCACAGCTGTTTGTCTTGTTTTGAGATGTCCTAGGAATTGTCAATTTTGAGTGGTCTTCTTAATTTGGGTGTTCTAGAAAATTCTACATTAAATTTTGAAAATTGGTTGATCTTGTAATTTATTTATTATTGAGATTGTCATTACTTACCTCATTGGGTCTAATCTTGATTTATTTTCCAACTTTTAGGATATACCTACTCATACTTGATACACCTACCTTAAATCAAAATTCAAAAGAAATAAGGATAGTACACCACATTGTTTGTTGTCAATCTAGTTTAACAAATTTCGATTCTAATTATGTTGGGGAATGTATTTACTACTAGGTGAGTCTTCTGACAAACGAGAATTACACATACTAATATGTCTCGGAATATTATTAAAGACTTCCTTGATTGAATTGAAATCGGTTATCACTTGATTTATACATTTTCTTGTATTTTAAGATTCGTTCTATATTTTAATTTTTTACTTTCAATATTAACTTGAACCAGTCTTAAATTATTTCAAAATGGTCAAGTTGACAAATGGGAACATATTTTCCCAACAACTATAGTATGATGAGAATTGTGTATTATGACCTGTATACAACAAGGTCAAGTAATAGAATGCACAAAAGTCATCAAACACGTACAACTGAGTTTGTGTTTTGTCAGGTTGAGGTGTATATGACTAGATGATAATATCAAAAGCGATCTTCATGTCCTTATCACCATAAGAGGAAAGAAGAACTTAGCTTCCCTTGAAATTTATTCCATTTGATTAATACTAGTAGTACTTAATAGAAATGCTCTTAAGATAGTCCTAGATAAGACCGTCACAAGTCATGAATCATGATTTTTGGAGGAATGTTAGGCGATACATAAGGATATACCCTTTTTTAACTTTCTTTTCCATTTGCCTCTAAACTCCGTCTATTCGGGAAAAAAGATACTGGAATAATTCATCATGTGTAGCTGTAATGCATAATGCGTTAATGCACCACCGACCCCTTTTTCAAAATTTTGCTAACATACATCCTCCTACAAAAGTACAGTCATATATAGAGAGTCGTTACCATTCTGAAGCTGAAACTTTAGTGTAGCCGTTTTTCACTAGAGTCTACAGAAAATGATCCAGATTAACGAGTTACGTACTATGATTGAAGTCAAACGAGAAATATTGATATGTACAATCTGTGATCTATAAGTTTCCTTTTTCCATCACTATTCTACTTTAAAACTCTAACCTATAATTTTTATAGTTAAGCTGGTTAAATTTCGTAGCAACTTAAGTAATTAGGTGAACTTATAGTGCGCCGGAAAAACATTATAAATTATGTTGTGTTGGTAATTGGTAGGTAGAAAGAGCAACATGGGATACACCGACTTGCATGCAGAAGAGTACATGTACGACTAACTACGTGACCTGCAAGTGTGGAAGAAAAAGATAATGTTATAAAATTCTATTACATGTGGTGCTGACTAAGGTTTGCCTTGGAATTCGTCTCCCCTGTTTAAAATCTTAATACAAACAGTTTGACCATGTAATTAGCAAAAGACTAATCAGCGTCTAACTGTAATTACTCAGCTTAATTAAATAGAATGACCGTACACTGTTGGCACAGCAGCAAATTTGACGGCCCAAATTTGATTTAAACCTGACTGCTAATTAATTATGTACGTACTGTTTCCTCTTATATCACTCACACTACATGTGATCTTATTTTGTGCCCACATAGGTAGCTGGATCCTCCTCATGATTTGTCTTTGTCTATACACTACCCTTTTGGCCTTTTATATAAGGAGTAGTCATTTGGGAGTAATTCGAAAGTCCTTGACAAGTATCGTAAAGTACATTAACAGCCTTCATCTCAGTCGTCTATCATGTTAAAAATCAATCTACACATCCATTATTTTTAATTAGGTATATTTTATAAATTATATTGTAAATAAAAAAAAAAAAAAAATGGTTAATTTGCATTTATTTAATCTTTTATGCTTATATATACATTGTACAAACTATATATAATATAATTTGATAATTTTTTTACTTTTAGAAAAATTTATTAAGTTATTTAGAAATGATTTCTTATGGTGCTTTGCGGTACTTGTCGAGTTGTTATTAAGTTATTTGGATCAACTGATATCGAGTTGTTTCGACTTTCAATTTAATGAGATTTTTAATCTCAACCGTTGTGTGATTACTATTGTTAAAGGAGTACAATCTCGGTCAAAAATGTTTGTTGAATAACAGAAAATAATATTTGAATTACTTGAAATTTAGTGTTGCGTAATTTTTTTTTTTTAAAGAATTTAGTGTCGTGTTCAAATCATCACGATATCCTTAAACCTGGTTCGAATTCTCGTTGTAGGGTATAGATAGCATACTCCATAGGACCAGCACAATAAAACCTTGCTTATCGAAATGTTATAATCAAACATCACATTCAAGTATTCAACACATATTTATAACAAAAGCAACTTTAGATAGGTTAGTTTTAACTATAAGCGTAATGGGATAAATAATCAACAATCTACAGCTAGCCCGCCGCTATAAATTTCGAATGTTACTATACAATTACCTCATTTCGAGTGAAGATACGTTCATGATTTCAAAACGTTGATACGGTTATATGATGTCAATGTCCTTTTAATTGGTCTTAAGCATATATGAACCAGGACAAATAATCTACATCATCGATCACCAAGCTAGTGGTAAATTTTAAAAATTGTCACAATCATTTTTTATTTTTTTTTGAGTGAGGATACATTCATGATCATGAAATGCCGATTGATATGGTTAGTTAGTTGTCAATATCGATCCCTTCGATTGGTTTAAATTAGCACAACATTATTGGAGCAACTTTACATTGAAATGGTCTTTATTATTTTGCACACAATAAGCATGATGCATGCATGCATGCTCTCGTATTCGTGTTCTCCAATCTCTAATTATCTACAGTTAAAAGTTGTTCATAAGTCGCACTTTATCTTGAGTGAAAATTCAGTCACAAAATGGCATTATGGGGATGCTATCTTAATAGTTGAATCCAACACAAATTACAGCTATGATAAACTCAAAATCAGTATCATATAATTGTCACTCGATACTATCCACCCGATCATTATCGTCCTATTATCTCTTTGGATATCATTAATTAGTACTCTGCGTCTATGCCAACTACTAAAGCATCGAAGGTAATGGGTTAGCGGTACAGTAAAGGCCACAAGTCCACAACAACAATGCAGTTTTCATGCAAAATACAATACTTCGACCTCCCGTTTTATTGAGCTTTTTACGTTAAAACTGCAAATGAATCGAAAGTTAAAAATCGAATTGAACAACACTCCATTACAGAAGTGCAATGAATAGAACTAGCCCCCGGGGACGTGGTTCAATGGTAACATCATTTGGCAAGAGTGTATCGCATGCAAATTGCCCAAGGTCTAGGTTCGAGCCCTGAACGAGGTAATAGCACTTTTCCCCCTTGCCTCGCTCAGTATGTGGGACTGGTGGATCTTCTCTTTAAATCGGAGAAAGTATTGTAACACCCCGGCTCATCGTCTGAGCCGAGAGTAGTCACCTATGGCAGCTTGCCAGGCTGTGGGCTAATCTCACAGACCAACACAGGTCCTTCCGGCGCACTTTGACCTCACTCGTGCGCACCCTGGGAAACTTCCCAGGAGGTCACCCATCCTGAAATTACTCCCAGTCAAGCACGCTTAACTTTGGAGTTCTTATCACATGGGCTTCCTAAAAGGAAAGTCGACTTTGTTGGTATGAGTAGCACTATCATTCCTTTTAAGCACCTCATATGAGCCCTTAATCTTTCAGGGATCTCCTCTGAAATCCGGGGTATTACATTCACCCCCTCTTAAGAAAGCAACGTCCTCGTTGCGTCTGGTAGCCAACCATAGTCTAGCTAGCTCCAGGATCTTTCCCCCGCTAGGCTGCTGACCTGGGCTCTCCTGACCACAAGATCAACACGCGGTCGCAGGGTTGCTCTGATACCATTTGTAACACCCCGGCTCATCGTCTGAGCCGAGAGTAGTCACCTATGGCAGCTTGCCAGGCTGTGGGCTAATCTCACAGACCAACACAGGTCCTTCCGACGCACTTTGACCTCACTCGTGCGCACCCTGGGAAACTTCCCAGGAGGTCACCCATCCTGAAATTACTCCCAGTCAAGCACGCTTAACTTTGGAGTTCTTATCACATGGGCTTCCTAAAAGGAAAGTCGACTTTGTTGGTATGAGTAGCACTATCATTCCTTTTAAGCACCTCATATGAGCCCTTAATCTTTCAGGGATCTCCTCTGAAATCCGGGGTATTACAAGTATGATTTTGGGCGGGTCTACATGAGCGAGCCCTTCGCAAAAAGTGCAGTGAATAGTGATGCTTGGTGAATGGAAACAAACGAGCAAGAGAGTGAGTGTAGGGTTGAAAAGGACAAATACTAAATATAACATGTGAAGTGAGTAGTTCATGACTCGGATTAACCAATAAAAACGTGTCATATCAGGCCCTCCAGTGCCCTACTTGTGTTATCTTCGCTATGTATTTCCAGCTGGTTCACACTATTTTCAAGCTAACACAAATCATACTTTAATGTACTATTCCATCATTTTTTTGTTTGAATTGCACTTTTAGCAAATTCCAATTGTAATATAATTTGCTATTGTACATCTACTTGTGGTATGCAAATTGATGTTTGAATGTGACTTATAACTATTTGAAATTAAATAGGCCACTAACTTTATGAATTGGGTTTGGTACGGATTTTTTAAGTTGCAAGTCACAGTTGAAAATTCATACTACATTGTTGAATTTTGAAAATTATTGTTATTGGCGTTCAGAGTACGTAATTTACACGTTTGACTGTTTTACTTGAAATTAGGAATTAGTTATTTGATATACTAACAAATATTGACAAATTAACTATGCATTTTGACGTACGCTACATGGTGTTAAGACGGGTGATGCTACATTTGATATATGATATTCTCCGTATCATTTAGCTTGTAGTAGACTTGTTTTTTTTTTTTTTGAAGGGATCGTAGTAGACTTGATATCACATGAATATTTTGAAGGAGTGCATAGAAGTTAATTAAAGTTAAGAAACTATACGAAGTTCTGAATATACGATACATAAGTGCATTTTTAATAACAAAACCAACACTATGTAATTTTAGAAAGAGATATGAAATAGACAATTACAATTTCTTTTCTCTCATTCGATGGGTAGTTTGACATACACCACTATCCGTCTACTAAATTTATATTATCTATTATTCAATTTGAATAAAATTAGTAATTTTCAACGAAACTTATCTAGTGTCATATTTTTTTGAGGTCATTTTATCTAGTAAGTGGACAATTTTTATATATATTTTGCAAGAGAAGTAAAATGATCGTCTAACTGCTCGGTCAATTTTGATCCTAATAAGACATTTATTATCATCGATCTTTTTGTAATTTTTTTTTGAGGTAGATGTAATTTTTATTTTTGGAGGGGCAAAAGTGCATAAGACTTATCGAAGAAGTCGCTATTACGCGTGCGTGGTTCATGCAGGCCCACCCATTCAATGGGATGAAACGACAAATTACCAGGAATGCTGGAAGTCAAGAATCTAAAGTCTTGTCAGAGATTCCAGATTCTACTTGATTCTATCAATTCTTTACTTTTTTATTTATTGTTTTTTTTTGTTTTTTTACTTTTTTTCTTTGTTGCATGCTGAATTGGTGATACACTGATACTCTGAAACTGACACATAAACTTAATTTTTACAGCAGTGGTGCCACGTGTCGTCATTCCGTGAAGTTTTGTGGTTGAAATTTGTTGCTGATGTTTACCATGCCAACCTAGCTATGCATGCACTACTGCTGAAGGAAAGATCCAGTCTCTAGAAATTTCTATTTTGTTATATAATTAATTAGTTTCTTTCGAATGCTTACGCTTGATTCGAATGTACAAGAGAATTCAAATCAAACGTAAAGAAATCAAGATTATTGTAATAAGGAAATGTTGTATTCAATGCAACATTAAAACACGGTGCAAATTAAACAACGATATAACACCTAAAAAACTTCCGAAACTCCACTCTTTAGATCTCGTTACAGCAATATATGCTGCCTTGTGTTACATATAAGAATCCTTGTAGCAGCTAGATGTCTTTCTACCTCCTCGTATCCGCTACCAGAGCCTTTGCCGGCGCATTCGATAATAGAACATTTAGATAGATGCTAATTTTGATATCCATGGCCTCATAACTCACATCACAATGTAAGCAAAAACTCGAATAAGGTACGAGATCAGGTTGAAATGTTTGAATACTATACAGTATACACAGCCACACAGGTGTATACAGCCCAATCCAATTCGCTGGACCGTATTATCGAATCAGAAGGTGAAAATTTTGGGCCGAATTTGATAAATGCGATGGACGAACATAAAGCTAGTACAAAAGAGTAGACATGTTTCATGAGCTTAAAGATTGGTAACCCAACGGTCCTTGAGTTCCATCCGTTTTCGAGTCCGTCTTACCCATGAGAGATGGCATCCATGGGAATAGCTTCCCTAGCTCCTTGCTGATCGCGCTTGGGCTTGTCGACTTATTGTTGATACCGAACTTGGCTCTTTCGATTGCTTCCATTATATCTTCTCTTGATACCGCTTCACCACCTGCAAACCCGAGTGATCTTAATACATTGATAATGAATTTGACAGGGTGGTAGTGTAGTATGACAAAACGGGTAGAAGGTGGTAGCAAACTCGTTATGTGTGATGAATGTCGTAAGAAGAACACTTGGAATGATTTTTTGTTGCATTAAAAATCACACGGAAACTGTATCCGCCATAAACCAATTTTGGGACAGTATCATGCTTTTGAAATTCAGAAGCTCACCTCTGCGCGCAGCAAGCAGTGCTGCTTCATTGACAATGTTTGCAAGATCAGCACCAACAAGGCCTGGAGTAAGCGATGCTACAAGGTTGCAGAGCAGCTGCTTGTCTTCCTCAACTGGGACATCTCTCAGATGAACTGCCAGAATCTTTCTCCGTCCTTCTTCATCTGGTTCTCCTACAAGTACTTTTCTCGAAAATCTACCAGGGCGACAGAGGGCCTGATCCAATGCCTCGGGTCTGTTTGTTGCAGCAATGACCACCACTTTTGTGTCCGACTCGAATCCATCCATTTCTGTCAACAACTGCCAGAATAAACAGCCTAATCAGTCTACCAAACGTCCAAACATGCATGGACGC
This sequence comes from Spergularia marina, assembly GCA_963680865.1. Classification (NCBI taxonomy): domain Eukaryota; kingdom Viridiplantae; phylum Streptophyta; class Magnoliopsida; order Caryophyllales; family Caryophyllaceae; genus Spergularia; species Spergularia marina. The sequence goes on along the minus strand of OY804554.1, from coordinate 25,761,249 downwards.
ATCCATCATATGACAAACAGCTTAGCTCAGATCTCTAACAAGAAATGAAATGGCAAGAATCAACTACCAACAACATCATCTTTACCCCAGTGCCTTAAAGGCTCCCGCCATAAGGCGGGGTCGGACGCATGCAAGTCTTACCCCTATTGAAACATAGAGAGGCTGCGGACGGATGACCCAAATTGAAACTTTAATGTATCGCGGCAGTTGTGAACTTGTCATACAGAATCAGGAGACCAAAATAGGACCACAGGGTTGAATTGGTTACAGAACTCCGAGAGAGTACTACAGCACAATAGAGTAAGTTGAGTGGGTACGGGCACAGTAGACCAAGGAACTACGGACCAAAGTATATCAATAGAGTTAATAGATTCAAGGTGATGAAACACATCAGCTATTAACAAATAACCCAACAAAGCCGGAGACAAAAGGAACCCCAGACCACCACGGCTAGTTCAAACACAGGTTATACCCCTTGGAAATTATTTTCTCTCAACCATTCGTAATATGGGGTGCTTGACCTAAAAAGATGCATCAATAGAAGACACAGCATTACCTGGTTGAGCGTCTGATCCCGTTCATCATTGAAACTCCTACCACGTTTCCCTCCTACAGCATCAAGTTCATCAATAAATATGATTGATGGAGAACACTTCCTTGCAACACTAAAAAGGTCTCTGATACGTGCAGCTCCTCTGCCTACAAACAGCTCCACAAATTCACTTGCAGATACAGAGAAAAATGGCACACCAGCTTCTCCAGCCACAGCACGAGCTAGTAGAGTTTTTCCAGTTCCAGGTGGACCAACCAGCAGTACACCTCTAGGTAACCTTGCTCCTAACTTGTTATAGTTGATAGCCCCTTGCAGACATAATACAATCTACAGAGGAAGAGTTCTGTTACCACGGAACGTAATGACAGCACAATTTTTGGCAAAAAATGGTACTTAAAGAATTCAGGCAAAATTAGTGGCCTAATATACAGATAACGTCAGGCAATGGATAGAAGCTGAAAGTACCATAAACTCGTGCATGCAAAAACACCAAACACATCTATATCATCACCTTCCTACAGTCATCTAAAACAACCAGAGTCCTAGTCCCAAAGTAATTATGGGTTGGCCATCATACGCAGCCTTCATATTGAAATTTCTAACTAAAAAGAGGTGCCTTTTGCCCCAATCCTCCCCAAACGGCTCAATCCTTCTTCTCTCATAAGTTGCCCTTGGCTCTAATACTTGAGTTAACATACAAAGCCCTTTACCCTCCCATATTCAGCATACTTGTTCCTCTAATTCAGAGTCATTACCATAACTCTGCAATAAGAGTGTTTCATTTTTTCTTCATCGAAATTCCAAACTACACCTTAAACTTGTTTCCTCTTCTTGATTTCACAGACCTCAAAAGTGCAAAGTGCTCTAATGCTTTCTTTCCATAGAAACAATAAATGCTATATTTCCAGGTAAGTGCCCTCTCTACCTTCTGAACTGCTTAACTCCACGTCAAACAGTAAAAGAGGATGACCGGTCAGATCATTCCTCATTTCTAGACGGGAGGCTCTACCTACATACGACAGTGCTTATTATGCTCTCAAAACAAGGTCAGCTGTAAAACCTTCTTTCACAATCTGCTACTCTCTTCTCTCTTTCGAGTTTCAACTACTCCATAGTAAGTAAGCAACACCATTTTCCACTCTTTACCCATGCAAGGTCTCATAGTCCTACTCTTGCATGTATGGACTTTTTATTTAGATTTCTACATAAAATCCATCACAATTAATACAATTTTGGGAAGTCTTTATCCCTCTCATTTACGTATCTATACTACACAGAGAGATTTGTTTCTATGATAATTGATACGATTGATAAGATCTTGACAATGGGATAAAAAACATTAATCACCCTTCTTCTTTTAAGGAACAGTGATAAATTTTAGTTCTCAAAGTAGCCGATAATAACCACCATTATCACCACATGCTAAAGACTAAAGTTACGTATCTAATCTAATCAATCTAATATACCACTATACCACGCTATTCCTAGGCCAATGCTTGGCACTATAAACCCCATATCGGAACATTTGTTCCAAGAAGTCCAACACATATACTCTAGTGTATGTGCACCAGTTGTACGTTTTAGTGAAACCAATTTTACTTTTCAAAGGAACCCGTTGAACTTTCAAATATTAAAACCTAATGATAGAGGCAAAAAAAAAAAAAAAAAAAAAAAAAACACCGATGGTAAATCCCAAAATCTACGAAAAAACGCGCGCTAAGCTCAATGAGTGATGTGTCTCCAAGGAGGTTTAAAAAATTCCCTAACAGAGGAATGGGTCTTCATATCCAACAACGAAACTTCAAGTCTGACCAAGTGACCATGATAAAAGTTTTGAGAACATTTGGCTACTTTCAAAATTTTTGGTCAAAATTGAGCAAAATTGAAGTAATAATCCGTGGTTTAAGGCCCAAAATGGTCCCAAAACAGAAGAGGCTCAAAATTTTGTGGAAGCCTCTAAGGGAGATATTATGGGTGTTAGCAAAATGCTAGAGCTAAAAAACCTATTCTAAATTCCCAAATTGACAAAAACCGCACGGTAGCGTCAACATGTGTGTGGCGAAAGAGCTTGAGAACTACTCTAACTGGGCCTCATATCCAAGAAAAGGTACACCAAGGCTTCCATGGTAATATTTCGAGAACATTTGGCTTTTTTAATAATGTGGCCAAAATTGGCCAAAATTGAAGTGTATTATCCACGGTTTTTTGGGCAAAATGTCCACAAAACAAAAACGACCCAAATTTTTGTGGAAGCCCCTTACGGTCATGTCATGGATTTTAGCAAAATATTAGAGCAAAAAACCTATGTTAGGTTCTCGAAATCGGCAAAAACCGCAAGACAGCCTCAATGGGTGACATTTGCAGAAAGGGCTCATACAACTTCCCTAACAAATGAATTGGCCCTCAAATCTAGCAAAGGTACTCAAAGGCTGTACATAGTAAAGTTTTAAGAACATTGGGAACTTTCACTTTCAAAAAAAGGTGGCCAAAATTGAAGTATGATCCACGGTTTTTTGGGCTAAAATTGCTTGTGAACAAAAATGACTGAATATTTTGTGGAAGCCCCTAAGGATCATTTTATCGGTTTCAGCAAAATCTCAGAGCCAAAAATCTATGGTAAATTCCAAGTCAGAAAAAAACACATGATAGCTTCAATGGGTGACGTGTGGTTTGTTGAACTTCCCTAACAGAGAAACCTACACTTATATCCAAAAAGGGTACTCTATGGCCGTTCTAAAATGATTGTAGCATATAGATGTCGCATAAAAAAAGGTAATTACGTTGCTTCGGGTACATGAACACAGCGACTCATCATCAAAGTCCTCTCACCCATAGCAAGAAATTAAAGTTTTTCAAATTTGGAGGAGGGAGGGGAGCAAAAAGAACTATATGACTATATGGTGAAACAATCATGGATTCATGGTATTGGCTCATGCATAATCTGCTTATATCAATTACCTACACATAATCCCTACGGGCTACGACAAAAATCTGCATCTCCCTGAAAAAAGGACATAATTCCAGTGATGATACATTACAGTAGATATGTGACATATGGCCTGAACATAACACATTCCTACAAAACCCCTGTGTATCTCCCTCAATAGTCAATATAGGACATGATTCCAGTGATGATACAGTAGATATGTCACATATGTCCTGAGCATAACAAATGCCTACAAAACTCTTGTTTCAATGCATTTGTGCTTTTTTTTTTTTTTTTGAGAGGAATGCATTTGTGCATTTTATGTGCACACAAATATATCTTTTGGAAAACATAATCCTAATTTGACACATGCTTACTGAAGCAGAGAATCTGGCTGTATTGCTTTTTGATTATCGAATATCCACAATTTAACCCACACTAATAATCTGAGGCACTAATGAATTTTTATTCAAAGGTAGTTGACAATTCAATTATAATGCGCAACATTTATTTTCTTAGCAGCGATGATAGTAAAGACAATACAAACAGCAAGTAAGAATAATTCTCACGCAGGACTTCATATAAAAATTACTGGGTAGGATCTGACTTAAGCTAAAGTAAAGAAGAATACCTCCAGTAGCTCAACTTTAGCAGAATCGACACCTTCCACATCGTCAAAGCTCACAGTCTGGCTACTAGGCTTGCGTTTCTTGGCAGGACTGTTAGCAGAGTAAAGTTGACGATAGAGTAGCCACATTAATGGAGTCAGGGGGATCCATAGAGTCAAGATAGTAAGTAAAATAGTCCTGAGTGACATCATCACCGATTGAGGAGCTGAGCCGTATGGAACACCATTTTCTCTCATCAGACTTAGGAGGAAACTTTCGTCATTATCAACTTTTCTTGCAGAAAACTGCCACTCCGGCAAGGAACTTTTTTTCCCTGTACTTCTTGTAAGCATATTTGTGTTCTTTACTTGAGGGGTCACTGCAGCTGCCACATCAATTCCACCAGCCACATTTTCATTTTGATTACGTTCCAACGACAAACTTTCTACCTCCTCTTGAGAACTCTCAGCAGGCAAAGTTTCTACTTCATTTTGCGAATCCTCAGAACCCTCTATCTTTGTATTAAAGTATATGCGACGAGAACCTTCTTCAAACAAAACTTTACTCACAGACCCACTTTGAAGGCTCAAAACCAAGTCCGAGTAAGGTACACTTTTGGGAGAAGGAATCGACAAGATTTTAACAACGAAATAACAAACTCCTAGTGCAAAGGAAACAGAGGCTGCTATAGTAACTTTCTTCAAATGTTTCTTCAAAAACACCCCAAAATCATTCAAAGCTGATCGAATTCGAACCCTTCTCAATACCCTGGAGAACAACCTCAACCTAGGCCGTAATCGCAGCGAAAACCTCCTCCTTACATTACCAATCCCCCTACTCTCCAAAAATGCAACTTTTTTCCCTCCAATACCATTGCCATTACCTATTGATTTTATCTTACTACAACAAACCGCCTCACCGCGAAAATTACTATGAATGTGAGACCTTGATGAATTCAAACAACCAAAACTCTTTCTGGGCAATTCAGTAACAAACTTACATACACACCTATCCAAATATTTGGCTCTAAAAGCATGAAATTTATAATTTTGGGGATTGCCCACCACCTGATTATTAGAAACAAGGCAAAAAGATGACATTTTGGCTACTAAATTCTCAAACAAGCTATCAAATTTTGCCCATTAACACCGAAATTGAAGCAAATGCTCAACTAATTAGTCAAAATACCAATCAAGCTGAAATCCAAAGAAGCCAATCATAATTTTTCTACTAAATCTTCTACCACAATTGGGTATGTATTAAGAAGATTAATGTCTCAGAAAAAGTAGGAAACTTTTGATTAATAATTAAATGATACCTGGGTTTTAATGGCGTTGAAGAATGAAATTGAGCTTGAAGGTGAAATTAATGGAGGGATAATGAACAGTATCGTAATGTAGAAGTTTGGTTGGGGATAACATGTCAGGATTTTTTACTCCCAGACATAGGGAAGATGTTTTGGGTTGTTCTTCCTAATAGCCCAATCCCTCCTCGGCCCAAATTGTATGCGAAGTTGCAATTTACAAAGAGTTGCGTTCTCGAGTTTGCGTCATTCGGTTTAGTCCAATTTCGACAGAAAACACGTGGGTGAAACTTAGTTGGTTGAGGTTTGTGTGTTGTCTTTGGGAAGTGAACCACAGAGGATCGAATCCTCGATAGGCTTGAAAATCGAAATAAGAAAAGATTTTTCATTTTAATTTGTGTCATCCAATATTATCAAGATTTGATCAAGTTGGATATAGACATACGTCATCAAACTTTCTTTATGAAGTTAATCTAAACGGTATAATGTCTTCTCCAAGATATTTAGTGTTTTTGTAACACCAAATCGGCAATTTTACTGTCACACGACATGCATAATCCCCTTTTAAAATAAGGACATCTTAGGACGTAAAATAAAACATGATTTACATTTATTCCCGATGGTTGATAAGGTGTAAACATCACGCATCCTGTAGAAAAAGAACTCCCAAAGGATCCTAACTCCATCGGAGCACAAGCTCAATCCAATTGATCCCCCTTAGCAAACTGCTCAAATAGCTGAAGGTTGAATTCAACCCACAAAAGAAAAAGAAAAGAAAAAAAAGCAGCAGCAGCAAACTACAGTCTCAGTTTCACAAATGCTGGGCACTAAAGTGGAGCATTCGCAGAGCCACTGCATTCGAAAAACTCTGTTAGAAAGGTAATCAAGGGTGGAATATTTCAGACTGCAGTATCAATCAAGAGTTTAAGACACAGAGATGCATATGGTAGCCATGCAATTACACAAACCATGAGTCTCTATGAAGTAACAGACCACGAAGCCCTCGGCCAATAACAGCATTTCTGAAGTACCAACATCGGGAGGGCACCTGAGACTTGACAAATGAGGATCCATAGTAAGAGAAGAACTTGGCAAAAGTAGCAGAGCTCAGTGTGACTTAGCAAGAGTAGCAGAGCTCAGTGTGATTTAGCAAGAGTAGCAGAGCTCAGTGCCTACAAGCAACCTTGATCCTTCACGGTCAGGACAGCTTACCAGAGTACAAAAAGAAAAAGACAGCAGCAGACCTGATGTAAAACTAATCATCGATAGAGAGTAGAGACAGACATTTTCCGTCCCAGTTTCCAAGTTTAGCTTGGACGAGGGATCAACTTTGACAGTTTAACAAAGTGTCCGAACCACACTTCAATAGTTGCACAGCAGAACTGCAGAATGTAGATAGTAAACCCTGTAACGAGTGTGGTGGTGGAACATTTTACTGGGACGGACATCACATGAAAACCGAACAGACAATTTACCAGCACAATGTCCCTAGCTAGGACTCCAAGAGGCAAGGTACTCAAAATTAACCAACCGAAATCCCCTTAAATGAACAGATGACAATAAGTAGAAGGGCGTTCAGGTAGGGAAATCAAAAGTGAACAGCAAATTGCATATAGGAAACCGGACTTCAACAGTAATGCAAAAATATACGAGTAATAGTTTGATTGATTTGGGCACCCATTCAGTACCAGCAACTACAACTAGGGGCAGATTACACACTGAATTAAAATTCAGTTCTAACATCTGATAATAAACCTTACTCGCCTTTAGTAACAAACCCTTTTTTGCGGCCCTCAAACCCAGCTCTCATGGACTTCTTTGCCCTCTTAGCAATCTTCGCTTCCTTCTTCTTGGTTTTCAATTTCTCGATATTAGTTGTCCTCTTTTCCTGCTTTGCCTTCTTACTCTTCACAGTAGTCTCCACCCTCTGCTTCCACGCCTCCTTGCTCTTTTTCTGCTTTCTCGCCTCATTCTCTATACTCTTCTTCAGCCGACTAGGATCATCGTGCACTTTAATTCCCATTGCCCTGTCAGTGGCCGCTTTCCAGGCATGCTTCGCCTTCACAATATTACCCTTCTCAGGATTATTCTTTGCCTCTTCCAACTCCACCGCTCTCTTTAACTCCTGCTCCTTCGACAATTTTCTCTTCTTAATCTTGTTCTTGTTAAATACAGCTGCATAAATGAGATCAATGATATAACTCACATTTACGATATCAAATTCCGCAGTATTTTCTAAATCAAACCAATTTTGAATTCCAAGACAGTACACAAATTTTGGGGGCATCATCCAAATATCCAATCTGATCATTGCAAATTCATACTGCATGCCAACCGATCCAGAAAAGAATGAGAAATCCATTTTCACCCCTCCCCCCCCCCCCCCCAAAAAAAAAAAAAAAAAACTTTCATCTGTTTCTATAGCTTCACTACCTTGTACTCTGCAGATTCCCTTGAATTTAGGTTTCATACTATTAAGAACAAATTAACACAACTCCCAACTTTGCAAATCGTACAAGAAACTCGAAAATCCAAAAAGGATGAAACTGTAGTCAAAATCTAATATCTAGCAGTTCATCAAGCACCTTGTAAGTTTCCCTAAATTTCAGTTTCCTACAAATAAATTCGAATTCACCCCATTTTTATGCTTCGAAAAACGACCACGAAACTCAAAACTCCAAAAAGGTTGAAACTTTCATCAATATCTAACAGCTAGCAATTCACCAGCTCCGTTTCCTACAACTAAGTTCAAATACCCCCCTTCCCTCACTTTCATGCTTTAAAAAACGACCAGGAAACTCAAAACTCCAAAAAGGATGGAACTTTCGTCAATATCTAACAACTAGCAGTCCCTCAATCACCTTGTAAGTTCCTCTAAATTAGGATTCATACCAACTAAGTTCAAATTCACACCACTTTCATGCTTAGCAAAATCAACTAGGAAACCCGAAAACGACACCATATGAGCCCTAAACTAGATTCACTACACCCAACATCCATCATAATACATACTTCCAACACACATTTTGCAAATCGACCACGAAACTCAAAACTCCAAAAGGATGAAACTTTCATCAATATCTAACAACTAGTTGTTCCTTCCTCCCCTAAAATTTGATTTCACACTAAGTTCGAATTCACACCACTCCCAAGCTTAACAAAATCAACTAGGAAACTCGAAAACGATACCATACGAGCCCTAAACTCGATTCAATCCAACAAACATCCATCATAATAATCATACTCTAACCTACATTTACCAAAAATTGAACAAAAAACACTATGAAATGAAAGAAAAAAAATGGTAAATTAGGTTAAATGTAAAGCTCAAGCTCACCATCATCAACAGAAGCAGCCAACTTAACCTTCCCAAACTCAATCTCGTTCTCGGCCGCGGCGACTTCCTTCTCAACCGCCGCTTTCTCTCTCCTCTTCTTCTCTACCTCATCCTCCACCTTTCCTTTCCCCTTCCCCTTCCCCTGCCCTTGTCCTTTCCCGCCTTCGTATTCGTTACGCTTCCGCTTCCACTCCTCCCTCTTCTCTCTCCTCCGTTCACCGCCCTCACCGGTGGTTCTTCCCGCTTTCAGCTCCTCAAGCCTCTTCCTCATCTTCATCTGCAACTCCTCGTACGTCCTTGACTTTCCTTGACCTTCCTTACCTTCCTCCTCCTCCTCTTCATCACCACCGCCTTCGTCGTCGTCGCCGTCGCTGCCGGCGTCGAAAATCAATTCATTCTCCGATTTCTTACTTTCTATTGACTCTTTGAGAAAATCTATAGTAGTTTTCGACGATTTCTCCGGGTCGAGACGGTTCCGCCGCGCAATCCGGATGTTTTCGATTGTTTTGCGTTTCGCAGACGCTTTTGCGGATTTCGAGAGTCCTTGGTACCACGGTTTGTCGTCGTTAGACGGGAGGTAGAACCTGGGCGGTATGGCTTCCACTAGCGTGTCGAAGAAGATGGCGTGGTGGCGGACTAGGGTTTTAATGTTGTCGAGATTGATGACGGTGGAGTTTTCGGCGGCGGCCACCGTGAGGTCGGTGGCGGGAGTTGCCTTCTTTTGCTTCATTTGATTAGAGTGTGTGGGCGAAGATTCGAAGGGTAGTGAGAGAAAGAGGGGAAAAACAAGAATTTTAGGGTTGCGTCTCTCGGATGTTATACTCTCTGTAAATCTACTTTTTTTACTCTTCCCTATTTACCCCTTCTTACAAGGTAACTCGATAATTTTTGGGAAGAAAAAAATTGGGGACTAAATTTGTTTATCCTTTTTAGACCAAAAAATGAAAAATGAAAAATTTGGGCTAGTTAACTTAAATCACAATCGAACGGAAAAAAAAAAACGAGAGTGAAAGATATGAATTAGTTATAATGAGAGTGTCGATACCAAAATTAGAAATAGTTTAGAATAAAGTCTATATAGAGAGAAGTGATTAAAAGAGTCGGTAACAATTAATATAGAACTTTGATGATGCTTTGCCGTAGTGATAGAAGTAAGATCGGTTTATCAATCGGCATCGTTCGTTTTTTTTAAACTTAATGGTTTGTAAGGGAATTATCACCTACCATTCTCATCCTGATCTTCTAAGGGAATGATCATCTACTATTCTCATACCCTATGGATAACAATTTTATTAAGGCTAAGATAATAGTTCATACTGTATATAATTAATTTTGATTTCAACCTCCCTCACTCCTAAAATAACTACAAGAACGAAAAACACGAGTTTGTTGGCATCGATAGAATAGATAGGTAAAAAAATATTTGTATCGATAGTTCAGTACGTGTACAACACATTCTATACATAACATTACAACAATCTCATATCAACAAAAATGGATGACACAGAGTATATAATTTGGACCAAGCAATTTGACTCATCTTAACAACAATGAGACCGTTTTATCGTGAAATAATGAAATTGTACATATTCATTCACTTTTGTACAAATTCACCCTAATTTACCCATCTTCCTATAATCTTAGGAGTAAACTCATCAGTATCACGTCTTCTATATTTTCTTTGTTTCTTCAAAACAATAGGTAATGACGATATATCTTACACACGTTTCCTTAGCGGGTACTCTCACTATCCTAGTCATCAAATTTATTTTTAATTTTATTTTTTCATTGGCAAAGGTAAGAAAACACTCTGGAATACAAGCATTGTTTATTGTCAAAAACCCAAAGAGAGAGAAGGGAGAAAAAAAAAATCAAAAACCCAGAGTCAATCAATCACATTTTTATGATCAACTCATCATCATCATCATAATCGCTGCTTAATTAGAAAGATTAATCTTATTTTTCTTTTTGTAATATCAAATTTAATCCCCCTTTTTTTTTTTTGGTTCCAATTTCTCTAAAATCAAACAAAGATTATTACTTGTAGATTACAACAAACTTGCTCATCATTTGCCCTGTTTCTGGGCTTAACTCTTACGGTATCTCTCTTTCTCTCTCCAATCGTGTAGTTCACGTGTTTACATTGATATTAACAATAATTGAAGAGAATCCAGTTGGATTTAATTGTAGATTTTTTCTGGGTTTTTGATATTTTTAACTGTTTCTCGTACATTTCATGTGATTTGGGGGCAATTTTCGGTTTTTATTTATTGAGTTAATTGATTATTTTATGATCAAGGATTTGGGGGTGAAATTACTGCTAGTTTATTACTTGGGGAGTAGGATAATTAAGTGATGATTAATCAATGTTAATTCTTTGATTTTGGAATGTGATGGGATATAGCAAAATAGCTGTGTTTCTTGTATTGTGAAGTAGTAGTTAATATGGGTCAATCGTAAGCAGCCTCTCTATGTTTTCGACGTAGGGGTAAGGTTTGCGTACTTCTGACCCCACTACTTTCCCACAGGGGGGAGTATTTGGGCATTGGGGTAATTTTGTTGTTGTTGTTGATCAATGTTGTGGAAAAGAAGCTTTGTTGTGCTAAAATTTTATAATTTGAATTGTGTTTCCAGAATTTGTAAAACCCTTGTGACATTGCAAAATGATGAGAACAGCTGAAGGTGGATATATGGGTCTGAGATATTCACTTAGGTAGTGTGATGGAGAAGAAGAAATTAGATGGCCATGAATCAGGACCGTCGTCTCCTAGGGTGGTGGACAGATTTGGGTTCATAAAGCCGGATAATGGCATCTCTCCGGATGCTCTGAAGAGGAGCAAATCGGCATTTGAATCTGAGAGGTATAATTTTTCTCTTTTTAAGTAGTGACTGATGCGTAACATGTAATTCATTGTTGGGTTTTACAGTTTTGTATATAGCTAGTGTCAGAAGCTACAGATCAAAATATGATCAAAATTGGTAGAGGCGTAAAGGGTCATCCCTTTTTGCAGTGTAGTAAGTTTTGGTGGTGTTCTGAAACAATCTAGGCTTCTCTGCGTGCAGCCAAACTGTCTCCTACATTGAAATGTAGAAGAATATCAAAGAGTCTCAGACGGTGACGATAATGTAGAAGAATTTCCGTATAGGTTCAAGGCCTATCCACTTTGAATAATAAAAATGGATGCAGTTGCATAAAGTACATGATAGTATAGTACTAGTTTGATGAACTGAGAATGAGCTTACAAGTTTGATGTCATGTCAAATACATTTGGTCATGAATTAAGGTTACAAACTTACAGGATTATGCTAGAATTAGGAAGTTAATTTTTGCCTCTTCCCCATCCAAACCATTTTATGCCACTTTTTTTCTAGCGTGCTGTGAAGTTTCCATGCTTATGAGATCAAAATTTATCACAGGGAAGAAAGAAGGGTTCGGAAATGGAGAAAGATGATTGGGGTCGGTGGGAGTGACTGGAAGCATTATATGAGGAGGAAGCCTCACGTGGTTAAGAGACGCGTGAGGAAAGGGATTCCTGATTGTCTAAGGGGCCTTGTTTGGCAGTTGATTTCGGGAAGTCGTGATCTCTTGCTTATGAACCCTGGGGTCTATGAGGTAATCTTCTGTTTTACTAACCTTTTGTTTGTGAGATTAACATTTTTGGCTTCCCAGTATTTTTGGACTTGCGTAAAAGTTTTAGGACTTGGGGTACCTGCATTCTTTCTAAAAATATAATATATTAGGATTCCTGAAGTTGCGTGGTTTGACGTGTCAAGTTGAGCTTTATCTGTTGCTTTCAAAGATTACTTCATCACTAGAGAAGTTCGATTATAATTATTGGTCTTATTGATTGATTCTACAGATAAGGACCTTAAGAGTAGGCCTCACACATGCAGCATAATTTACTCTCTATACTACTCTGCATGTCATGTCACGTAAGCTTCATCAGTCAGCATGCTGTCATTTTGTCTAGAAATTTAAAATGATTGCAAATATTGGGTACATGTTTGTCTTAAAATTTAGTGTCCATTGTCATCTTGCTTGTATGGATAAACCCTAATGTAGCAGATGCTTCAGACTTTTCTGGGAATGTGGTTTATTGCTGTTTTTGGGTAATTTGGCTTAAGTCTATATATTAAGTTCTCAAGAACAACAAACTCTGTTTTTCTGCAGCAACTGGTAATATACGAGACTTCAGCATCAGAGCTGGACATAATCAGAGATATATCTCGTACATTCCCTTCCCACATCTTCTTTCAACAGAGGCATGGTCCTGGCCAGAGATCACTCTACAATGTTCTGAAAGCATATTCTGTATATGATCGAGATGTTGGATATGTTCAGGTTTGTTGTATTTTCTTATGTATGTCCCTGTAAGCTTTACCATCAAGTACACCTTGTGATATCCTGTTTCTTCATGTAGGGTATGGGGTTCATAGCTGGCTTGCTGCTGCTTTACATGAGTGAGGAAGATGCATTCTGGTTGCTGGTTGCATTGCTTAAAGGGGCCGTCCATTCCTCGATGGAGGGATTATATCTGGTAGAATACAATATGCTCACCTGATTGCATAAGTAGAATTGACTTGCATCAGATCCATTGTTTCATGTCCACTCTCTGGCAGTTTCAATATTATTATATATAACATACTATATTTTTTTTCTTTTTGTGTTTCATTTATTTTTGTGTCACTTGTATAGTTGTGTGTGTGTGTGGGGGAAGGGGGGGGGGGTTGCGGCTAAGGACTATCTCTGTTCATGCATGTTTCAAAATCTTGCAGCTAGTGATGCCAATCTTGGTTAGTTGGTCTTGCAGCCTTTATAACTGAATTATTGATAAAGCATGCTCTCTCTGCCGTAATGTGTTACTGCTCTTGTTTCTAACTCTCATTCGAGGATGCCTTTTCCTCATTCTATGTATTTTATTTCCTGATTTAGTATGCAATTTATTGTATCTTGCAAAAGGTTACATCCACCGGACCATTTTATTTAATTTGCTCTCTTGCATGTGGTCATTGATTGTCATCTAGCTTCGGACTTTCTGTAATATATTTTTTTTTTTAATTGGTAAGCGGGGCCCCTCGGCGTGGGCTTCCTACTGCCAGGAATAAGCCCACTCGAGGATCAGGCCCAACCCATGGGAGAGAGGGGGGGAGGAAAGGGGATCCCTCTTCCCATGGAGGCGAGGATCGAGCCCTGGTATCCTGGGTGGAAGGACGAAGCCTTCACCACTGGAGCACCGGGGGATCCTCTCGGACTTTCTGTAATTGCATTCTTTAATATTTACAGGTGTTTTTGATACTTTTGACCTGTGTTTGACAACTTTGAGCAACTTCTCTGTGCCTCTATAGTCTGTCCTAAGTCTCCTTTGTCCTTGTGCTATGAGCAGGCAGGATTACCTTTGGTACAGCAATACCTTTTCCAGTTTGATCAGTTGGTAAAGGAGCACCTGCCTAAGCTCGGAGAGCATTTTTCTCAAGAGATGATAAATCCTAGCATGTATGCAAGTCAGTGGTTCATCACCGTGTTCGCTTACTCTTTTCCTTTTCACTTGGCCCTTCGGATTTGGGATGTCTTTCTCTATGAGGTCAGTGAAATTAATATATGTTCAGGATACTGTTGGCCGACCCGATATCATTTTGGGAATAAGGCTTGGTTGTTGTTGTTTTTGTTGTCCAGGATACTGTTGGCCGTAGGATTCTTGGGAGAGTATTTATGTTTCATTTTATCTAATTCTTTCTTGCCAGGGCGTAAAAGTTGTCTTCAGAGTGGGATTGGCGCTGTTGAAGTGTTGTCAAGATGACCTGGTGAACATTTCTCCTTGCTTTTTCAGAGTATTGTGGGGTGTGGGTGGGTGTTGACTAGTGAGATTGTAAATTGTGCTTGATGCCTAAGTCATCTCTGAAAACCAGTAAAGACCCAATGCGTTTTTGTTTACCCATTTTCTGTTTCTTCAAATTTTGCGGAAAGTAGAGTATGCACCAAATATTCTTCTGCTGAAATACCAACTATTAATGGTTACAGAGCTTTTAAGCGTCATAATACTTCTTGATTTGTCGCACACTTTAATTCTGTACTAGGATGAAAGCCCGTGCGTTGCACGGGTCTCTTAATAATGATTTGTATTAGACGTGTTTAAAACTAAAATTGGTAGTTTATGTTTGGATATAGAGAATGTGTGATAAATCTCTAAAAATCTCTAAAAAACAAAGATTTTTTTATATTAATCCGTCCATTTTTATTTATATATGCTGTTTTCGTTTTGTCGAGATAGAGGTTTGACTTTCAATTTGACGAAATAATATTTCAAAATATTTATGAAACTTCTCACATGGAGTAAGGTATGTAAAACATAAAAAGGTACAAAGTTCTTAGTAGTCCAGGACACTTCTATTTCCCCTCCATCCATGTATGATTGTATGGAGATCAGATCCTCTAACCCTGATCATGTTTATGACCAAGTGTTCTTATTCCATCTTAGCTTGTTGATTAATATATCAACTAACTCTTAAACTTATACAACTTATAGATAGGCTAGATATCATATATGGGAGACACGTAATTATATAACTCATGTACGCACGTAGTAGGATTAAATACATAGATATACGTAGGATTATTACATGTTTCATTTAGTTCAAGTATGATTTGATAGTGGTTATGTTATGTACGTATACTGTAATTGTAATTGGAAAACGCCTCCTATATATATGTGTTGTCCAGTTAAACCTTCTAAGAAATATGTCGAGAAAGTGTCTGTTAATCCACCTCATTAGCATATACTTCATATATATGACTCTAAATCTCGCTCATAAGTAGTAGTATACGAACTATTGGGATTAGATGATTTAAGAACGCTGATACAATCATATGATATTCATTTATAAAGTTTGGGTTGTGCTCCTTAATAAATTAGTCAAGCTTGACTTATAATGTGATCCATATAAATATATAATACACGCCTCCACGGAGTTTATTATGTGTTGCGAAATAATATGTAACAATGACATATTTATCTTTGAGTTATGACCGCTACTATAGCAATTCTACGAATATAGGACTCTGAATATATATTATGCATCCATAGGATTGTCTAATAATTAAGAGAGTTTCATTTAAAATTGATAACTAAATAATATTATAAAATTCTCAAAACTCTCTAAAAACCTTCGATTATTGTGAGAGCTCTAAAAAAGCCTCCTTTAATAGTATAGAAGGATTGTATTGAGAGTCAATTTTTGTACTTTGCACTTTTAACTCAACCTTGATATAAGAACTATATTTTCATTTATATTGGTAAACAGGTGAAATTACCGTTTGAGACACTCATTCATTCCTTGCGTTATTTTCCGGAGGAAGTGATGGATCCTGATACCTTGTTACCCTTGGCCTACACAATCAAGGTGAGCAAACTTCCTCTCTCCCTCTTCTTCTTGCTTTTTGATCTGTTTTACTTCCTCTGTCTTGATTTGCCTTGTTACCCTTGTTACCCTTGGGCCTTCTGATCTGTTTTACTTCCTCTGTCTTGATTTGCCGTGGTTCCTCACTTTTAAAATCTGCTGCTCTTAAATTTTTTGCTTGCTCTCTGGCTTACATGTGATAAGAGTTAGGACTTAGGAGAATGCTTCATAAAGAAAGCAATGGAGGATTATATGATTGTTATTTTATTTTATTTTTTTTCAATTTTCTGAATTCCTGAGAGTACCTGAAAGGAGATGCCTAATCTTAACGTGATTTCATTCAAGTGGCACTTACTGTGATTTTGGGTTCTTTTTGCCTCTTCAATTCTATTTTCTTACTAAATTTTGAGGGGAAGGGGGTTGGTCGAGATCAGCCTCTGGGTCAATGCTTGTGCACTAATGTGGTACCTATTATGTGCTGCTGTACAGTGTACACTCATGATTTATGTGTATCTAGTTTCTAAATACAATATATCCGATGGGAGGTTGAACTGGATCCAGCGATCTACCACTACTTGGTCTGTGTCATTAAAGTTCATGTCCTGATAATGATGTCGAAAAGGTGAGTCAAAATGAGTTCTCTAGGTGCACAGCTGTCCGAAACGCTACTGAGGTGCGCTATGAAATTCACAAAGCTGGTGTTAGTCATGTCTGTCTCCCTTGTCAAGTCTCCACTATAATGGTCTTTTTTATTTATTTTATGTTTGGCGGGATGAACGGTCATGTTTGATGGCTCATCTATGTTTGTGTAGCCTTGTAAGACCCAATTAGATTCGCGGAACGCTACTCTCCAACTTCATAGGTGATAAACTGCTTTCGTGTATGAAATGTTTGATGGCTCAGTGTGTCGTTCATTGGTCCTGAAGTTGTATCAGTTTTAAGGCTGGCTTTTTTTTTTTTTTTTTTTTTTTGACATGTGAGACTTGAAACTGTGAAGATAACAAATTCTGATTCTGTTAAGACCGAGCTTTTTTATGTTCTATCGTAATTATCTTCTTCTAAGATCATTTAGGTTTAGTAGATCATCCGTGACCGTGTAGTGGGGGCCGGGGGGGGGGGGGGGGGGGAGGGTTTAAACCTGAATACACTGTCTCAGTCTTGTCATTATGTAGCAATACTGATGCCTGGACACATTGTCATCAGATTTCTAAGCAGCTAGAAGAATTGAGGTTCGTATATGAGAAGGTACATGGGATAGAGAGCCAATCTATAGAATCTAGAGGGAAGCAGAAACAACTTCTAGAAAGAAGTAGTTCAAGTTCAGTGCGGGGTTCTCGACGTAGAAAGCAAATCGAGAAGCAGAATGGTGGAGTAACCCAGTCCCCGTCCCCTGAAGCTTCCTTCCAACAAAGGTTTTCATTGAGGCGGGGTCACTCAAGCCGGAAGGCAGAACATCACAAGCTAGACGGGGGAGCGACACACTCTGATCAAGGGTCCTTGCAAAGACGCGATTCTCAGCTGATGGCCAGGCATGCGACTAATTAACCCATATTGATTATTCCATTCTTTTCTAATTAGTTGTACATTCAGAACTTCAGATGTATGTATTCATTAGTCGCCTCTAGGGTTATATACGATCGCTCTAGCGATCTGATCTCGAGTGTCGAGGAGGCTCAAACCTCTTATTGTACTCTTACGCACAAATTAATGCTT
This sequence comes from Spergularia marina, assembly GCA_963680865.1. Classification (NCBI taxonomy): domain Eukaryota; kingdom Viridiplantae; phylum Streptophyta; class Magnoliopsida; order Caryophyllales; family Caryophyllaceae; genus Spergularia; species Spergularia marina. The sequence goes on along the minus strand of OY804554.1, from coordinate 25,743,414 downwards.
AACAAAGAAGGTTTGGAGAAACTGTCTGTATTACTTGCTCCTTCATATAGTTTCCGTTCAACCAGAATCGAGTAAACGGCGTCATTTTTGGTTCATAATAAGACGCAAATCCCAATACGACCCGAGGGACATGACTTCAGATATAAACTTGTGATCTAGGTGTGAAAATGTACCCGTTCCTGATTATTAGGTCTTTCGTAATTCGGCGTTGTAAACTTTTTTGGCGTTGTAAACTTATCTACCTTTAAGTGATGGAGTACATGTAATTGTGGTCTTATGAAATATCGGATTAAATATAGCCGAAGAGGAGACAGTTTTATTATGACCAAAATAGCTTCAACTAAATTATAGGAATTTCTCTACCAGAAAAAAATAAATAAAGATGCTACTAAAATGGGAAAATTCTAAATTTCAAAACATATATATACTCCCGTCTCCTTTTCTCAAAAGACTTTGCCATCTGCTCATTGTTAAATCACAGAAAACTCCAATTTTTTTTCCCTTGAATTTATTATCACTCCCTAGTATTCATCTCCGCCTATACATTGCATATAGATTGTAAGTTTCGATTTCCTTCCGTTATTTTGAATTGTTAACGTGAGACGTTTTTATGCCATACAGTAGGGGACGGAGGGAGTAATTTATTTTGCTAACTTTCGTTTTGTTGAAGTTTTATGGTGTCCTAATTATGATTGACCCATTTTTTTGTTGTAAAACATGCAGGGTTTGGCTGAACAAGAAAAAAAGTGGGATTTTCAGAACAGTGGCATATTATTTCAGGCTTTCAGCCCCATATAGCCAGGTATATTGGTCTGTAATCTAAATTTATTTCAATCTTTGAATGATGTTCATAAGCTTTCTGTTTTTTAACCCTTTAGTTTGATTTCCATCTCAATTTGCGCGGTTTTGGAACCCGTCTCGTAGAATTTGGATATCGTAAATGTTATGTAGGATAAAAAGACAAAGATGAACAATATATTAGCATGATGAGAAATTTTACCACATGACTAAATGTCTATATGAGTAAGGTTTAATTTACTGTATATCTAGTAAAAGATAGACTGAAAATTTACCTGATGAATGAGGTTAAATTTCTGCGTTACGGAATTCTTCCTGTCTGTCTGTTTGTGGAATGGGATATCTGTGTAAATACTGTAGAAATCAAGCTTCATGTGCACATTACAAATCCCTGCCTGTCAACTTTTTTTTACTGATGACATTCTGTTACACCAGCATATCTGATTATACTGAGGTGCTGTTAGAACTGTGATTCAAACTGAAGCATTGGACTTTAGTTGGATGAATGAACGCGAGCTCTGTAGTAGCTCTTAGCTCTATGTAGCTTGCCCTGAACATCTCTTTTCCTGTTTCAACTTTCAAGTAAATGGTTAAGTCTATTATAGTTGTATGATCTAAATTCTAGACTAACATATCGCGATTTTTGCAGAATTTAGGCGGATGAACTATGGAGAACAATAGTGGGAAAAAGAAATCTAGTAGTAGATCCTTTTATGAAGCTCCCCTAGGTTATGGCATAGAAGACGTTCGACCTCACGGTGATATCAAGAAGTTCAGATCAGCTGCCTACTCCAACGTGAGTCCTCTCGACATAAAACTGGCATTATTTTGTAGTTTGTTCATATCAAATCAAACTTGTTTCCTGACTGAATTTTACTTGTTCTCTCGCTTCTGCAGTGTGCGCGAAAGCCATCTTGATTGTTCTTATTAGAAGCGCAACTAGAACCACAGAGCGTGGTTTATACATATATAGTTTAGCACATACATACACCTTTTTCTTCTTTTCTATAATCTCTTCATTTCACAATTTTATCAGCTTTTTTAGTCATTTCGGCCCCCTGGCAAGATGGCCTTGCTCACTTCCCCAATAGGCTTTGAAGGCTATGAGAAGAGGCTTGAGATCTGCTTTTCCAAGACCGCGACATCACCTGAGTCTGATGGTCTCCAATCCTTAACACGAGACCAACTTGACAGTATCCTTGAACCAGCTGAGTGCACCATTGTCGGCTCACTGTCCAATGAACTTGTTGATTCTTATGTTCTTTCTGAATCCAGCCTCTTTGTCTACCCTTACAAAATTATCATCAAAACTTGTGGGACAACAAAACTGCTCCTCTCAATTCCTGTCATTCTAGACCTGTCTAAGACACTGTCTCTTACAGTAAGCTCAGTAAGGTACACTCGCGGTAGCTTCATTTTTCCAAGTGTACAGCCATTCCCCCACAGAAGTTTCTCAGAGGAAGTGGCCATTCTAGATAGCTACTTCTGCAACCTCGACTTAATCAGCAACGCGTTTGTGATGGGAAGCGTAAACAGTACGCAGAAATGGCATGTTTATTCAGCCTCTGCAGAGCCTTCCTGCAATTACAACAGTTCTCCCGAAACTTACACAGTAGAGATGTGCATGACAAACTTGGACAAGAAATGTGCAAGTGTGTTTCACAAGGCAAACATGAGTTCTGCATCATCTATGACTGAATTTTCTGGCATCAGGAAAATCCTCCCCAAGTCCGAAATCTGTGATTTTGATTTTGACCCTTGTGGCTATTCCATGAATTCTATCCAAGAAGACGCGATTTCTACAATCCATGTCACACCAGAAGATGATTTCAGCTATGCAAGTTTTGAAGCTGTTGGTTATGACCTGAAAAAAATGAGCTTACAGCAGATGATCAAGAGAGTTCTGTTCTGTTTCCAGCCAATGGAATTCTCAGTAGCAGTTCACTGTACTGATCTGGTGGACTTAGGAGCCAGCATTGCGCCTGTCGCAGAAGATGGCTACTCTGCTGAACATAAGAGCTATGAGGAGCTTGGTGAGGGTGGTTCAATGGTATACTACCAGTTTGTGAAGTCTGACAGCGCTGCTGCATCGCCACGATCAACTCTCAAATTCTGCTGGAAAGATGAAGAAGAGAGTGATTCTGATTATACATCAGATGCAACTTCTACAACTTCTGATTGAAGCTTCCTTGCTATATGATCAGCCGACTATTAGTAGTATTTCCTGGCTGAGTCAGTTATTTTTCTGTTTTTACTGTTGGTTCTTTGCTCTCCTAGCACCTTTGGTTGGTTAGCACCTATGTGGGAGTTTCTACATGTATATTTTACTGCCTGTAAAGTGTAACTCATACATTTTCCATGAATAAATAACATTTCAACCTTTGCCCAAAACAACAAAGTGAACATCTTGAACTATCCTTCCTTTGACAATTAACACACTCATGTTGGACAAATGAATAATATCGCTACCAACCTATTCTAAACTTATATTAATAATTTAGTATTGCTGTTATTACTTTTGTGCGTGAGTGTGTCTATAGTTAATTTATTTATCGTAAAATAATCAAACTATAAGTGTTTAACTTCGTCTACATTACTGTTGTATTTTCTACTTGTTTCTTTTTTTCCTTTTTCACGATTTAGACACTCGTGTTAATTGTTAAGCATGATGAATAATATCGTATTATCGGCATTGCTACCCCTAAGTCGGTTTCCTTAAACTTCTCGTCCAAGTAAAACCTTCCAAATCCGACCAGAGCTACAAAACCACATAATAACATCAGTAAGAAAAAACTTGCCATAAATTAAACCTCAAATTTAAAAATTAAATTAAACCTGACATAAGGATAATTTTCCAAAAACATAAACCTTGAACATCACGATTACGCTCTTATTCCTATTCCTATTCCTAGACACATTAGAAATCACCCCTTCACCAAATTCTATATATACCACCAATGCATATGCATCTTTATTCATAAATCATTAGTCTCTCATCTCCAAATACCATCTCTTATTAGCTTCCATTAATTACCATTATCATCTCCCTTAATTTCCCGTTTAATCAAAGGTTAGTTGTATCAAGAAGTAGCGTAAAGATGAATTCGACTAGTGATGATTATGAAGGAAGAAAAGCACGATTTTTTAGGATGGAGGAGGCAGCCAAGAAAGCACGATCAAGAACCACCAACAACTCATCTCTTAATGCAGAAGCTACTACGAGTACTACTACTGCTACTACTATTACTCCTTTCGCGCTTTCTCTTAATAGCGGAAATAGTAGTAGTAATAATAATAATAATATTACGTCGTTTACTAGTGGGGCCGCTTCTACTAGTACTAGTAGTAAACGCAAAAGTAGTAGTCAACAACAACGAGATTACCCTAGTGCCTCAAAAAAACCGGCCCTAGTCAAACCCATGATCGACCTCAATCTTACTCTTGCTCCCCCTAGTGACTCTTTGGAAGAGGCAAACGCATCCCTAGTCGCTTTGCAACAACAACAACAACAACAACATTGCCCTAGTGTCTCAAATCCCGACAATGTGGAACAAAGGGGTGTTTCGGAAAAGGTTGTTTCTGCCAACAACAACAACAACAATGATAATGATGGTAATAATCTTGGGTGGACGATAAAGAAGAAGCTCAAAAATAGCGACGTGAAGAAACAACAGAACCGGCTTCTGATTGAATCCGAGAATGTGAACCACATTAAGGATCATCTCAGTAAAGAAGACATGGAGAAAATGGAGAATGGAGGCTTCCCGGTGAAGGTTCACGACAGCGACAAGAATTTGGATTTCGAGTTGAAATTTACGTTCTGGAAGTCGAGTGGGTGTTTCGTACTCAACGGGAAATGGACTACGGGTTTTGTGGAAAGAAGAGATCTCCAGCCTGATGATAAAATTGGACTTCGTTGGGAATCAGAACAGAACAGGCTTGTGTTTAGTGTCTTGAGCAGGGCTGATCCAAAAGAACAAAAGCCCACACAAGGGCAGGTGGATCTTAAATGAGAACGAATCGACTTGGTTTTATTACGATTCATCCATGTTAGTCGACTTGAACAAAACTACGACTTCCCGTTGTTATGTTGTTGATCTTTAGATAATCGGATGTTGTTATGTTGTTGATCTTTAGATAATCGGATGTTATGATAACTCATCGGTATTTTCACCATGTGAAGATTTTAGAAACACGATTTGATTAGAAGCGTTTCGTGTTATGTATTAGTTTAACTTTAAGCGATTATTGTTAGGATTGGTATTGTTTCTTTAGTGGTTGTTATGATGTTAGAATCGGAGTAACTAGTTTGTGAAATTCGAAGAATTTGTGTTTCTTGATTTGATGGTCTCAAACAATCAGATTTCTTTCTTTCTTTAGTTTTTAACATGCTTTATCAGTCTATGACAGTCACAATTTATCCTCAATACAATGATTTCACTTAAAAGAGTATCGATCTAAATTATAGGAGCGTTAAAATTACGACCCCCATTGCCCAAAATAGAATAAAATAAACCGCCATATATGTAAGTATGCTGTAGTTCTGAAAACTTGCCCAAACAGTATAATTTACGCGACAGTAACAAGGTGAGGTCAACTGCCATATAGTTTAGAATGTCTGATAGTTCAGCTTCATAGAAAAGCTACAGATTTCTGTTCTTGGCTCTATAGACTTCAATGCTGAAAAATTCTGCGCCAGAGTGAAATACCCTTCAGCTTCGGTAGTGCACAGAATTCTGAATCTGTTGCAAAAGAAGGAAAACGTACAAAGATATCATATCTATCGAGTACATTCAACAAAGTGAAGCTTAATGTGCAGAATGCTGTATTAGTTCAGCGTACAGTTCCAGATTATCTTGTCTGACAGCCGTAACTGATATAAAATGAAGCAGTAACTAGTTGGACATCCACGAAAAAGGCCCTCAGTGGCAGTGTCTTAAGAGAAATTAGGGCAATTTTGGTCGTTTTTGAAGTGCCTAGATGCAATGCACATCAATTTTTGTAAATTACAGTGTCACATAGTCACATAGGGGCAGCCAAAGTGCATATGAAGTTATAAACCCAGTAACAGGTAACATAAGCAGTTCTGTTCATGTATGCAACTGTAACAAAAGACAGAGCTTACGGGCAACAGATTACAAATAAGCAAGAACAAATGGCATTGCATCCATCACATGTTAGCATAGCTCACACATTGGTATATAAGAAGAAATATACATCGATCATATCTCTATTCAATTATGGCTTTAGATTTGACTCTTGGACAAAGGACTGCCCTGAAAAATATAACAAGTTTGTTTAAATGCAATAATCGTGCAGAATGCTGTATTAGTTCACTGATTTACATTACCTGCACTATGAAAGGACTGGTGCTGAGTCTGCTGACAATGTAGCTAGGATCCAAGCGCACCAGGCATCAGGCAACCACCAAAAACAGTATCGTGGCTCTTCGTCCAGCAAAGCTACAGAGCTCCTTATCTTGGATAAAGGTGGTTGTCACAAATGACTCATATCTGGTATTCAAAGATGACACAGTTACTGTGTAACACCACCTAGTGTCGATGTCTATGAACACACATCTTGGCTTGTCCAGAACTGCAAGATCACGAAAAAGTTTGATATCTCACTGCGAATTGATTCTTGAGCAGATATGGCATTCTCAGCAAGAATGGTGCGTTCATGCTGTAATCATCTGGCATTGCAATTAGCCTTCTCATCAAACTTCAGGTTTCAAGCAATCGTAAGCTAGTCTTCAGTCAAGCAGACTTATTTCGATTCTGTTCAGAAAAAAAAAAAAAATTTGGTCGGACAGTATCGAGAAGTATCCGACAATGGAAGGCTCAAGTGAGCTCTTGCATGTGATTGTACACATTCTTTGCAACAAGATTTCTCTGCAACAAGTGATCCCAGAAGAGTCCTAAAGTTTTATTCTCACTAGAATTTGAAGCACTGAAACACCTATATATTTTCAGGGTTACATTTAACCTTCTCCTGTACATCTCATCTAGCAACTCTGAAGCCAGTCTAGCTTTCCCTTCTCTAAAATAAGCAAATGCCATGCTCGTGTATATAAGACTGTCTCCTTTGATACCTTTCTCCTCCATACAATTAAAAATTCTTCTAGCACATTCAGTTCTATCCTTCTTACAAAGATTTCTAATTAGGGCTCGATACACCGAGATATCAACAATAACACCTTTCTCTGCAAGCTCATGGGGAAGTTTTGTTACTGCCTCTTCGTTATTCTGGCTACAGTAACCATCTACGATCCATGAATAGGTGCACGAACTTGGAGCAAATCCTGCATTAAGCATTTCTAGAAGCACCTCCTTTGCACTATCTATCTCTAATGTCTTGCAAAAGCCGTGTATTAGAGCTTTATAAGTAAACTGGTCAAGCTTCAATCCACTTTCCAACATCTTGTTTTTGATTCTTAAGGCAGACTGCAGGTCTCCTACCTTACAGTAAGCGTTAATCAATGTATTGCAAGTGATATTGTCAGGTTCAAGCTTCTTCTCACTCATCTCATTCAAGATCTTGTTGGCATCCCTTATCCTACCTAGCTCACACAGCTTGCGAATGATTGAGTTATAAGTAACAACCCCTGGGCTTATACCCTCAGCCTCCATCATGTGGCGCAATCTCAATGCTTCCTCGAGGTCATTTGCACGACAGTATCCATCAATCAGAGTGGTGTATGTCACAACGGTAGGACTGACACCTTTAATTTCATAGAAAAGCCTCAAAGCCTCCCTCATCCTACCTTCCCTACAATATCCGAATATTAAGCTATTATACGTCACAATATCCGGCGCCACACCTGCCTTCTCCATCCTATCTTGAACCACCAATGCTTCATAATGCTTACCCTTCCTCACATACAAAGAAATCATCGAATTATAAGTGAATACATCCGGCACTACACACTTCCTTTTCATTTCACTCAACAACTCTTCCGCCTTCTCCACCTCACCAGACTTGCAACAACCGTGAATCAACACATTATACAAATAAAGATTCGGAAACACCCCAAGTTTCAACATACTCCTATACATCTTCCACATGGTGGCAGTCAACCCCGCCTTCACAAGCGAATTCAGAAGCACAGTGCAAGCAGGCAAATGGGGCCTAATCCTATTAATCTTCATATGCTCAAACACTTGAATTGCATCTTGGGTCATCTTAGATTCAGCATAATATATCACTAACCAACTCAATATATGCGAATTCGAACCCGGGTCATCTTGTACACCCAAAAGTGCACTCAAAACAGTAGGAGAAGACATTAAATTGTTAAGGGCAATCTTCTCCACCAACCTTTGTGCAACCCTAAAATGCTTGTTTTTGGTAAGCATATGAACCATTTTCCAGTCATATTGAAGAGAATGTTTATAACCAAGAAACTTTCCAACCCAATCATAAAATGCCCAACAATCATGAAAATCTAATGAAACATTTGATAACACTTTCTCTATTGTTGTGGAGCTTATTCCAGAAGCTATTTGGGGTCTCAAAAGTTGGGTCCAATCCCCCTTTAATACAATTGCACATAAACATTTGATAAACCTAGTTTCCCTAGATACAGAAATTAACCTAGGCATGATATAATTTTGATGGGAAATGTTTAATCATGCGAAAGATGTAATCTTTTGAACTGGGTTTATCGTAAGATTGAAGCTTTTACCTGTTTTCATGTCATCTTCTCTTGATTTTTGTCTCCCTGACGCTCTTTCGTATTCAGGGAAATGCCTGTGGATTTCTTTTTTGCAGTAACATCAATTAAACTGTCGAAGAAAGTGCCTGTTTTGGTTCAGTGCAGTAAAAGTGGAAGTCATTTTCTTCATTTCTTGTGTATCGTTAATGTTTGATTTGATATGTGTGATGACTACGTGCCATTGAGATCAAATATTCGCTATTCAAAAAGAAATAGGAAGCACATTGTGGACTTTTTTTTTAAGATTTTGTTTACGAACGAGTTTGACTGATAACGTTTATAGTAAAATGATGAGTGATTTTTAGTTTGGTCATACTTCGATTGTTGAAGAAGGATCAATCTTTACTTCCAATGTACTCCGTATCAACTAGGTAATAAACATCGACCCAAGATTGGTTTGTGGTAGCGTAAACATCCAAGTCGAACTTGATTTATCACTCAATTTCAATCCTTTCAACGACTAAAGGAGTATTAACCGATCGATCGTATTACTGACAAACTAAGGAAAGTATAAAGCATCAAAGAACAAACTTAATAACCCGTATCATCCAAGTAAAAATCAAAAACATAATATGACTTGATTAAAGTCGGACTTATAAGTATGGTAACATTGAATTGAATCAAATTAATTACTCGAAAATCTTAATCTTCGATGTCTATCCATACCCGATAGAAAAAGTTAAATGGACCGTCTTTTTGTAAGTTGAATTATACGAGACCTTAACTACATCCCAAAAGAAACCAGCCTTTCACTAATTCACTCACTCTGAGTTTCTAGGTATTGGCCTCCCATCCTCGCACACTCACAGTCCACCGCGCGGCGCCACCCTTACTAACCACCACCTCAGCCGCACTTCACAGGTTTTTCTCTCTCCTCCCCTGCTTTGCTCCGCCGTATATCACACGCTTCCTATAAAAAATGCAATCTTTTTCTCTAAATAACACTCAATAATCATCTATTTTGTTCAATTCTCAATTTTATGCTTAAAAGTTTCACAATTTTCGATTATTAAGGTCATAATAATTTGTGGGTTTCACTTGAATTAGCTATATAAGTGCTCGTTACTTCAAAAATGAGAACTTTTTGATTAATAGTGCAATTTTTTGTTGTTTGAGCTTCAAAAGTTTGTGTCTTTCTGCAAATTTGGAGGTAATTTGTTGTTTTTTTGCTGGGGTTTACTTCGTTATTGTGTTTGCCAATTGAAATATTGTGTATTCCACAAGCTGTTTGATGAAAGTTCTGAGTTGTTTAGCATCTTTGATTGATGAAAAAGTTGGATTTGGCTTGGCAGGGTTGTTGTTACTAGGGTATAGGATAGATATGGGAACTGGCAAACTGGGGAAGGGGACGAAGAAGACGAAGAAGATAAAACGACGTGGTCGCGAGCTCGTTAATGATGGTATGTAGTGGATTGAGATTGTATTCTGTTCTATGTGGCTTTTTGTTTTGCTGGTGCTACTAGGGTTTCTGCAATTAGTTTTAGTTTATATTGCATGAACAGAACTGGTTGTGTATCGTTTTTGCTGTTTCTATCAGCCGGGTTGATTCATTATTGTGATGGGAGTGTTGGGGCAAATTTATATTCTTGAACTAGATATGGTCTGATGTCTGTAGTGATCTTGAGTGCCAGCATTATATAATATGGAGCAACTAATGTACATTCGCTAAGGAACCTTTTTCGTGTGAATTTGGGAATGTGAATTCGGGTGGCTTTTCAAAAGATATTCTTACACAATCTCTTGGCGTTATTGGGGTTTGAGAGTGGGTATGTTTGAGGATTTTTTATCCTGCCCCGCACTTGGTCAAGTATTGTTGAACTGAGAACAATGTAGTGGTTTATATCCTGGCTTGAAAAGGCTAAAGGGATAAAACTTTAAGCTTGAGAAAGCTGTGAATTGTAACCTCTGCATCTCACATGAAAATAAAGGAGAATGAAAACTTTAAGCTTTCTTTTCAATGTGGATGGTCATTGTAGACATGCAAGCATTGGCTGATAATGATACTTTTAGTCTGTACTTTTGCTTCTTAGTTATTTAATCCACTGAAGATTGTGTCCGATAGTAAAAGTGTGTCTTGGGGTGCTCATGTTTTCTAAAATCAATCTAGCTGTTCCACTCCTATTGATTTTTCTGCTTCAGTTGTAGCTTAAAAGAAACTATCCCATCCTCACACACTTACCTTGAGACACTTCTTTTCAGGACAAAATTCTGGGGTTACAAACATCTCCAAATGTGATGCCAAAGATGATGCCACTGAGATGAATGACGACATACCAGCAGTGTTAGTCAAAGCTGGTAAGCCCAGGTGGCAATTATATTGTTCTTCTTCTTCATGGACTGTTGCGGATTTCTGTTCTCCACTTATACTCGTCTTTGATGTTCAACCTCATAAAATGAACAAACAAAAAGGAGGACAGTTGTTGTAGAAATACTAGCTGTCTGGCTAGTGCTTACTATCAACAAGAATTGACAACGTTATGAAACATGAGTGCGAATAGAGTTCTGTTAGGCTGACAATATAGCAATTCCAATTGACATTTCATGCTAGCCGACCCCAACATTTTGGTTCTAAGGCGTGGTTGTTGTAGTTGATAAAGTGGGTATCGAAACTTGGGACCGTAATGCTTGTAAGTTGTAACCTATCAGAAGATATTAATACAGAATTCTGACTCTTGAGAATATTTCATTTTACTATGTTGGTTTCATTTCTGTAGATAAGTCGAAGAAGATCCGTAATAGTAGAAATAAAAACACTTCTGTATCAAATGAGGTGAGAGCAGTGAGCAATGGAGAAGAATCTGAATCCATTGCAGGGGAAGGCTCAAATGTTAAGAAAGGTTTGTAACCTCTACATCTCACGTGAAGTTAAAGGAGAATGAAAACTTGTGTGTTGTAGACTGCTTATTATGTTTATTTTCCTGTAATGCAGATAAGACAAATAAAGCTCTTAAGAAAAAAAGGAAGCGTGTTTTGGTATCAGATGAGCAGAGTGCAGGGGTGAGTGATGGAGAGGCGCTCGAGCCAGCTATTGATGATTCAATACCCAAAAAAGGTTTGTAGTCTAGTACTCTAAAAAGAAAAGAAGAAAACTAAAAGCTATGAAATTTGAAGACTAGAACCTGTGCTTTGTAAAATTTTGAACTTATATTGCTTTCTATTTATGAAGATAAGTCAAAGAGAGCTCGTAAAAATAAAACAAAAGATGCTCTTGTATCGAGGGAACCGCGCACAGTAGTGAGTGATAGAGAAGAAGTCAAACCAGATGCAAAGGATTCCTCCAAAGCGAAAAAAGGTTTGTCGCTCAGTCTACTCTTTTCCTCAACTGTCTCTGTTGTTTGTACCTGTGTCATTGGTGTCCAGCTACTGGACATGTTTTGTCATCACATAAGTGGAACATAATTTACAGGGGTATCATGTACTCATGCCTTCATTTAGTTTGTAAGAGTTTATCTGGTTTTGTGCGTCTCTCTTTATACCCTCATAAAAAGTTGTTTATATTTGTATAGGCAAGTCAAAGAAGGTTCATAAAGAAAGGAAGGCTAGCCAATCAACTATTACAGCAGCCAAGTCAGTGCGAGGGGTTCAAGATATTGCAGAGGCTGATGTATATCAAATATCATCTGGGGACGATGATGACTCTAAAGGGATGAAAAGTATGGATGCATGATGCCCTTTTAACATATTCTAACATTTTTGTAACTGCATTCTAGATATGATTTGATTATCTTTGGTTTTTCATTCCAAGAACCTGATAGATAAAAATATAGCAACTGTATCTCTCTTTTGTCATAGCTTTGAAATGTTTCATTTCTGAGGTGATTTAATGTTCATTTCTCTGGAATGTGAGTAAATGTTCGTCAATGTTTCACTTTGAATCTTACCTGGTATCCTTGTTGACTTATGCTTCCACCCGTCAGTTTGTTTTGGATTTGAAGGGAGTATTTTAATTTCATTAGAGGACGTAAATATCCGTAGCGTGAGTGATTGCTGATTTCTGGACAAACAATGCAGTATTTTTTAGTATTAATACTAATGTTTGTGTGTGCAGAGTGGATTAAGAAATATAATGAAATGAGGCCTGGGATTAAGGTACTCCAAGAACAGATTGATGACTTTATAACTAGATACGAGGCGCAGGAGGAACAGGTAATTCTTACTTGTTCAGAGGCTTGAATATGTTTCCTAGTGCTGACAATGGAACATTTATATAATGCACCTCAATTGATGTTTAACTTTTTGGCCCTTCTTATTGACACTTGTTTCAAGACAATTGTACCTTAGCTATATGTATAAGGATCAATCAGTAGTGGAACAAGTTGACACTAACCTCATCTTAGAAATTCTAGATAGCCTTTTATTCTGGAGGCCCAAAGGTGGGCTTGGAGGGTGTAGACAAATTTAATGAGGTAGACAATATAGATCAAATTGATAGGATCACCGCTGTTCATTCAGTGGATAAGGTGGAGAGCTGGCAGGGGCTAGGGGTATTCCTCTTGATGTTCTTACTCTCGGGACTTGGAGTATTATTTGTTTCGTTGCATAGAGGACTTCTTGTCCAATCGTCTGTTGTGTACAGTTCTATCCTGTTTAATACTCCCTCCATTTCATTCATTTGTTTACGTTGGGCTTGGGTTCCCCTCACAAAACCCGGCCCGACGTAAACAAATGAATGAAATGGAGGGAGTATAATTTCTTATCTAGAAAGAAAAGTAGCATCCTGAACGACTCATTTAAATTTATATCCCCGCTGCTAATAGACGTTATGATAGGTATGTGTAAACAAGAAAAGTTGATCTTCACAGGAAGCTGTAAAAATGTTATCATGCAATTTTTTATTTTATTTTATGAGGACATTTTTAGATCACTTTCAGATCGGTGCTAGTAGTCTTGATTAATGGACAATTTTGCGTCAACTCAAAAAATGTATACATCCTAGTGCCGCACTAGTGAAGTAGTACAGTCATATCTTGTATTTGGAAATATGCATCCTTTCTATATTGTGCTCTTAGAGCTGAACAAGTCAGTTTTGTTGTGTACTTCTTGCTATTGTTCCTTCTTTTTTGTGGTTGTGCTTCTCTAATTACTATGTTTATGCCTTGATATATGAGTACAGGCTAAAAGAGAGAGAGAGGACGGCATGGCTGAAGATGGTTGGACTGTTGTCGTGCACCGCAAGGGAGGAAAGAAGACAACCGATTCTGAAAGTGGTGTGGCCGTGGGCTCTGTTGCAGAAGCTGCAGTGCGTGATAAAATGGCCAAGAAAAAGAGTACTAATGTTGGCTTGGATTTCTACCGATTCCAGAAGAGAGAAGCTCACAGAAGTGGTATGATCTATTTTTTACTTGTGCAATTGTTCAGTATGTGCACTAAGTACTTTTCAAAAATGTTCGCTTGCATGCACATAGTTTGCCAAGTGGGGATACCGTTAAGATTTCTTTTGAATAGTATGTAGGCCTTCGGTTGAGTGTTAGTCTGAGTCGATAGTCGAGTCTCCTTCAACCATTAAACCATATGTAGGTTGTAATGATTGATCGTGTGATTTTCGAAAACATGGGACTATGTCCACGACTTGCACATATGTCACTTAAACCACTGTTGAATTCTCATTCCTAAAGATGATCCCATATCTTGTGGCAAATTCAGATCTTAGTATGTGAAAGATAGTTGCCTTGACCTTTGAAGCCAATATCATTGCATTAAGCTGTTCTGGTGTTAAATGCGCTTCCAACCTGGAGATCTGATCAAGCTTTCTTCTGGGTTGAGTTACAGAATATATGTCCAAACATCATCTTGGTCGACATGCCTTTGCTGTTTATTTATTGCATGTCACGGCAAAATGTCATCTGTTTCTACTTGCAATCTATTCAGTGAGCCGGACATCATATCTTACAGTGAACAGTAGGTGATATATAGAGAGCGTTGCTTAAGCTTCAGCATAACTGCTCTAGTATTTGATATGATGACATAGAATGCGTAAACACAGCAGCCTTTTCCTTTTAATTCCTTTACTTCTGAGAAAGCTTGTCGCGCCAGGCTTCTTTTGCTCATGGGTTATTGTAAATTACCCTACTGCACGTTTTGGTGTCACCCCATGTTTTAGTAGCTTTGTGGTGACTATTGCTTCTTCCTTCGTTACTAATGCCAAAATTTTCTACTTGCAGAGATTATGAAGCTCCAAAGTAAATTCGAGGAGGACAAGAAGCGGATACAGCAATTACGTGCTGCAAGGAAATTTAAACCCTACTGATTTCTCATGTCATTTATACTTATCCTCCAATGTTTTACAATTCTCAAACTGTGAGTTTCGCAGAATTTACAGTGTTTCCCTTAGGCTACATGGTGGTTAAAGTATTAGACACACTTTGACCATCCAGTTTTGTCATGTCAAAACTATTTCTGGTCATGCAGAACCATTTGGAGGTATCAGAGTAATGTTTTGAGCCATTGTATCAGCTAACATACTCCGATACTTGCTTCAGAAGTTTTTTTTTTTTTTTTTTTTTTTTTTTTTGGGGACACTGTAGAATTCTGTTTCCATCTTTATAGATGTATCTCTACGCTACATTAGCTTGCTCTACATAGAAATTTCAGGCATAAATCATACAGGAACAGATTTTCAAGAAAGGTAAGGAACAGATTTTCAAGAAAGGTAATCATCTCCTGAGTAATCGAAGAATGGTTCTATTGGCTAACTTGATACTCGTATATCGACTTGTGAGTATCATTTTACACGGGTTTCGCCCTACTAGTGTTACCAGAATGTTTTGAATTTTAGCTTGCATAGACACACAGATTGGTGATGCATTTAAACTTGTAAATCTTGCCATACGATTGAACACGAAGTCAATAATTTAGGTCAATTCTACGCACTTAGACAGACTGGGCCATGTTAAGCTATGCTACATTTTTTTTTTATATTATCACTGGGTGAAGGTCAATTAAACACGCATTCAACTAACCTTTAAAATAAAGTATAAAGGCTACTTGTATCATTGTATATTTGTATGGCATAGAATATAGAGACCAAAGCTCCATAACAAGTAATGTCGATGATGGAGCTAAAGGATGTCCTTCGTATGACAGAAGGCGATGGCGAGTTCAGCTACGCTCACAACTGTACAATTCAGGTACGCGTTACTACGCATTCTCGTACGACTTTATTTTCGATTGAAAAACGAGTCATTGGCATGGAAGTATTCGTCTTCATACTTTGGTTTTGTCGTTTCAGATGTTATACAATTTTTCTCGTAGATTTCGGTTTTGTAGTTTTAGTCATATACGTAGGGTAGGACATTTTGTCCTGTTGATTATTCAACCCGAGTTTGGGACTTAGACTGGTCGACACGAGATTATCCATTTACCTATATTTTGACAGGAAAAAGTTTTCTCCAACGTTAACAAGCCTACGATCGAGCGCGCCCTTAGAGGTCTACTCTCGAACCACATTGCGAGACGAACTCAAGTTATAAATGTAGCGGATTTGGGTTGTAGCATTGGTCCAATTCCAGTCAATTTTATAAATTACGTGACCGAAATTGTACGCACGACATGTAACGAATTGAAGTTGGACGATGATAACGTGCCGGAAATACAAATTTATATGAATGATCTTTCATCAAATGATTTTAACTTGCTCTTTAGAGATTTGGGCACAATGCACGTACCAAAACAAGGTGGCACCCCCTCGTGTTTCGTCGTCGGAGCTCCGGGATCCTTCTACGACCGGCTTTTCCCTCGAAACACCATGCATTTTGTTCACTCCAATTACGCCCTCCAATGGCTCTCTCAGGTAAATTTTCTTAGGTAATTATGAGTACTGATCGCATTTTCATATTGGTTCATACTAAATTAATTGGTCGTCTCTGGTTATATTGTTAAGTACATACCCCTAGTCAACAAAGTGATAAACATATTAAAATGATTGAATTGGTCCTATTTTACTTATTTGTGGTGGGGGATTATGTTTTTTTTTTTCCCTTTCTAAACAAGTTATGATTGCGTTTATATCATAGTGAAGACACATTTCTCGATTTATGCATGTAATTTACGCATTAGTACACAATTTTTTGTGAACATTATTACATACATTGATGGTCGATATGTACATGTAAACTGAAGGTACCTCCCAATGTATACGATGATTTAGGCAAGTCAAAGAACAGAGGAAACATGACGGTATCTGAGACAAGTCCCCCTGAAGTAGTAAAAGTATACCAAGCCCAATTTCAACAAGACTTCACTTTGTTCCTCAAATGCCGTTTGGATGAAGTTGTACCCAATGGTTACATGCTCCTAACCCTTAAGGGCAGCCCCTCGACCGAACCTCAATTATCTTGCACATCCAAACTCCTTTTTCAGGCCTTGTCCGGTCTAGTTTCAAAGGTATACCTTCAAAAGTTGCGTTTTTTTTATTATTTCACTCAAACCGATAACATTTTGACACGTGTGTGGAATGTGCTAGTGTCATATTAGCAACATGTATGATTAATTAACGTCTTTTGTAACTAACGAAATTTGGTTTGTTTTCTACTAGGGATTGATCAAGGAAGATAAACTAGACTTATTTGACATGCCATTGTACTTCCCTTCCAAAGAAGAAATTCAAAGTGCACTTACAAAAGAAGGGTCATTCGCAATCGAAAAAATGGAAGGAATGCGTAATTACACGGCTAAAGAAATCAAGGACAAGAAACAACGAGCTGCAACAATAGCTAAAACTATAAGGGCTTTTTCGGAAGCCTTGGTTTCCCTTCACTTTGGAGGAGAAATTTGGAATTTTTTGTTCGATGAGCTCACTCAAGTCACCTTAAATTATTTGCATAATAATGCTCATGTTGATGGGTATAGCATCATCATTTTGCTCAGGAAAATAAACGTGTAAAGTTGACCCAATGGTTATCACGAGTTCAACTTGTATGAGTTAGATTTATTTTAGTTTCGAATCTTAATCTTAATCTTAATATATTTATAAACGAAACTTTTTTCGTGGGCATTGAAATGGTCTAGAACCCTTCGAATTTTCTGATAGCTTCTGGTGAATAAGAAATTAATTTATGTTATGTAATTGTTGTTATATACCATATGTGAGTTTTTGATAATCATGTACAAAATTCATGCGAAAATGTAGTATACCATATATAATCTTATGGTAATCATGAAAATAAGCTCATGTTAACCAGGCTGAAGATATCACATTTTCATAATTATGAAATTATTTTACATGTTATGGGAAGATAGTTATCCGTAAGTTAAAAGTCTAATATGACATTTTCAACATTTTGGTACATATAAGCACCAAATGATGACCTTAAAATTTGAGATGCTAATACTAATAACTATAGGTCACCCTAATATAAATGGGCAACCTTTTAACTTATTCAAATGAATTTCTCAATACTAACAATTATACGTCAACTCTATTGAATAAATTAAAAGCCCTACGAATTTTCTTAGAGCTTTAGGTGAATAAAGAATTAATTAAGTGTTATAAAAATGTAGTTAGCATATGTAAGTTCCATACGTCTAACTTACATTTTGATACGTCAGAAAGAAAAAAAAAAATCTGACGACATTATCTACATTATGGTAAATATAAGAACCAAAATTGTTTCTTTAAACTTCGAATCAGAGATGGTAATACTAACAACGATAAATCACTCATGTATTATAGGTGGATAGTAATTCAACTTATTTTATAATTTCTCAATACTAATAAGTAATAAGTACTCCCTCCGTTCGCCTATAAAAATGACAGTACATAATCCACTATTTTTCGACAAAATGGCTCCGGAGCAAAAATGACTCAAATTTTGGTGGTAGTCTCTACATATGATATAATGAGAATTTGCAAAATATGAGAATCAAAAACCTAAGAGAAGATAAGGAAAACAGCCAAAACGGTCAGAAATCCGTTCAAAGTGACGAGCGTCGAAACGCATGAAATACTTCACAAAATGAGAAACCAACACTCGAATCCAACAAAAATAGTCCTAGGGTATCTAATTTAATGTTTGGAGGACATTTGGCTTGTTTCGAAAAAATGATCAAATTTGACCAAAATCGCAATACATAATCCACGGTTTTTCGATAAAAATGCTCCGGAGCGAAAACGGCTCAAATATTGGTGGTAGTCTCTACGTATGATACGATGAGAATTTTCAAAATATTAGAGTAAAAAACTTAAGAGAAGATAATGAAAACGGCCAAAACGGTAATAAATCCATACAAAGTGACGATCGTCGAAACGCATGGAATACTTCAGAAAATGAGGAAACAACACTTAAATCCAACAAGTATAGTCCTAGGGTATCTACAGTAACTTTTGGAGGACATTTGACGTTTTTCGAAAAATTGATCAAATTTGATCGGAATCGTAGTACATAATCCACGGTTTTTCGATAAAAAGGCTCGGGAGCGAAAACGGCTCAAATTTTGGTGGTAGTCTCTACGTATGATATAATGAGGATTTGAAAAATATTAGAGAAAAAATCTTAAGATAAGATAATGAAAACGGCCAAAACGATCATAAATCCATACAAAGTGACGAGCGTCGAAACGCATGAAATACTTCAGAAAATCAGGAAACAACACTCAAATCCAACAAGTATAGTATTAAGGTATCTACAGTAATTTGAGGATGTCATTTGATGTTATTCGAAAATTTGATCAAATTTGATCCGAATCGATGTATATAATCCACGGGTTTTCGATAAAAAGGCTCGGGAGCGAAAACGGCTCAAACTTTGGTGGTAGTCTCTACGTATGATATAATGAGGATTTTCAAAATATTAGAGTAAAAATCTTAAGATAAGATAATGAAAACGGCCAAAACGGTCATAAATCCATACAAAGTGACGAGTGTCGAAACGCATGGGATACTTCAGAAAATGAGGAAACAACACTAAAATCCAACAAGTCTAGTCCTAGGGTATCTACAGTAATTTTTGGAGGACATTTGACGTTTTTCGAAAAATTGGTCAAATTTGTCCGGAATCGCTGTATATAATCCACGGTTTTTCGATAAAAAGGCTCGGGAGCGAATACGGCTCAAATTTTGGGGGTAGTCTCTACGTATGATATAATGAGGATTTTTAAAAATATTAGAGTAAAAAAACTTAAAAGAAGATAAGGAAAACGGCCAAAACGGTTATAAATCCATACAAAGTGACGAGCGTCGAAACGTATGAAATATTTCAGAAAATGAGGAACCAACACTCAAATACAACAATTGTTGTCCTAGGGTATCTACAGTAATGTGTGGAGAACATTTGGTGTATTTCGTAAAATTGATCAAATTTGATCAGAAACGTAGTACATAATCCACGGTTTTTGATAAAATGACTCCGGAGCAAAAACGGCTCAAATTTCGGTGGTAATGTCTAAGTATGATATAATGAGAATTGGAAGGATATTAGAGCCAAAAACCTAAGAGAGGTTAGAAAAACGGTCAAAACGGTCATAAATCCATACAAAATGACGAGTGTCGAAACGCACGAAATAATTCACAAAATGAGGAACCAACTTTCAAATCCAACAAGTATAGTCCTAATGTATCTTCAGTAATGTTTCGAGGACATTTGACTTTTTTTCCGGAAAATTGATCAAATTTGACCGGAATCGCAGTACATACTCCACGGTTTTTCGATAAAATGGCTCCGGAACGAAAACATTTCAAATTTTGGTGGTAGTCCCTACGTATGATATAATGAGGATTGGAAGAATATTAGAGCCAAAAACCTAAGAGATTGTTAGAAAAACAGCCAAAACGGTTATAAATCCATACAAAATGATCGACGAGCGTCGAAACGCATGAAATACTTCACAAAATGAGATAATGATCTGCCCATTTTCTACGCGTCAAGTTGATGGTTTTTATTGTATTTTAACGTTCCAAATGATGTATTATACTCACTATTGATGTTGAGTATCGGTTCTTAAGTTTTATGTAACTTTGGTCATTTTAAGGACATTTCGTATACGAACAATAATTGACGCGCTGTTGAAAAGCTTTCCAGAGACTTTTTGCGGCCGCGCTGCAAGCTTGGCGGAGCGTTAAAAGAAGCAAAAAGATATGCGTCAAAGACTTTTCGCGGTCCGCTGTGGTGAGCTTGGCGGGCGGCGATAACGCTTTGCGGGCCGCAGTGAAGAGCTTGACGGACCGTGATTTCTGTCTTTTCCTAATTACATATTTTTCTATTTTACGTTTTCCGGACTTTAAGAATCCCCGACTTTAGGTTTATTCATTCAGAATATTTAGAGAAAACAATGAGAGGGGGCGGCTAGAAGAATAGTGGTGGCGGCGGACCGAAGCGAAGGGGGAAATTGCGTCGGAGGGAGAAGGCAGAATTGTGCTGGGAGGCAGTGAGAGCCGTCGATGGTGAGCGATCACTCCACTAGTGGAGTCGCCATCATACGACGAACATAATGTTGTTCGTGACACGCTGGTTGACATCTGTTATCGTTCCGGGATCTCAGCTGGAAAGGAGGTTGACATTGGTATGATTGGTGCTGATGGCCGACCTCTTCGCCCAGCAGACATGCTGCTTTATTCTTGGGATCGAGGGCGCGACGTTTGCGTCGATTTGACTCGGTCGTCGCCCATGACTCAGACGGGATTGATGGATTTTGAACCAGGTAAGGCGGTACGGGAAGCGGCCAATCGTAAGCGTGCTAAGTATGAGGCTAGGTGCGCTGCTTTGGGTTATGGCTTCCTCCCCTTCTCTTTCTCCTCTTTGGGGGAGTTGAAGCATTCACTTGTTGCTCTGCTAAAGCGGATCCAGCAGTTCTCCAGAACGCAGGACATCGGGGCGCAGGCTGCAACTTTTATTTTTACTAGGATTGGTTTTTCCATAGCAAAGGGTGTGGGGGCTCAGATCGTATCTCGGCTCCCCACCAATTTCTTGTAAATTATTATGGATTTTTAGTTTATTATATTATAATCATAATATAATGTGAATATGCAGCCCGGGCGTAAGCCGGGCATACAAACTAGTATATATATATCCCTCCCCAAGTATCCCAATAACATCGATTGTTCGCCTATTCACTATACTGAAATTAACGTTTAAAGTGTATCACGTATTCACGCACATTGTGTAATTTTCCATATTAACGAATAGTTGTCATGTTACACAAAAGAAAGAAGCTAAGGTCGAACTCGATTTTTAGACCTATGGTAGTATGGTACTCAATTCTCCAACTTAAACGTTTAGGCCTTTTTTTTTTTTTTTGTTACAAAGACGAAAATCGAAAACCTAGCTAATATCTATTACATCCTCCAACGGAGGCAAAATAATAAGGTCTTCATCAAAGAAAGACGAATTGCCCGGAATATCAGCTATTCCCACTTCAACATAATCAAATCCGTCAATAGCTGTCAAGGCGATCCGTGGCAGAATCACTCTCGCTGCCCTCGCCATATGATCTGCCACCTTGTTGTACTTCCTGTTAACAACCTCCACACTCGCATGGAGTTCCATCCCGAGCTCTCTACATTTCAAATAAAGGTTAGTCAATCTATCCATGGGGTTTTTATGATCCACAACCCCATGAACCACGAGCTCACAATCACACATAAGGGTGAAATTATTGTTATTCTGCATTTTCATCCACTGCAATCCTAGTAAGACGGCCAGACATTCTGCCAAGGTAACATCCGTCGCATACGTATGCGCAATGAGCCCTGACCTCCATTTTCCATCACAATCCAAAATACAAACAGCTAATCCAGCAGAATTTTCAGACTTGATAAACGAGGCATCAGTAAAAACCAAGGTAGTCGCCCAAGGAGGGGAGGTCAAGCTATTTTTAAGAGGGGTGAAGGGTAGTTGTTGAAAAACAACTGGGGGATGAGAGTATTTTTGAGCTAGGATTTTTGCTTGTGGTACGATCGTGGTTTCCGAAACATTTTTCAATTCAAATATCCATGTATTTCTTCTCTTCCAAAGTAGCCAGCAAGTGATAACAAAGATTTCCGGCCAACTCGCACTTGTAGCATGTTCTAGATTATGCATTAGCCAGTCACTTATATCACTTTGAAACCAAGCCGGCTCCAACTTTAAAGGCTCCCAGACTTCCTTTGCACGAGGGCAGTCCCTAAGTATATGCAGGATACTCTCAGTGATGGTCGGGCAAAAAGGACAAGAGGAAGGAATAGGAAGATTTCTGTGTGCCAAAACAGCCCTGGTGGGTAACTTGTTCCCTTTCACAAGCCACATGAAAAATTTAACTCTAGGTGGACAATTCAGATTCCAAATTCTCCCCCAAACTTTATCAAAGAAAAACTGATTTTTTGTTTTCCATAAATTTTCATAGAGAGCAGTTGAATCAAAAAACCTTCCTAAGGCTAAATTAGTACACATAAGATCAACCCCACACCTAGGGATAATTGTACCCAAAATAGCATTTACCACATCCACATCAAAAAAAGAAGCGCAATCAATGATGTTAGCATCAAGGTGAAAGTCCCTAACAGTAATATTACAAACAGAAGCCGGCAAAGGCCCAGTAAATCTACCACGTAAGGGGCCAACACCACACCAATTATCACCCCAAAATTAATCGATTCCCCGGTTCCGATTGCCCACTCCGCACTATCTCTGAAAATATCCCATCCCTTTCCTATATTCTGCCAAATATAAGAACCTTTCTTAAAAGCTAAAGGCTCCTCACGACCTCTAATATATTTGTGATAGAAGACGTCCGAGGCTAGATTCTTTTTAGAATTCAAGGACCAGCAGAGTTTAGTCATTAAAACCGTGTTCATCAACTTAGCTGACCTAATACCCAACCCTCCCAAATGCAAAGGGGCAGTAGCTTTATCCCATGAAACAAGATGTAGCTTTCTACGATCAGGTGTAGAACCCCACAAAAAATTTGCACAAATCTGGTCGATTTGATTCAATGCCCAAACAGGAAGACTCAAAGCTTGCATATGATAAAGCGGGATGGTGGACAAGGTAGACTTGATGAGAACCACTTTCCCCGCTCTCGACAACATATCACATTTCCAAGTGCTAAGCTTATTACGGATTTTTTGGACAAGCGTCAAGATCGCGGCCTTATTAGGCCTCTTAGCCGCGAGTGGAAAGCCAAGATAAACACCAAGATCCTCACTAGCTTTCACACCTAAAGAGCCTTCAAATTTTCGTCTCACATCAGTTTGTACATTCTTTGAAAAGAAGATTTTGCTTTTACTTTTATTCATTTTTTGGCCAGAAAAATAGAAGAATTGACACAACATGCTATTCACACTTAACAAGGTGTCATCACTCGTATCACCAAACAAAAGCACATCATCCGCAAAAAATAAATGAGAAATTTTAAGGTCGCTCCCCACCAAGCTAAAGGCTCTCCAATCCCCACGATCACAAGCCTCATGAATAATTTGGGAGAACATCTCCATGCAAATAATAAAAATATAAGGTGATAAGGGATCACCCTGCCGAATGCCTCTAGTCGTCAAAAAAGTGTCAGAGGCAGAGCCATTAATAAGCACATTGTAAGAGGTAGACGTAACACAACTCATGATAAGCAAAACAGTGTCATCATCTAACCCAAACTTCCTAAGACAAAAATCAATGAAAGACCACTCTAATCTATCATAAGCTTTTTCCAAGTCAATTTTCAAAGCAAACCACCCTTTTCTTCCTTTTTTCTTTTTCATGGAATGCAAAATTTCATTAGCAATAACAAAATTATTCAAAGTGCCCCTCCCTGGCAAAAAGCTTCCTTGGTTAGGAGAAATAAAGTTTTCAAGATGTGGCCTAATACGATTAACCAAAATTTTTGACACAATTTTATAACTATTATTGCACAAACTGATTGGACGAAAATTCTTAAGCATTTCAGGATGGTCCACTTTAGGTATGAGGCTAATGATAGTCCCATTACAAGCTTTTGGAAGCTTTTTGCTAGCAAAAACATTGTTGACAAAGAGGAACAAATCACTCTTTATAGTCATACAATGTTTTTGATAGAAGAAAGCGTGAAAGCCATCAGGCCCCGGGGCCTTCCAAGGACCGAGTTGAAAAACTGCATTTTGAAGCTCATTCATAGACACAGGAAAAGAAAGTCTAAGAGACGGATTTTGAGTAACATTAGTATGCATCATAGGTGTATGAGGATCCGCTTTAAACAAATTGCTAAAGTACTCAACAGCCAACCGCTTAAGATCAGCAATATCAGAAAAAGACTCACCAACATCATTCTGAAGACGGACAATTCTATTAGTGTTTCTTTTAATAATAACCGACTTCTGAAAAAAACTCGTGTTTCTGTCCCCTCCCACCAGCCACTTCTCTTTTGATCGAAGGGCCCAAAAAAGTTCTTCTTGGATAAGCACATCAGCAAGTTCAGCATTCAAAGTTTTGTCAAGATTTAGCAAAAACAGATTAGTTTGATTGAAAATCAAAGCTTTCTGAATACCATCAAGTCTTTTAGTAATCTGTCTTTTTTTGTTTTGAAAATTCAAAGGATAGTATTAATTAGATGTAGTTAATTAGCTAAACATTTTGGTAATTCATTAATCTTGAATGATTACTCTTTTTTCGGTCAGTAAAAACCCTTCAAGAGAGAAAAAAATACGTGAGTAAAGCGTCTTGAACAAGAAATTATACGAAAGGGAGAAAAAAAAGAAAAGTAAAAGGTAACATCTTTGGACTTCTGGTAACTCATTAATCTTGAACGATTACCTTTGGTCAGCAAAAAAAGCCGAAAAGAGAGAAAAAAAGAAATGAGTTAATCGTGTTGAAGAAGAAATTAAAAAATAAAAGGGTAAAAAAGAGTGATGGGGTTATGGGAGTGGATACGCAGAGCCGCCGTGGCTGTGAAAAGGTGCAAACCCCGTGTTAAACCGGTCACTGATGTCTACAAGAAGGGTTTAGACGTAAGTCGTGCCGCTAAGGCTCAAGTCGATGGTGCGGTCAAGTCTAAGGCGCGTGAGATACACGACTTCCTCTCCGATGATCAGGTCCGTGATCACTTGAGCCGCCTCATTAAACATGTCTCCAAAAATGGTGCCCTCTTCATCGTTCGTAGTTATGGTATGTTCTCGCAATTTTATAGGATTGTCCCACACGAATTTTATCGTTTTCTAGGGCTAGGGACGTTATATAGAACAACAGTGTAATATTAACGTAAAGTTGTTAAGGGATCAAGTCAGATCAGATGGGTGATGGACGTAATTTTGTTTACTATATATTACAACATTGTGTATTTGTAGCGTCGATGTCGATTACTAGTTTACTACTATTTGCTAGTAGTGATATGTTTTCGGTCGATAGTGTACCTCTAAAGCCTAAAGGGTAGTACTAATGTAAATGGGTTTCGAATCGAATCTTGATGAATAAGATTCTAAGAGCTATACAAATGTTACATTAAAACTTTATGGAAATGTTGGTGAATTACTCGTAGCATCTAAGAGCTTCCTACTACTGTCAGGGTTCAAACAACATTCGTATATGCTCGCAAATCTCGAAAATTTGTATGTAGTAGTTTGTTTTAATTTTGAGGATTAACATACACAAACTTTGAAATATCAATTGATTTTAGTGACGAGTTCATAGTAGGCGTTATAAGTTTATTAAGAATCGTATAATTAAGTCTTGGAACTCGAGTATTCACAAGTTTTTCTCATTTTCCACTAGTGTTCATATCCTTTCAATTATAGAGTTAGGGGATAACTTGTTCTGTACTCAATTATAGGTATGCAGTGTGGCTCTGTGGGCTTTGATAGAAAATGTTACTGTCTCAGCTGATATTTTAGTTCATGATTCACTAGTCCTCTTGATCAGCTGTTAGTTTAATTTGGAGGTTAAAGAGTTGGATCATTTGTGAACTCAATCCCGCTCTTTCATTGGTGGCATTGCTTTGAAAATCTAAGTGCAACTAGACGTACTTGAAGCATGTCAATCTTACATTTGTGAACCTGACCTGACTGTCAATGTAAGATTGACATGCTTCAAGTACGTCTAGCTGCACTTAGATTTTCAAGGCAGTCGCTACTGTCTTTCTTTGCATTCTGAGTGTCATAGGCCGTGTTTTCAGAATCGTGCTTATGTACAGACGATCTGAATCTCAGCCTTTTCCTGCTGTCAGTATGTAGAGATGCATTAAGAGTTCTGAGGTACAACAAATTAAAGATGCCTGTAGTTTCCTTGAGACTAGGCGGACTCTCCTGATTCTGCTCTACCTAATACCTGCCCTGCCTGAGCTGACTGTCAACGTAAAATACAGTTAGACAGGCTTCAAGTGCTTCTCAGGAACCCTCTGATCACCTTGAATCAGTGGTCTCATTTTGCTTGCTTGTTAATTCTTCCTGCAGTTTCCTCATTTTGCTGTGCGCGATTTTGGGGGAAAAAAAAGAGACTACAAACATCGTCCACTGCAGAGGGCAGGCGAGAAAAAGATCACCTGTCATACAAGCGAATGCCATGAGATAAAGATCATTATGTGCACTGTGCACATGCTTGACAACTACAAATATAGATTCTTCATATATTGCTTACTGAAAATCTCTTACAATTCTGTGATCACAGATTTGTTTTCCATGCAGGAGGCGGTCCAATTATAGATATAGTTTCGCAGTCAATACAAGACAGGAAGGCCGATTCTCAAATGGAAAGACTAGAGGAACTGGAGCTAAAAGTAGCAAAACTTCAATGGGAGTTACGCTCTAGGGAAACTCTTGGTGAAGCAGAAATGTCAAGGAGAAAAATGACATCTAAGTACAATAATAACATACACAGTTTTGATCTAGACACGAATTTAAAGCGAGAGGAGATGCTAAGGGAATACTTGATACAACATTTAGCAATGAAAATTTTGGAAAATATGATAGTTCATGGGGTCAGACGACCTGGTAGAAATGTGAAGCCGATATCTGGTGTTGATCAGCATTTCCGATGATAATTCATTTCAATTTCCTTGACCCTATTAACACGGAGCTGATAAAAAGACAGGTATATTGTTGTAAGATTGACTCTGTGTTTGCATCAGTGTAAATGTAGCCTTCCGAAATCAGGACCATGTAATCAATTTTAAGCATGAATGTAAGTCTTTCTGAAAAGCATAACTAACTTAATGTGTCCATGCATCAGCATTTCTTAAATGTGCAGTTTCTCGTTATTCTACTTCTATTATAGGGAGCCACCAGGATAAGTGATACAAACGTGTCATGAAAAACCGTACTTGTTCAATCGACTAATATGCACTTACACATATATACCACATTGAAAGGATTCTTTTTTTCTGACTGTTGGAGAGAATTTATGCTGTGAACAATTGATGGATCATGCTCTTTTAACTGATTTGTTTTCATTCTTTGCATATATTCTTAGGTTGTATTGTCAACTGTGGACCTGTTTCAACTTTTGAACATTTGGTTCTAATTTGCTGACCAATTAGGGTTCATTTTGTGGAATATATTGTCCAAATCTGCCCTAATTTCACAAAAAGATTGAATCTTTTGGGTTCTTTTAGTGCCATTTTGGTGATCACAATTGTTCGATTAAATTCCGAAACCAACAAAATTAACATGGATGATAGTAAGACTGAGCTTTCTGACCCTGCATTTTTACCAAATTCAAGCATAGCAAGTAACAGTAATGTTAGCACTCTTGGGTTTGGATCAGCATCAGTAGACTCAATCCTTGATGAATTTCTGAAGCATGCGAAAACTTGTACTCATACTCATACTTGCAATCCACCTGGCCCTGATGCTGCTGCACATACCTACACTTGCTATCACACTCATACTCGGGTTTTTCCGTCAGAAGATGATACCAAACCCCACTGTAAAATCTCCCATTTGAAACCCAGGAAGCCCTTGGGAAATCGCGAGGCAGTTAGGAAGTATAGGGAGAAGAAGAAGGCACATACTGCCTTTTTAGAAGAGGAAGTCAGGAAACTTCAGGTTTTGAATCAGCATTTGGTTAGGAAGCTTCAAGGGCAAGCTGCTCTTGAGGTCGAGATATTGAGTTTAAGAGTTCTCTTGGTTAATCTCAGCGTCAAGATTGATACTGAGTTGGTTAGTCCTGGTGCTAGCTGTAGCTTTGAGGAGTGTGGTTGTGATGTTCAACACAGAAGTGATAAAGCAATTGGTTTGCACTGTCCAGCAGAAACTCCATGTTTCGGACAGTACTCAAATAACTCTGGTGGTGCTGATGAACCCGTTTTTTCGTGGCAAGAAGACTGTCGACCAGCCATTGTTGATTGTCATGTAACTGGTCTTAGTATGGTTTGTGGTTCAGATAAGCCCCTTCAAGCTGTGGAGAGCGTGGTATCTGCTAAAAACCAACATGAATAACTCGAGAAAATGTATGTTTTGTAAGCAAATTTGTGTGCTTGAGCATCCTGCAGTTTCTATTCATAGCATTGTATGAAATTATGAATGTCCTGCAATCTAAAGTTGATGCTAGTGTACATTGACTTTCATCGGATGTTTGGTGTTACCTGAATTTTCTGAAACTGTAAGTTACATACTAGTGTGAAATACAAGGATGGATGTATGAAATTATTCCAAAAATCATGAAAAGATGGCATTGCATGATCTTTACCAAATTGTGTCTTATGTTTCAGTTCATGATATATATTTGGACGAGTAAGACTAATTGTATATGTCATATACATCACAAAACATATATGGGGGGCAATTTGGATATTTTTTTACTTTTGTGCGGTGAGATTGGGGAGAGAGAAATAGAAATGTAGGAGACATGTGATAGAGAAATGAGCGATACATTTGG
Organism: Spergularia marina; assembly: GCA_963680865.1. Classification (NCBI taxonomy): domain Eukaryota; kingdom Viridiplantae; phylum Streptophyta; class Magnoliopsida; order Caryophyllales; family Caryophyllaceae; genus Spergularia; species Spergularia marina. The sequence continues at coordinate 25,714,158 of OY804554.1, read as the reverse complement.
AAGTGTATATGCATATACAAAAAGTCTTTCTCTATTTGGATCACGAACTAGGCCAAGGCCCATGGCAAGCATGACCCACAACTGGGCCAGGGGCCCCAAACAATGACAACAATTATGAATTATATACATATAATATCTCCTAAATGATTAATGTTGGGCTAATGGATAGCAAGTCAACCTGCTTGAGAGATGTCCCAATTCAAACTCCCATATCCCCACCCCCGCAACCCCATGCGCTGTCATATTCAGATCGTGCATCCCTCTTTTGCTTTTTATTTCAATTCTTTACGTTGGAGCGGGTCTTGTGAGGGAATCTAGGCCCAACGTTAAGAAATAAAAGGAGTACGTAGGTTTAATCTCCTTCATTTAATTCCCCCATTATTTTTAATTGTTTCCCAAAACAAGAAAATTTTCATTCTTTATCTAATCCCTCATTATAAACAACAACAACCAAACTTTAATCCCAAAATGATTTGAGGTAGACTAATATGAATCGTCATATTTAACCATCTAGAGTGAGTAATGATTTTGCCAAGTCAATTATTACCAATGACAGGGCAATACAGTTATCAAGAAAATAAGATTTTATGTATAATTATCTTGGCGTTAGTAATATGTGCCTTGACAATATCTTCATTGCCACATTATAGATTGCTTGCAAAACTATAATGACTATATATCAAATTTTCAAATAAAGTACAATAACATCTCAAAATTAATATTACTTTGCTTTATCTGTTGCCACTTGTTTCCTTACTCAATGTTAGCTTCTCATTGTCTTGTAACTCGTCTCTGTGCCACGACAAATACATTCCGAGTTTTAATAATAAGTGTCCATGAAAGGATGTGTAACTTAAGGGCACACATTTAGGGCATGTTTTCCTTTCTTTAAACTGAAAATTCAGAATGTGAATTACTAATTAGGAACATTTTATCAGATATATTCGTTTAGCATGCAACTATAGATTTGTTCCGCTATTCAAATACAACTATAATTATTCGGTTGTCTACGCATGGAGATGAAATAAACTTAGACAGATTTAGGACATTTTTTTATTAGGAAATGAGCAATGTAGTAACTTACTAATAATCATGTCTTTCTTTCCTCCACTTTCAGGCGAAAACTTATCTCTAACTACATTTGGCTAAAAGAGAAATATATACGGGTTATGACTAGCTAGAAAAACAATTAAACCAATCTATCACAATTAAATCTCATCAGACTTCAGTCTCTATGCTCAAACAAAAATTCTTGTGTTTTCTATAACGACTTAGACAACTTGAAAAGTAGAACATTTTAAAAATTTACAAGTTCAACTACATATGAAAAATTTCTCCAAACTCTCTACTCCTTATCTCGATCTCTTCCTCAAGGTCACATTTTCTCACCCTTATTTCTTCTTATGTGAAAGTGTGCAATGTCACCTACTAATAATTATGTCTTCATTAATTTGTTGCCCCATTTCCCATTTAGATCTTCAAGTTATTCATTAATTTATCTATCAGAGCAAAGAACGACTATGCTATTTTCGATATATTAAGATTGAAGAGAAAACAATCTAGCCAATCTATCACACTAAAATATCACCATATAACACAATATACTCCAACCTCGGACATGAACATTATAGATGTTTATTATGTTTTTTATACTACATTTATTACAAGTACTTAAAATGGTTATAAGAAAACATAAGGTGAATTCGGTATTTGACTAGGTTTTCTGATTTAGTAGAAGTAGTTATGAGTTTTTCTTACGATTTGAATGTACACAATTTTGATTTTCTGCAAAAAAAATATACTCCTTGATTTCCTCTCTTCTCTTCAAAAATCTAGCTACGAATTAAAAAGAAAAATTAATCTTGCTAAAAACTTACATAAATCGGAGAATACGACATATAAGGTTTGAGCAGGGACGATTAGACTACTAACAACAACACTATGGTTTATCTGTTGCCACTTGCTTCCTTATTCGGTTTATGTTTCACAATATTTTACAACTCCTTTAGCATGCAAATATAAAGGTGGTACCCTACTTAAGTCATAACTATAATTATCTGCGAAATAAAGGTGTAATGAAATGACACGGATTTTGGGCATATCTTCTTTCTCCTATTGTTTTAACTTAAGACCTGGAACTTAACTTAGTAATTAACTTTTTCGATAAAAATTCCAAGCAGAGTAAAAATGTATACTCTTTACTCTATTTAAGACAAATCGAAAGTTGTCTAGCCAATCTATTAGCTCAAAATCTCACCAAACACCTGATTCCAGATTCGGCCATGATTCTGAAGCGATCTAAACAAGCAGCAGAGCAACAAATGAAGCATTTTTTGTATATATTTATCTTGCAAAACACACATAGAGTTCTTTTTTATTCATTTATTTGTAATGCAACTATGCTTGTCTAGTTGTCTGCACTGTATACAGAGTCGACACATATTTTCTTGCATTTTTTAATTAAAATACGAACAGTGTGATTTACTAATGGTGATGTTTTCATTCCCAAAAAACCGCAGACAATTCAACCTTTTGATCACACTAAATATTCAGACAACGTCAGATTTCATACTCAAATCGACATACTCTGTTTTTCAGAACAACTGAAACCACTGAATATCAGAAACTTATTATCACTCCATTAATCACAAGGTGCTTAGTAATTAGCATTATGGAAACACCACATCTATGCAAATCTGGTTAGCTTTTTCGATAACCACTTGAACTAGTAGAAACAAATTATAAACACAGAAAACTTCCCGAGTTCCAAATCAATCAAATCGGATTACAACCAAATTGCACTCTCCATAATTCAGAACTAGAATTAAAATTAGAATTCGAAGACGGTTGATAATTAGTATCTTAGAAACATTACCAAAAACCGATTTGTGTCAAATCCCATGTAGTTGAAAAATTTCTCCAAACTTTCTACTCGTTGATCGCAGCCCCCAAAATTTCACATTTCTCCCCCCCCCCTTCTCTTCTCTCCCAACTTCGCACAACTATATAAATCATCTTTTTCCCACATCGAATTTCATTAATTTATTCACAACGTTTAAGTTTATTATAACTTGGGGGTTGTCGTCAAACTTTTCTCTGAAATTAACCTCAATTTTACAAACAAAAACAAAAGAAATTAAACACAACAAGTTTTAACTCAAACACACGCACACACACAAACCCAAATTCTGCTTTGCTTTTGCTTTTGTTGTGTGTGATCGAAGTTTGTGCTTGAATTTGTCAAGTGATTATTAGATCTAAATTCACCAAACTTGTGTTTTTTTTTACTTGGAAAAAAACATTGGAGAAACTTCAAAGGTTTTGCCTTTTTTACTTTTACTTGATTTTTATGCAAAATTGAGTGAATTTTTGATGTGGGTTTTTTATGAATTTGATTTTTAATGAAGTTTGCTTATCTGGGTATTTTCAGGAATGAAGAGATTACGTGAAGAGAGCTTTGCTGGCTCTCAATTCAAACGGCCGTTTGGTACTCCTCGAGGAGAATCGTGAGTTTTAAGTTTTTATTTTTTTTTAAGTTCTTGCTTTGTGTTGTTTGAATTAGGTTTTTTTGTTTGTTTTAGAATTGAGTTTATGCTGAATTTCTAGGGTTGATCAATTTGTGGTGATGTGTATGGTTGTGAATTGGATTAATTTTTTCTAATGTTGAGACTTGTTAATTGCTGTATTAGTTGAATTGGTAATAATTGGTATGTTCAATCATGTCAGTGAGTCTCGAATTCGAGATGGTGTATCGTTGAATTAGTTGAATTGGTAATAAGTGGTGTTTTTAATCATATCATTGAGTCTCTTATTCGAGATGGTAACTTTATGAATGTAAACAAAACCCGGAATTTGTGTCTTGTTCGTGTGTTGTGTGCTATATCTGGTTTCCATTGCTTAGGATTACTCAATTGGCGGTTGGTTGCTAATGAATTTTCGATTATTTCGTTTCTGTGGTTGTGCCATGGGTTTACGTGGTAGATTAAGCAATTTAGGAATGAAATTGAGATTTTGATCCCGAAATCATTTTGTGCATTCGCCTTGGTTATCCAGGCTGGATTAAGCAATTTAGGAATGAAATCGATATCCAATCCTCAAATCATTTTGGGAATAAGGCTTGGTTTTTATTGTGAATCAAGCAATTTAGGAATGATATTGAAAATCCAATTATTCCATTTTTATGTTCCTGCCTTGGTTTATCAGGGTGGATTTAGTGATATTAAAGTCGAATTTTCTTAGGATTGCTTTGCATGAATCTGAGACTGACGATTTGAGTGTTTGTGTGAAGATACGGACAACCCCAAAACACAGTGGGGCTTGGTGGTGGCATAGGACAAAAACTAACGACAGGCGATGCCCTTCAGTATCTTAAAGAAGTGAAGGAGAAGTTCCAGGACCAAAGGGAGAAATATGAGCACTTTCTTGAGGTTATGAAAGAATTTAAGGCACAAATGTAAGGTTTTGGTTTATGCTGCATGCATGGCGATACTTTTGAAAGACCTTTTATTGTTGGCTGTTCCTTTGTGGTATTGCATGACTTTTATATCTGTTAATTCCTTATATGCAGAATTGATACCGAGGGTGTCATAGCTCGGGTAAAGGAGTTGTTTAAAGGACACAATCGACTTATTTATGGATTTAACACCTTTTTACCGAAGGGCTATGAGATCAGATTGGACGAGGAGGAGCCTCCACCAAAGAAGGCTGTGGAGTTTGAAGAAGCTATAAGTTTTGTTAATAAGATAAAGGTGAGTGCTTGCAATCTTTTCTGATTGAATTTTTTTCCGCCTGAGTTTCATATTGATGATTTTGGCCCTGCCCTGCAGAAACGATTTCAAGACGATGATCAAGTGTATAAATCTTTCCTTGACATATTGAATATGTACCGTAAGGAGCATAAAAACATCAGCGAAGTTTATGACGAGGTTAGTTTATGCTTCTTTCTGTTAGTTTGTATTAGTAGATGATGTATATCACGTGTCACTTTGCTGCTGCCAACAAAGTCTCTTACCGCTTTACTTGATTAATTGGTTTCTACTTAATATTTTGCAGGTTTCTCAGCTTTTTGAAGATCAGTCAGATCTGCTTGAAGAGTTCACTAGATTTTTACCAGATAATTCTTCGTCTCCAAACATGCATCATACTTCTCTGCATGCTCGAACTAATTTGCAGCGCTATGAAGAAAGAAGCGGGGCGGTACCTACTTCTCGGCCAATGCACATGGATAAGGTGATTTAAGAGTGGTTGCTGATTATGTTCTTCTGTTAATAACCTAAAAGCCTGTATTAATTTTTGAACCACTTTTGAACAGCGGTGGCGCAGTAGGGATAGAGTTGGCACATCCCATGGCGAACACGATCTTAGTGCTGAGCACCCTGAAATGGATGGAGATAGAGTAATTATAAAATCACATAAGGAGCAGAGGAAGCGTGATAAGGACAATCGTGATAGGAGGAACCACGATGGGGAGGATAGAGAAATGGAGCATGATAACAATAGGGAGTTTGGTCTTCAGTCTCTGTCTGATAAAAGAAAGCCAGCTCGTAAGGTAGAAGGGTTTGGCACAAGTCCTGCTCTTGCATCATCTGATGATAAAAATGCCTTGAAAAGTAAGTCCTGCTGGTGATACTTGTCTAATGTGTTTTTGGTCATATTAACTGTTCATTTTTTAGCAATGAGTTTATAGACTGTGCGTTTGAGTCAATCTAGGGTCTTTTGTGGAAAAATAGATGCAATTTCTGGAGTATCTAAGCTATATTACGCAGTTACTCGGTTTAGCAAAATGTTCGGTGTCATTAACTTGTGACACGTATGGTAAGATTATTAATATGAAATTTTTTCAGTTCAACCTTTATGATTCTAGGGATCCTGTATATTGCAAATCCAGATGATTATAGTTTGTTGGTCAGCCATTGTTTCTTGCCCTTGGGATATTTGCCTTGAATGGTATTATTATAGATTACCTTAGCAGCAAACTCTTGTAATTTTGAGATGTTGTTTTGATTTGCGTCCAGTTTGTGTAGTACGCAATGATCGTCAGACGATGTCTTTGCAACTTCTGCCCCTACCTCCTCTTCAGCTTTAAAATGTGCTGTTAACTTTCATTATTTTTGGATTTGCAACATGTTTAATTTGGGACTCTGACTGTAGTGATCTCTTGCATGCCTGATGGGGATGCTCAAGATGAAGTTGGTTATCGTTGTTTAATATGTCTCATGTCTTTTTACCTAGAGTTAAAACTTTCTACAGGCAAAATACTCAGCTTTTTAACTTAAATTTACCTGAGTTTCTACCAACATGGAGTTTTTTTGTGTTGAGTTGTCTAAAATTTTTCTGGACTCTTACAGTCTTACTCCTATATTACTGTTTTTCTGACTTGTCTTTTTATGGTGTACTAGGCATGTACCACCAAGAGTTCATTTTCTGTGAAAAGGTCAAGGACAAACTGGGCCCAGCTGATTACCAAGCATTCTTAAAGTGTCTACACATTTACAGCACAGAGATAATAACCAGAGGTGAACTGCAAAACCTGGTATGAAGCTCTGACTCCTTGGTTCTATTATAAGATATTACTTCCATTAATGTTCTATGTTCACGCGAAGTTTTATGAGTTACTTCTCTGTTTAGCTGTTTGCTCCATATAGGCATATACCATACTCCTGGATGGCCAGTAGTCTGTTTTTACATATAGACTATAGGGTTAACTGTTAAGTGTGTTATAATGGAAATTGAACTACAACATGATTGATAAGCAGCATAAACTTATCGGTTTATGCATTTTAGCACTTGAGAGCTTGCTGGAAGCTTTTGCTTAACGCGAAACTTAGGTTTCTTGGTCTGGGGCTTGTCCCTGCTCCCCATAGAAACCCAAACTAGTATCAACTGTGTTAAGTACTCTTATCATAAGAAGTTGGCCCCCCTCCCTTTTCCTTGTTTTGACCACGTCGAAGAGGCAATTATTGGACTCGAAATCTTTTTTTTTTTTTTTTTTTTTTTGAAGGAAATTGGACTAGAAATCTAGGAACCACATTGACAACTTCCCTAGGTGCTTACTTTTTCTTGTTGAGATTGAGAAAACCTTACCTTATTGGCACTCTGTGACCTTTATGACTTATTTTCACGGTCTTTCAATTTGTTTTTCAAGTTTTAATTGGATACTTTTCCTGTTCATTCTCTTTACTTTTGTTTTGTATAATAGAACGTAAACAGACGTTATGAAAGGTTGGATATCTGGATCCCTAATATATCCATTTACTTCAACTTAACAATCAGCCATTCAGCCTATAACTTCCATTATTCCCCTTAAATAGTTTTAAACTCTTCGGAGCGCGTCGCATTTTAGATATTAATATAAAGGATGTAACGATGACCTGATTTTATAAATATGTTCAAAACTTCAGTGACAACTTTGATCTGTTTCTGCTGCTTTTTTTTTTGGTAACCGCAACTAGAGTACATGGTAAGAGAAGATCTCCATGCTTTTTATTAATCAAGTGTAGCATTTGAAAGTGACTGAAACATTTAAACAACAATGACCAGTGGCCTAATATTTCCTTGAAGATTGGATTTCCTGTATTAGTTAGGGCCCTTCAATTCATTTTCAAGATCCGCCACTGTACAAGCTATGAGATTGACTTGAACAGTGCAAGCTGTAGTTATTTCTTAGTTATTGTATACTAGGTTACATTTCCTTTCACACCTTTGCTTTAGCCGCCAGCATTCTGCCCGTTTCGAAGATATGTGGTTCTGTCCGAGTTATTTTTCAATGGTGTGGCAGATGTTGCCGGTTTCGGCTATGGGTTACTTGAAGCTGGAGCCTCTTTAGAGGCATAGGAGTAATGATAATTATTTTGATATGATAAATTGATTATGAAGTATACTGTATTCCTTGAATTTTGTTTTTGAAGTATACTATATTCCTACTATTAGTCTTGGAATATATTGAACTATAGAGTACCCTATCTTTTACCTTCTGGTAGACTACTTAACGTGTTTTTGCTGCTCGTTTGTCTTGTTCTCATTTTAAGATCCTGAATTTCTTTTGTTCGTGCAACATTTATAGGTTGTTGATCTATTGGGGAAGTACCCAGATCTCATGGAGGGATTCAACGAATTTCTTGAGCGTTGCGAGAATATAGGTAGCCATTGGATTTTTTAACTTAATTTATCCCATATTATCCAGGTCGATATCTTGATTCATCATGGTAGCTCATATTTCTTTATGGTTGCTTGCAGATGGATTTCTTGCTGGTGTTATGAACAAAAGTATGTACTCGTAAATTGTTAAGCTATCTTGCTTAATTGTATTAATTTTTCTTGAAAATTTCTCACGTATAGTATGTGTTGGGTTGTTCGTAATCCATGAGAATAACTTGATGGGTTCCACATGCTGTACGTCATCGTTGATGCTCTGTATTATGAACAGTCACTGATTATTTGTATTATGAACTTCAGAGTCTGTATCTGGTGATGCACCTTTGCCACGACCAGTGAAGGCAGAGGAAAAGGACAAAGCCCCTAAGCGTGAGACAGATACAGCTAGAGAAAAGCCAAATAAGGATTATATTTCTAAATCCATTCAAGAACTTGATCTTTCTAATTGTGAACGCTGCACACCGAGCTACCGACTTTTACCTAATGATGTATGGGTCCCTCTCTTTTTACTCTGGTTCATATGGTCAAACTAATTTCTATTCTGATGCTCCTGATGTGTGCACCGTACAGTATCCCATACCTATAGCAAGCCAGAGATCAGAAATTGGTGCACAAGTGTTGAATAATTTTTGGGTCTCTGTGACCTCAGGAAGTGAGGATTACTCCTTTAAACACATGCGTCGAAACCAATATGAAGAAAGCCTTTTTAGATGTGAAGATGACAGGTAGGCAGTTTCACTTTGTTGGTAGACTTATTTTGATTTAGCTCTTTCCATGAAACTTTTGGTGCGATCTACGATATGTGCTGCCATTAATGTTCTAGTTGATCTAATACTTTTAGCTTTCTCCTTTTTTTTGAATTAGCTTCTTACCTTTTTAAATATAAACAGTGTTCCTTTTTTTTTTTTTTTTCTTCCCCCAGAGCCCGTTTTATTACAAACCTTAATTTTGTTTTTTCTATTTATTGCTGATATCAGATTTGAGTTGGACATGTTGTTGGAGTCGGTGAGCTCAGCTACCAAAAAAGCAGAAGATCTATTAAACAGTATAAATGATGGTAGCATCAGTGGGGATGGTCCTATTCGTATAGAGGAGTACTTTACAAGTATGATTTCTCTTCACATCCCAGTCTAGTGGAGCTCTCTAGCACATTGCTGGGTGATTTATCTCTTTAAACTGTCACTCTTAATCTTCTTGTCTAATTTGTTTTCCATCTCTTGCAGCTCTTAATCTAAGGTGTATTGAGCGTCTCTATGGTGACCATGGTTTGGATGTTTTGGATGTACTTCGTAAAAATCCTACTCTCTCATTGCCTGTCATCCTAACTCGCCTCAAGCAGAAACAAGAAGAGTGGACCAAGTGTCGTGCAGATTTCAACAAGGTTTGGGCTGAAATATATGCCAAGAATCACTTTAAGTCACTTGATCATCGCAGCTTCTATTTCAAGCAACAAGATTCCAAAAGCTTGAGCATTAAGTGTAAGTTACCTTTTCATGTAATTCTGCCTTTGCCTGATTCCTTATGCACATGTTTCATCACGCCTTTCCTTTAAAGGGATGCTTTAGCCCGACGCACTCCTTTTCTTGCATGACATTCGCCTCAAAATGTGGTCAATGGCATGGTTTGCGCCCAAGAGTTGTTGGAAAACTATTCTATAATTGATTGTTTTTAAGTATATACCGGTGTTGTGTCTTCTGTTAAACTGCATTTGAGTGGGGGGGAACAGTTTTAAACTTTCTTGTCAAGATTCAAGTGAAGGCATGTTTGAAGTGATCTTAAAGTCTTATTCTGCATTAGATTTATGTGGTAATCTCTGCTTTGCTTTTCCTGTTTGCATTCACTTTATCTGTATCTTTGTGCTGACACCATGATTTTGCTTCTGTTTCTTATTAAACTAGTATATTCTTGTTGACGGCCTTTTCCATTTCCAGTGGAGCCAAAGACTAATTATTCTTTGGTTTTCGGGATATAATGGAATAAAGCAAAATGGCTCATAAAACTGTATGTGCTTCTTATTTTGTGAAGTAGCAGTCAGTCGGTGCGATTCTCGAAGCAATTTTCATTTTGGGTCATCCGTGCGCAGCCTCTCTATGTTTCAATAGGGGTAAGGCTTGCGTGCATCCGACCCCCCTTACCCCGCCTTATGGCGGGAGCCTTTAAGGCACTGGGGTTAAAGATGTTGTTGTATTCTTGTTGACGGCTTGGGGCGATCACCTGTATGCTCGTTGATCCTGACCTTTCGTTTCTAAGTTCAATAATAATTAATGGGGAGTCTTAGTAAGAGCAACTTGAGAGCAATCTTCTATTCCTTTTCTGAATGAAAAGGAAGTGATCAAGTTTATCTAATGTTTGTTTATATCATGATTTAGGAGTTAATCCTTTATTTAAAGGAGCAAACCCTCTATTTGTGTAGCCTTTGAATTGCCACTTGACCTTAAGTGAGAACTGTTCTTTTGATGGGTACATTAATTTCAATATAAGGTCTTATCTATAATTTCTGTGTGACATTCACTAACGTAGATGCATTAAAGTGAGGACTACTCAATTAGGAGGCAGGGACATTGTAGTGCAGCTTATCAGCTTCACATTTATTGTTTCTCTATTTGGTATAAAAGTCACTTATCTATAAGCTGCAAGCATATATTATAGTCTTTTGCTTATAATCCTGAAGCCTCATTTTACTGGTTATTGGCTAAATATGCTTTTTATTTTTGCATGACAGCCTTGGTTGCAGAGATTAAGGAAATCAAAGAGAGTATGCAAAAAGAGGATGACATGCTTTTGGCTGTCGCGGCTGGAAACAGAAGGCCTTTGGTTCCTCATTTCAAATTCGAGTATTCTGACATTGATATCCATGAAGACTTGTATAAGTTAATAAAATTTTCGTGTGAGGAAGTCTGCAATACTAAAGAACAGCTGAACAAAGTCTTGAGGCTTTGGACGGCCTTTCTGGAGCCTATGCTGGGAGTTACATTGCGTGCTCATGGTTATGATATGGAAGATGTTAAAGCTAGACAGCGACCGGCAAGAGATGGTATGGCAGCAGAAATGGTTGGTAGCCCTCTTGTCGATGCTGGCACCATCAATGCGAGACAGCCGAAATTGGTTGCCGATGGAGTAGATAGCTCAAGACGTGATGCTTCCAGAAGGACTAATGGCGATGCTAAAGCAAAAGAGCTTACTCATGGAGAGTCAGGCTCTACAGGTAAAGAAGGGCCATCCGTAAATGTTTCGCCAAAGACATTGGCTGATGCTGGCATGGTGGACAGATCATTTGAACGGTTGCCTAGCTCGAGCTCACAACCTCAAAATGTTGTAGAAAGCCCCCAAGGTAGAAGCAACATGGAATCAGTGTTGGGTTTGTACACTTTTGTAGTCTTGTATGATTTATTTTGAACTGTCTTATTAGTATGATTATAACAGTGTCTAAATATCTGATTTAGCTAATGTTTATTATGTACACATCTAGCTACAATTGTGTGTCTCTCATTCATTTGATACTGATACTACTTAATTTGATAAGGTCCTCGATCAACTCCATTGGAGCCACTTAATGATGCCGATGATGCTCAGGAGCCCAAGTCCGCTGCTGATGCTGTCCAGCCACAATCAGCGGTACTTTCTCTTCATTTATTTAGTTTTACTGTATTAAAGAAAGTGAAGCCGATTGTTCTTGTTCTACGTTTGTCTTCCATCACATCTAACATCCACAAACTTTCTGGTCCTAGCAGGCTGCTGATGCTTCAGCTGGTGTTACAAATGGAACCTTCACTCAGGGTTTTAAAGAAAATCGACATCTTGAGAAAAATGTTGGGCAGTCAAAAACTGACAAAGAAGAGGGTGAATTGTCCCCTAATGGTGATGTTGACGAGAAGAATTCGCTGGCATTTGGAAATGGGGATCAGCAAGCTGCGCCTAAGGCTAAACATTATGCAGAAAACCAGCAACACCCAGATGGCACTGTTAGGAACGATGGGTTGGAAAATGAAGCAGATGCAGAAGATGAGGTTAGTGAAAATGCTTCTGAGGGAGGTGACGATGTGTCAGGCAGTGAATCAGCTGGGGATGAGTGTTCTAGGGAAGAGCATGAAGAAGAGGAAGATGCTGAACATGATGAGCTTGAAGGAAAGGCTGAGAGTGAAGGGGAAGCTGAAGTGCACTATTTAGGTGGGGATGTGGGCTCCTTGAAGTTATCAGAACGTTTCTTATGGTCTAAACCTCTTGCAAAGTATGTGTCTTCGGCTCCACGAGTCGCTGACAAGAATGATCTTCGGGTGTTCTATGGAAATGATAACTTTTATGCTCTCTTTAGGCTTCACCGAGTAAGATAATTCTCTTGGTTCTCAAGATTCTGTTAGTTTTTCTGTATTTTCTGAAGTGTACGGTTGGATGTTAGTATCTTGTGCTACCATCTTATCACATCTGTGTGACCGATACTAATTATGGGGTGAACTTGTTTATTGTTGACATGGTAGATGCTTTATGAAAGGATACTTACGGCTAAAACAAACTCAACTTGTTCGGAATCAAAATGGAGAAACTCCAAGGATCCAAACCATTTGGATCCTTATGCTAGGTAATATAGCTGTTAACCTTTGTTTGGCTCGAATTACAAGCATAATGGATATATTATAATTTGAGATCTTCGCCTGTATGTTTTTGCAGTTTTATGACAGCACTTTATTATCTGCTTGATGGTTCGTCTGACAATGCAAAGTATGAGGATGACTGCCGGGCAATTATTGGAAATCAGTCATATGTGCTATTTACATTGGACAAGTTGATATATAAACTTGTTAAACAGGTATGCGCCCAAACGGCATGTTTTTGAAGGTTAATATATTACTCTCAGCCTCTCTTTTTTCTCTTTCTTTTTCTGATTCTCTTGTTCCCCACAGCTTCAGGCTATTGCGACTGATGAGACAGATAATAAGCTTCTTCAACTATATGAGTATGAAAGGTCACGTAAACCTGGAACGTTTATTGATTCGGGTTATCATGAAAATGCACGTGTGCTGCTCCACGAGGACAACATATATCGAATCGAGTTTGTAAGATTCTTGCATTCACTCGTATTAAATATAGGGCAAAGCCTCTGCTAATGTTGTTCATTTGTTTGAAGCTGTTAACATTGGTTCTACTTGGTGCTAGGCTTCTTCACCTGATCGCATGTCAATTCAGCTGATGGATACTGGAAATGAAAAGCCTGAGATGGTTGCAGTGACTATAGAACCTAATTTTGCAGCTTATCTGCACAATGATTTTGTCTCTGTTGTCCCCAGCAGAAAAGAACCTCAGGGAGTTATGCTTCAGAGGTAGTTTTCAGCGTCCTGTACTTCACTGATGCTTTTATTCTCCTTGGCTTGGGTCAATATCTGCTGTCATAATTTCTTGCTCATAGATTTTGTTTGATGGTTTCTTTGAAAATGATTGACCTTTCTCCTTTAATGCAGGAACAAAAACAAATATGCTGGCCTTGATGAATATTCGGCCTTATCAAAAGCCATGGAGGGTGTCCATTTATCTAATGGTTTGGAATGTAAAGTAGCTTGCAGCACATCCAAGGTAAGTATACCTTGTTCCGATCTCATGTCCATGGGTACCCTGTTTATTCACTTGTCTCACTGTTCCTCTAATTCTGTTGTTGTGTGAACTTTCTGCTTCTTTTGAATCGACGTTTGTTGTTTTCTTTGTTCCTTTATACAATCCGGCTGTTCGTGTCAATCCTGGAGTACGCCATGGTTTTCCCAGCCAAAACGCGATATGTTGTCTGCATTTTGTATCACTGCCATGGTGTCATGTGCCCTCACTGCTCTAAATCTCTGTGGCTACTTGATGAAATTATTGAAACATAGGCCAACTTTCCTCACAAAAGAATAGACTTTACTCACAAGTAAATGATCTAGTGAGTCATGTTACTTTATGAACATAGTCATGTTACTTTATGAACATGATTTGGTTGTTTAGGCTCATGTCTGATTGTTTTGCATCTTTCCTACCCAAAACAATTCAACATCTTTACCCCAGCGCCTTAAAGGCTCCCGCCGTAAGGCGGGGTAAGGGGGGGTCGGATGCACGCAAGCCTTACCCCTATTGAAACATAGAGAGGCTGCGCACGGATGACCTAAAATGAAAATTGCTTCTAAAACCGCACTGACTGACTACTTCACAAAATAAGAAGCACAAACAGTTTTATAAGCCATTTTGCTTTATTCCATTATATCTCAAAGGCAAAGAATAATTAGTCTTTGGCTCCATTGGAAATGGAAATTCCTACCCAAAACAATACGAAAAAGATATAAGTAAAGTGAAAATTTGAGAGAATATTCAGTTATTGCATCATCTTCATTTTGAGGTTCAGTGTTTATTTGCGCAACAATTAATGTTGCTTTGAATGGCTTTTGATGGGTGTTGGCCTTGATCTGATCTCGATTGGTCTTTTTTTTTTTTTGGTGTGTGTGTAGATATCCTATGTTCTGGACACAGAAGATTACTTTTACCGGGCAAAACGAGAGAGGAAAAGTTTGCCTGCTGACCTCTCTGAGAAACTCAACCAGGCCAGGGTACAGCGATTCAACAGGTTTTGTCCAATGCGTCCAGATGAATCGTCATGAATCATCACAACTTATACAGATGCTGAAACTAAGGTATAGCGATATACACCATTTTCCTCCTTTTTTTTTACAAGGTTTACGAAGTCGTGAAATTTAAAAAGTCCGTGTCTTAACATCCTCTTAATGTGCTGTAAACAGGCTTCAGCAATGTAAATTGGAGTGGCAGCCGATATGAAGACCTTGATGTGAAACCTTTCTCTTGTAAGTTGTACCTTCGACCCGCCCCAAGAAGTGTAATTGTCGGTGGCGTGGCAATGCAGATGAAACAAGTGATCGGGATCTCTGTCAGCGCTTTCGCATAAACTCGGCAAGAACATGTACATATACAAAAAAGTTGATTCAAAAATGTCCTTTGTAGACTTTCTTGTATGATTGTAGAGTCCTCTATGCTATATTCCCCCCAGAATGTTACTGTTTATAGGTAATTGAACATCATACCGAATGTAGCAAGTAGACAAAGGAACTGAGACTCAAAACTTACCAATAATATCCAGAATTTGTTGTCGTAATTTTACTTTTTTTTGGTTCGGTTTGGTTTGGTTTGTTTTGGTTTGGGGGAGGGGGTCGGCCGCAGGTGAAATGATTCGTCCCGGGTTTATCCGATCCGGATCGTGTTCTTATCCGAGAAGATGAGTTAGGTTTGTCCTACAAGCAAGTACGAGTATGTAACTTGTCCCTTAAGTTTTTTTTTCTTTTTGTTTTGCTTTTTAAGGGTGAGAAACGGCCGTTAGAAAGCAATACAGAAGAAGTCAGAAGCAAAAATGGTTAATTTGCAGGGTTACAGACTTACAGCAGATCTTAAGGGTAACTTTTTCTTTTTTTTACTTTTTTTGTTCCTTTCTATTATTACAACTATTTTCATCATCATGTCATTTGTATTTATAGTAAGATTTAGGAGATGCGCGCATTAGAAAAACCGAATCATAAAAGATTGCTTGTTATTTCATGGCAGTCAATTATTTAGTGCAGCACTAAATCAAAGGATCTCTCTTTTTGTTTTTTCTCTCTCCTCATATACATCAACATTTGTCTCCTACCCATTATTCCTCTTTTGGACAAAATTGGTCTTTTTTATTTTTGATTTCTTGGTTTATTGAAGCAAGTTCTTATCTTATTTGATATCAAAGAAATTATTATTTGGTGAAATAAATTGGTAGATTGCTAAAAATGGGATCCGATGCGATTTCTAATGCCTATGTTTGTGCATTTGTTAAGAATTCCTCCAAGAAAAAAAGGGTATAATTTTTTTTATTTTGTTGATCCCTTTTCCATTTTTATATAGAATTGGGTTGATCCTTCTTTCCTTTTTTGTTCATGAAAATTGTTTATTTATAATTATAGTGTGGAAGAGATTAATAATTTTTATTGTGGGTATTGTTATTTGTTCTTATAAAAACAAATTAGGGGAATCAAATGGCGAAATTTGAGATGCAGAAAAAGCTTAATTTTAATAGAGAACAGAGTTTAATCAAAGGTATTTTACTTAATCTCAGTTCATTTCAATTTTTCTTTTTCTTTTTTCTGATCCTGTAATTTTTTTTTTTCTTTTTTGATTGAATTTTGTTGTGGGATTGTCATGTTTTTGTTGTTTTTTCAAAGAGTGATTAGATCTTCATATAACAGGATGCGTGCTTGATAAGTTAATACACATGCTATGCATGATGTGTCACAAATAAAACTCGTGGCTCGAATCTGGACTAAACTAGATGGTTGACACGATAAAGTTGTGACCTTTGTTAGACCTTGATAAATGTTGTGCGTTTTATGTGTTTGTGTTGTTTTCTGGGTTTTGCATGTCAGATTATATATGAGGACATGTTAGAAATCGCACGAAATGAAATTAAAAAGATAGAATGTTTAAGACGAGAATCAAACATACATAGATGTCTTAGAAGAGCATGATGACTCAGGATTTCAGAATTTAGAAATTGTCAGTGATAAGTTCTTTTTCGGTGAATTTGAGTGCTTTTTATTACAATAGAATGGATAAATATGTGTTAATGTAGTTTATCTTTGCATCTGAATGATTGTGTAGTCAGTAACAAGGGTTCCATTGCAGAAACGGATCACGATTGTGGAGTAATAGGCCCGTCTGATCCTAAAGGTATAGCGGGGCGTCAAAAACGTGGAAGTTCTTCAAGGAGCGATAGAAGAGATGAGCATGAGATCCCGCCAATGCATGGTACTAATGGCAGTGAAGCAATCTCGTGGAGGAGTAGCTCAATTAGCGGAAAGTCAGGCCGTAATAACCTGTGCAGTGATTACTTTGGACGTAGAAGTATAAGCAGCGCTAGTGGTAGTTGGTCTAGTAGTTGCAGTGAGGAAGACCGAGATAAAGGGTGCCTTGATGATTGGGAGGCTGTAGCTAATGCTCTGAATCCAAGTAGCAGGCAATCTTTAGGCCTCGGAAAGCATAAAGAATCTGATTTGTTCATGAATCGCAATGGTTCTCAGAGCGTTAGCAGGAGTCATTGTTGTAGAGGCAAGAGTCGAGCATGGAGTCCAGATGATGTCTTCCGTCCTAGAAGCCTGCCACACATTTCCCGGCAGCAGAATAGTATGATACAGGTTTCTGTTAACAATGTGTCTAGGGGTACAAGAGTTTTATCGTGGCAGATCCCAGTTGTTCAAGAGAAGCAGCAGCCGTCTGTTTGTCCAATCTGCTGTGAAGATTTGGATGTAACAGACTCGAGTTTCCTCCCCTGCTCTTGCGGATTCATACTTTGCCTCTTCTGTCACAAGAGAATTCTCGAGGTAGATGGGCGTTGTCCTGGCTGCAGGAAGGAGTATGGTTCCGGAAATGACGGTGCAGGGTCATCACCTGATACCCCTTTGGCATCTCACAGGATAAGATGATGCAGCAAGATACAAGATTACAAGATAAGGAGAGCGCTTTTTCTATCTCCGTCAGCAGTGGAGTCTCCGTTTCTTGATGCTCAGAATTTCAGAACTTTGAAGTATTAGTTTAAAAGTTCTAATGTTCTATAACATAGAGGGGTGAACTAGCTGAGGAACTAAACTGAACCTGTGAAGCATTCATTTCTTTCTCTGTATGATGTCTGCAATTTTCATAAGCTTTCGGAAAGTCTACTCCGAATTTTAATGACTTGGTACTGGTACCCTGAACATGAACTCTAATTCCTTGCATAGCGTAGGCATACTAAATTTCGAGTTTCGCAGACAGGATTTGAACTTATAAACCCGATCCACGGATACCAGACTTAATCAGACTGGAAACTTGCACATGCACTATTGCAGTGTTCAGTTTAAGGCAAGGGTCCTTCCCAAAAATGGAAAGGCTGCTGGTTGATACTCCTTTTCACATGGAAAGGAGATTCTTCAAGTGAAATTATTGCTGAAAGATTCTGTAAAAGTCGGAATCTTTGTGGTCCTGGAGCATCTCATCCCCATCACATATTTAGTCAGTGGAGAAACCGATGTTCCACCAATGGGAATTGGGAGCATATGATGATATTTAACCCAAAAAAAAAGAAAAAGAAAAAAGAATTTTTTTTATCGATGGTACGACTGATGATCGAAAATTGATTTTTGCACTTTGCGGTACTCTTACAAAATCGTGTAAAAACCCATGAACCACACACCGGATAGGGCTCGAGGCTAAGAGCCAACTTCCCTTTCATCTTGTAAATACATTTATCATAGATGAACTTCCGAATAATACAGCATCGTTATACTGCAGTTTCGTCAAGAATACAACAGATTTCCTCGGAGATAAGAAATGGGGAATATACATTGCCTATATTTGTACTCTTTACATGTTACAACAATCCGACAACACAGCTTAGATGTAACCTGTTTTCCAAGCCTCTCAAGTGATGACCCAACAGCATACACCTGCCAACACAGAAAACCCAGTAGTTTGCTTAGGTGATAAGCTCAAGTAAACATTTTGGCAAAGCGGAATTTTAACTGATTACAAGGTGGAACCAACTAAGTGAGAATTTACGAACCAGAAAAGAAGTTTTGCAAGATAATCTCGAGAAATGGTGAATATTTCACTGCCACCAGCTTGTTGTTCCACAATTCTCCCAACTGCTGCATTTTCTATGGGTGCAGATGTGACGTCATCTTTGAAAACCCTTTGTATCGTGTTTTGAACGAGTTCAAAGATCACTTCTTTGACTTCTGTGGAGGATGGCTGTGATAGTTCAATAACCTGTAGATGCCAGATATACATCATTAACTTGCACCAGAAAAACAAAACATCTTTCTTCTTGTTAAAATAAAAGAAAAGAAAAAAGAAGTAACATTACAACGGAGGTGAACACAATTCATTACTCACCATAGACGACTCCAAGGACCTCAAGTACTCCAATAAGTTATTATTGTTGCCGCCCCTATTAGATCCCATTTCCGTTGAGTCCTTCTGAGCATCTAGTTCCTGGACAAGGATAAAAGTATAAAACAGTCACGACATATTGAACATCATCTCCACTAGATTGCCACATTCATTCACGAGAGGAGAGGGGGTTAAGTGTTATCAAATAGAACAAGAGAGAATAGCAGTTCTTCAAACCCACATTACTAATTAGTAATTACTAAGAAACTAGTTTATTAGCCCGTGCAAAATTGCACGGGTTGTTATATGAATTTGGTTATAACTCTATTTTATTACTCATAACTAACACAAAATAGTAGGATTGTAAAAAACTTAACCGACCAGATGTTGACCCGTTGTTCAAGGTTAATAGCCCGTTTTCTTCCTGATCAAATTCTGACCACTGATAACTCGAACCCGTTTTAACCAGTATTCTTTTGGGTTAAACTTGAGATGGCTCGTTGTCCCAGTTTTTCTATAATTAAGACGAAAAGAAACGTGTTTAATTTGGTATCATCTTAGAGAAATTATGTTTGATTCAATGGAAACAATTTAATAAGTATAGCGAATTTATTTCAGTATTTTACGTTTATGTACGAATTACAATTTATGACCCGTGACCCGCTATTTTCGGGTCCTGTTTTTGTGAACTGTAATTCATATTAACCCCGACTACTTTTTAACACACTTTTTTACAACTCTGACTCCACCCGTTGACCCGTATTTTGTATTAAAACAAAACAAACCCAAGAAGTGTTATTTCCTAATATATTGCGCCTATATATACTACTTCCTAAATTATGTCCAAAAATAAAATGATTTGATATGACTCAAATTATCTCGTCCAAAGTTTATCCGAAATTATCTCCTAAAATCTCAAATCCTTTATATATAGCTTTGTTAATAAAAGTATCAAAAAAATCAATTTGCCTTAGTGGTTGAAGTGTTATAATTGTAACCTTGAGGTTACAGGTTCAAGCCTTCACAAGCTCATTTTTTATGAGTCAAACACATGCAATAATGAGGTGCCTAAAATATGCACGGTGAATAAGCCTTTTTGAACACAATCGCCGTTGTTTGACATAGGAAGATCCAAAGATCATACTGAAGTTACATCACTCCACGAAAAACTGGAAGTACAGCTGAGCGATACTCTTGCCACTGAAGTACCTCACAAATGTAGAGATGTGAGTCATGTCAATGTACCAACAACAACAACAACAACAACCAAGCCTTATTCCCAACAACAACAACAACAACAACAACCAGTCATGTCAATGTACCATTGTCAAAAAAAAAAAGTCATGTCAATGTCTCTACAAAAAGTTTGTAGCCACGAAACTGTTCAGGATTGAGTGGACGAAAATTTGTGAAAGGGGTGTCACCAGTTACAAGAGCAAAGGAAAGAGAGATGCCACCTAATACTAACAAGAAATTAGTTCTTCTGTCTGTTAGTCAAGAGACTCTAACGTCTAACCAGACTCCACACAAAGAAATGAACTAATCATTCTCTGTTGTCCATATGAAAGAGTAGGTTTGGGAGCAAAGTTTTAAGCTACAACATCAGCTCAATGCCAAAGGCAGTAGTAAAAGCTGAAGATAGAATACCATCCTGCTGTCCATGGTTTCTACTGTTCTACACTCATAACTAAGAATAAAGATGCCTGAAAGACTTCTCTACACTCTCTAGCGAGGCATTAAGAAAGTGGTACTAGCTTCTGTGCTCCAAATAATCGATTGCAGAACAAGGTGACACAGACAGAAGTCAGAACACTCCCCCCACCCCTTAAAAAAAGAAACCCCTCACAGAAACAGTTTCTGGCAGCTGACTGTCAAGAAATCTCGAGACAACAGAACAAAATACATCATGAAATAAATAATGTGACATCAATCATTCGGTTGCAATTCAATTCTCACCTGCTTTGCAGAGCACAACTCTGCTTCCAACTGCTGAATATACTTCAAAGCCTCCGGTGACAAACCCTTCAAGCTATCTGAAGAAATCTGATTAAGACTATCGAGACCTACATCAGTACAAACCACTCCGTCTCCACAATCCTTGTCCTCGCAGCCAGCTACTCCAAATTCCCTACTCTCCTCTGCCAAATTGTGTGCCTTTGAGCTATCCAAGGACAGGTCAAAGTTCCTCATCAATGATACACGATACTCTGCATTCCACAGTGTATACCTATAACAAATCCAACATAAGAAAAATCAGCCATTCTGCTATCACAGACATAGTAATTGGAAATCTCCAAGAGAATACCCCTGACAAATGTATCAAATAGAAACGCGAATAATTGATTCTGCCATCACAAACCTAATTCAGTGAAAAGTCACCTCCAAAATTGCATTCTGATCAATCTACCAACAAAAGAAGCAGAAATTATGCAATGAATGCCAAATCAATCAGGAACTCAGCTATTGCACTTCGAAAACGCACATTACAAGACCAATCCCATATGAATCAGAATTCTCTCTATTTGGCATTCCCGGCAACAGCTATGAACAAATTTACGAGCTAAAAACATATAATACACCGAAACTGTTCGTAACTTGCAAGATTAAACTCAACACACCGAACTATCTAGTAAACAACACAAAAAAAAAAAAAAACTTGGCTTTCAAGATCGAGTCTTTATCAGCATCAAACAACCCTGCACAATACCATTCATTACCACAGCCGTGACAAGGTCACAATTCATCCTTTAATTCAACAATCACGGTTACAATGCGACCACGACATAATCAGAAATCACTAAAATGTGCTAAAAACATATATACACCGAAATGTTCTCAACTTGCAAGATTAAACTCAATGTACTGAACTATTTAGTAAACAACACATCAAAAAACGAAACTTGGCCTCCAAGATCGATTCTTTATCAGCATCAAACAACCCTGCACAATACCACTCATTACCACAACCGTCACAAGCTCACAATTCACCCTTTAATTCGACAATCACGGTCACAGTGCAACCACAACATGATCACAAATCACTATAAACACCATTCCACCATCAAATTCACAACCACACACCAACATATCACAACAAAAAAACCGACTCTCGAAATCGTATCGACTTCAAACATAATCGAATTCACACACAATTCCACTTCCAAATTCATCCATTACACTAACACACAACCACAATTCACTGAAAAAATCCAACAATATGATTTTTTTTTTTACCAATATCATAATTCGCATCACTGAATTTACAATTGAAATTGAAATTGGGGGAAAAAAAAGAGGAGAGAGAAAAGAAAATATACCCAGTGATGATGGAAGAAACGAGGAGACGATGAAGAGGAACTTTGGAAACCCTAACATCAACAGAGAATTGATCAGATGGGAGAAGGCCTAGCATAGTTGATATAGTCTGCTTCATAGAATCTTTCGCAGATTCCGATACTCCTTTCGATATATCCGAGGAATCTAATGGCTCGATTCTCTTCAACATGGTCGCGATTACGACGAATTCCCGCGAAAATTCCGATTTCCTGATGTCGGAAAGTCCGCCACCGCCTAATCCGGCGACGGTGGTGGTGGTCCGGCGACGGGACACGGCGGCGGCGGCGGCGGAGGAGGAGGGAGGGGAGATTGTGAGGTGGCGCGGAGGAGAGAGAAAGGGGAGAGTGTTGTTTGCGTGGTGGTTGTGGTGGTGGTGGAGGAGGTGTGGGGTTTGGTAGGGTTTGAGGGAGAGGATTAGTGCTCTGGTTGTTGACGCCATTGAAGAAGAAGTTGAAGCTTCAGCTTGAAGCTTTGTCTCTCTCTTTTCTTCTAATGGTTGCTGATCGAGGCTTCGTGTGGCTATCTGACTCTGATGTTGGGTGTCTTTTTGTTTTTTTGTTTCTTTTGTTGCTAATCTATTTTCGGCTATTATAATGTTCACATGTTTGGATTACGGGTAAGTTGATTAATTCTATTATAGTTGTCAGTATTTGGCAATTAGGATAAGGATTAAAATCGGGACCGTTAAATTAAGATAAGATAATTTTCAGTCATTTGATTTATCTTAACCATGGTTAAAAAAAGTTACTATTATACACATAACACGATTTCGCAGATCAATCAAAGCCATTGCCGATCAATCACAGCCGTCGCCGATCAATCACAGCCTGCACCCTTCAATCACAACCTGCACCCTTCGCCGATCATACTTCTTACACCATTCGATCGCCGATCACCGTCAATACGTTGATCACAATCGCCGGTGGTTTTTGGTGGGTTGGGGGTTTGAGGGGTCCGGCAGTATGGTAGGGGCATCGGTTGGTGGCCGGCGGCCACATTTGCGCTGGCGTTTTGGGTGTGGGGTAGCTTGTGGTCGCTGATCTTTTGGGTGACTACTGGGGGACCTCTATTTTGGGGGTATCCCCTACCTTTTTATACTTAGCTTGCCATTTTTGGTGTTTTTTTTTTTTTTTTTTTTATTTCCACGTGTTGGGTTAGTTCCTTTATTTTGTATGACTACCCCTATTGTACGGTTTCATTGCCTCTTTGTTGGCATTAGCGGTTGCCAGGATAGGGGGCGATGTGGGCCTTACAAGGAGTTTTTTAGTTGCGCACTTGCGCGACCATCACTTTGGCCGGGATGTTTTGGACGATACTAAACTGGCTCTTTCGACTAGTTCAGTTTTTTATGATGAGGCAGAGTCAACTTTTCGCCGGATGGGTCGTTGGCTTTGTGGTGTTTGTTTCAGGAGCCACACTGTTCGGGCTAAGTGTCGTCATGAGGATGGTTCGATTGTTGGTCCTCCTGATGCGGGTGATGATGTTGTTCATTTTGTTCTTTATGATTTGGCCAGGCCGGCGGTACCTGTTTCCTCACCCAATGGACTTGGGCTGCTGCTATTGTGTCGGACCCTCCTTTTAGTTTTGACGTCGCTTTGTT
The DNA here is from genome assembly GCA_963680865.1 of Spergularia marina. Taxonomy (NCBI): domain Eukaryota; kingdom Viridiplantae; phylum Streptophyta; class Magnoliopsida; order Caryophyllales; family Caryophyllaceae; genus Spergularia; species Spergularia marina. Next base: position 25,690,154 of record OY804554.1, on the reverse strand, counting down.
TGATAGCTTGCTTTCCAAGAGACTTTGTACTGTGAAGTCTATCCCTCCGAAGTGTCGTTTGAGTTTTGCACGGATACTCAAAGGGGTGCTTGATAGGGTTATTGGTCAGCCCAATGACATCTCTTGCTGGGTTCACTTGCTTGTGTTGCCGCTGTGTGTCCTACGGACGTTTTCTCCGCGGAGTTGTCGTGAGCGTCGATCTTCTGTTAGACGTCATTTGCAGGAGGAGAGTATTCTTAGTGCCCTTCGGTCGTGGGGCGAGCCGGGGGGTCCATGGGCGCTTGTGCAGGATGCGTTGGCTGCTAGCTCGCCTCCGTCTGTGGAGGTGGATGAGGACGTGGGGGGGCGTTCTATCTTGCAGTGTAAGCGTAAGGTCTCGGATGGTCATTTTACTGCAGCGGTTCATGTCCTTTCATCTTCTGGCATTGCTCCTTACTCTGATGCTACTTTGGAGGATCTGACTGCTAAGCACCCTTTCGTGTCGGGGCCATCTTTGCTTTCCTTACCTGCTGATCTTTTTTATGCTCCTGTCGCGGTTGTTCGTGAGAGGATTCGGAGTTTCCCGCGTGGTACGTCTTGCGGACGTGACGGATTGCGTGCGCAACACCTTCTTGATTGTTTGAGTGGTGTTGCGGTGGCTGTTTCAGATGAACTCTTGGCGTCGGTCACACAAGTGGTTAACCTTTTCTTAGCTGGCCGGTGCCCTGCTGCATTAGGCCCTTATATAGCTAGTGTTCCTCTTACTCCGCTGGTCAAGCCCGGGGGTGGGATTCGCCCTATTGCAGTGGGTACTGTCTGGAGACGTCTGGTCTCTAAGGTTGGTGCTAGTTTGGTGGGCCCTACCTTGAGTGCTTACTTTGCTGATCTCCAGTTTAGGGTGGGTGTGTCAGCAAGGGGGGAGGCGATTTTGCATGCGATTAATCGTCTGGTCGAAGCGAGGGGGGATGAGGTTGGTCTTTCTATGTTGTTGGTAGACTTTAGGAATGCCTTCAACTTGGTGGATCGGACTGCTATGCTTCGGGAGGTTCGGGTTCGTTACCCTACTCTTTCGCGTTGGGTTGAGTTTTGTTATTCGAGTCCCGCTCGTTTGTATTATGGGGAGCACACTCTCTGGTCTTGTCAGGGGGTGCAACAGGGCGATCCTCTTGGGCCGTTGCTCTTTGCCCTCGTGTTGCATCCCTTGATTTGTCAGATCCGAGATTCCTTCGATTTGTCGTTACAGGGTTGGTATTTGGATGATGGTACTATTATCGGCGATACCTTGGTTGTTGGTCAAGTCTTGGAGTTGATTCAGTTGGCGGGCCCCCATTTGGGTCTTCATCTTAACGTTGATAAGACAGAGGTGTTTTGGCCTCGTGAACACCCTCGGAGTAGGCTCGACGGTATTTTCCCTCCTAATATTGCTTGGCCTCATGGTGGGGTAAAGCTCCTTGGTGGGCCGGTGAGTGTGGATCTTAGCTTTTGCAGTTCTCTTGTTTTGGAGTGGGTTACCAAAACCATTGCACTTATGGATGCGGTTGCAACACTTCGCGATCCCCAGTGTGAGTTTTGTTATTTCGGGCTTGTACCGGTGTGTCTAAGCTTTACTTTGCTTTGCGCACTTGTCCACCCCGTGTCTTTGAGTCAGCTAAGGTTGTTTTTGATGCAGCACTTCGTTCCTCCTTAGAGCGTATTGTTGTTGCTTTAGGGCCGGGTTTGGGTGATTGGCAGTGGAGGCTGGCCACCTTGCCTTTTTCCCATGGGGGGCTTGGTGTTTATTCTGCTGGTGATGCTGTACATTATGCGTTCTTAGCATCTCGTCTTCAATCCGCTGACTTGCGGGATAAGCTTCTTCGGTGTGCTGGTGTTGTGTCTTCCGGCCCATCTTTTGATGATGCTCTCAGTGTGTTTAATCAGACTATGGAGGTTGATATTTTGAGAAACTCTAGTGATATTGCTGCCCCACGACTCATGAAGAAATTGGCAAATATATATTTTACGAGAGTCACTCAGAATGCTGCCTCTGTTTTCTCCCTCACACCGCGTCAGTTGGCCTTGTGGCATTCACAACAGGGTGAGCATTGTTCGGATTGGTTTAGGGTGGTCCCTATTTCTGGCTTAGGGCAGACAATGAATAGCCGGACTTATCGTTGTGTCCTGTGCTATTGTTTGGGGGTCCCTTTGTTCTCTTTGGACCGGCCGTGTTCTGCTTGCTCTTGGACTTTTGTTGGGGATATTTTTGGGGACCATGCAGTTTCGTGTGCTGGGGTTGTGGGCATCAAGCATCGTCATAATGCTGTTCGCGACATCTTGGTAGACTTCTGCTATCGGTCAGGGATTTCAGCAGGCAAGGAGGTGGATATTGGGTTGGTCGGCACTGATGGCAGACCTCTTCGTCCGGTGGATGTGTTATTATATTCGTGGGATGGTGGGCGTGACGTGTGTGTCGATTTGACTGGTTCATCGCCCTTAAATCAGTCTGGATTGGTTGGTTTTGAGCCAAGCGGGGTTGTGCGTGCTGCGGCTCATCGTAAGCGTACTAAGTATGATGCTCTGTGCGCTTCTTTGGGTTATGACTTCCTCCCTTTCTCCTTCTCTTCATTAGGAGAATTGAAGTCAGGTGTCGTTGCTCTGTTTCAACGCATTCAACGATACTTCAGGACGCAGGATATTGGTGCGCAGGCTACGACACATATTTTCACTCGTATTGGTTTTTCTATAGCCAAGGGTGTGGGGGCCCAGATTGTTTCGCGGCTCCCAACCAATTTGTTGTAATTTATTATTTATAATTTATATATCAATAATTAAAAGGATAATACTTTTTTATCTAATCAAAATATTATTTCCTTTATTGATTTGATTTTGCATATCTATTTTTATCTTGAAATATTTGTTTATTTAAGGAAAGGAATTTGATTAATTCCAATTTCAAAAAATCAAAATAAAAAAATAAAATATTTGTTTTAATGGTGCGTATGAGGCCAGCCGACGGTGGGGCTAGACGGTGGAGGGGAGTTGGTAGTGCATGGGAAGCTGGTGCGACCCTTGGCTGACAATGGAGTCGACGTTAATGGGCAATAACTACAAGTATTGCCGGAGCGATGACGTCTCCCTTCACCGTGATTGTAATTTGCCAATCGGAACCAGTGATAAGACCATCATCTATCATCATCACCTCGCACCTGACACGACGCAGCCGGAACTGTGTTCGTATATATTACCAGCTTTGATCAAATTACCAGATCAATTGCAAATTTTGCCAAGCAACATCGAAAAGTTTGGATAAGCATGGAAACTTAGCTTCTGGAATTGGGTAATAGCTCAACTCCAAAAAAATCATTATTGATCATGATTTATATAATCAAATTGCTTTGTTTTTTTGGGAGAGGACTTGAGATCGAAAATGACAAGAGCTGTGTGATCATGATCGACGTCTCCCTTCACCGAAAAGTCAAGAGTGACATAATTGATGTGGGTGGTCAAAGGAAAGAGAACAGAAGATAGGTTTGCAACTTTGCACTTTGAAATAAAAGAAATGGGTTTGATCTTAATTTGGTTGATGGTTTCTGACTTCTGATCGGGTGATCTTAGTAAATGTTTTTTTTTTTTTTTTTCCGGAGGGTAGAGTTATTTGTAATTGTTGATATATATCTAAGAAATCTAAATTAATATTTTCATAATATTATGTGATAGTTTATATTATTATTTAATTATTAATCATAGTTAAATTTTATCCTAATTGTCAAAACTGACAATCATTATAGTTGTCAGTATTTGACAATTAGGATAAGGAATGAAATCTTAACCATTAAATTAGGATAAAATAAATCTCAACCATTTGATTTTTCTTAACCATGGTTAAAAGAAGTTCGTACAATTATAAAATATAATACTTTTTAATGTATTCAAAATATTTTTTCCTTCATTGATTTGATTTTGTCTATCCATTATTATGTGAAGTATTTGATTTTTAAGGAAACAAATTAAAACTTGATGCCTATGTACGGAGTAATTATTTTGGCATACAGACTAATTAAAAAAAATTGTACCTGTACAATCTTTGTTATTTAATCGCACCTCTGCCATCTTCAGTGCACTAACTGCGCGTTGTCCATGAGTGTGACTTTAATTTCAAAGTTTTATGAACAGTTTGGGTATATGAGTCATTAATTGAGCCAATGACTTTGTCTATTCACGCTGTCGCACATAGCAATTGAGTACAGCACACACCATATGTTTTTGCGGTCTTCTCTTCATCTAGTAAGCTAATGAAATACATTTCCGCACATAAAAAAACCACACATTCACATAGAAAACTTTCCCAACAGCAGTAAAGTTGTTCTCCACTAAGATTACTTAAAGCTTGGGTAGCTCCATTCTTATCGATGATTCTATGGTCATTACTGCCTGTGGTAATCACCATAACAAAATGATATTTTAATTGAGTTTGTTATTTTCTTTTATTAATATATAAATTGAATATCTAAAATTTATGTGATAGAAAATTATTATACCAAGGTTATGTTTGGTACTACTTAAGTTAGACTCCCACAAAACTATACCTAATTAAATTTTTAAAAAAATAACAAAATCCTTAGACTCTCCCTTCCCTTCCCCCTCCCCACGGCTGCCATGGATTACAATCTAATGATGACTAGAAGTCTCCATAGACCATGGTTAAACCTTGTTCAATCATCTTCATCACTATTTTTGGTTTGCTCGTCTAGCATTTGGGTACATTTACCCTTTCTTTTAAGAGATTTTCACATTCAAACGAACAAGAAAATATTGTTTTTAAGATAATATATAGCACGTTGGTTAGTAGTACTGAAGCTTGGGGATTGAACGACATATTGTATCATCACTATTTTAAAGGAGTCGTTCATATGTAAAACAAGGCTTGATACTATATGATTGGTACTCTAGTCCATGGTCGTCAAGCATCAATAAAATTGATAACGGTGATTGTACGCACGTAATATGGGTTTGGATGGAAAAGAGGACAATTTAGATTTGGGGCGTATTAGATTATGCAAAGTCATGTTACTTTGCCCAATTAAATTCCAAACACAACACAAAAAAATAAATATTTAAATTGTATTTTGTATTCTATAAAAATATTTTACCTTAAATAAAAAATTCAATACAATATTACTGTAATATACAATCGTATTAAAATGTCATTTTGTTATGGTGATTACCACAGGCGGTAATGACCATAGAATCATCGCATTCCTATACACTCCGTATTAGATATGAAAGTTAACTTTCTCTTGCTTGTTCCTTTCTTGGCTAAAGTGAATTTCTATAAACAATTGCCGGCATATCTCTTCACGACGAATCGATAATTAAAATTTGCCAATTAGAACAGCTGATAAGATAATGATTTTGCCGATTACAATTTGTCAATCGGAACCGTGATAAGACCATGATTCTGGGGCTATTTTCCGTTCAAGGATTTGTTGAAGGAGGTGGTGGTGGAGACTAATTAAAGAGCCATGATTTTTGGGTTAAAGTGAGAATACGTGAAGGTGATGACTGATGAGGATATGAGATGACATATTTGTGTTTTTTTTTTGTTTTCAGTAGATATATAGACATTTGTAATTGTTGATATATCAGTATATTTTGACAAATCTAAATTAATCGGAGTATTTTTAAAAGATTATGTAATATTTTATATCATTATTTAATTACTAACCACAGTTAAATCTTATCATAATTGTCAAAAACTGACAATCACCATAGAAATGTGTGTCGGATATAAAACTAAACCCACAAAGGTGATTCGAAAATAAATAAAGTTCTATTCAAAATATCTTAGGATGATTTTAGTGTAGGGCGATTATGCATCCTCCGTCATTTTAGCGTAGGACGATTTAACACTAAAAATAATAGATCATGCAATATGAATCATCTACATATGGTTTAGATTAACGATAATCCTCAGCCGGTTACATAACAAATGTATCGTTTTTTTTTTTTTGACGTATCATTTATTAATCGAATTCGTACCACATTATCATGTCGGTCAAATGAATTACTGTCCAATTTCCAAGTGAGTAGTACTCTACAAGTCTACACACTATTACTCCATTAGAAGCTGATTGGAAGTTGGTTGTTGTTTTCCTCGAATTAAAAGGAAACCAATGAGAGATGAATCCATGAGCAAGGTCCAATATACGGCAACTTACTTTATAAGATTCGTGTGAACTTATACGGGAGCCATAGCTTTTAGATAGTGTTAAAAACCTTTTTTTTTTTTTTTGAAATAGAATAGTGTTAAAAACTTTGTAGGTATGATATGGTCCAAATTAAAGTGCCTATGCCCTAAGACAGGTGAAAAAAGTAGGAATCCTTATCAAAGAGTCTTGAATTTTGTAGGGTATACCCTTAAACAATGAGACAAACCAAAATTGTGCTGATTCTTGATGTTGTACGTGTCAAATTCACAGCAAACGGAATCGGAATAATGGAGAAACCCACCTGATTTCTTCTCATTCACAATTTGTCCGCTTCTTCTAGTGATCGTTTGATTCCTTTTCCTGACATCATTTTGTGGGACACGTGTCGACTGTTACTTCGTGAATTGGGTATGGCGACCGTACCTTTCGTACATTTTGTTGTAATGTTGTTATCGGTTAGTTGTGAGTTTCGTGGTGTAGTAATGATTTTTCACCACCAAATATCTTTACTTGGGTAAATGATTATGGCAATGGGCAAATGATATTTGTCAAAATTGTAATCAACTGCTCCACACGATTCACTATGTGAATCGCTTAACATACGTTTGTGAGATGTGTGAACCAATATAGTGACGAGAGTTTCGATGTTTAATTATTTCACGAATAATTGAACGTACTCCGTATAATTTACGGGATACACTTGAACTCCTCCGTAACCCATATTGGCTATTACTTCTCCAATTAGAATGTTAAGAATTGAACTCAAGTGTACCATTCACCAATCTCAACATTTCAATTGTTTGAGGTAGATAAACCTATAGTAGGCTATAGTCTATAGAGTTGATGCATGTTCATTTCCTAGCTAGTAATCTCTCATGTGCGTGGAGCAGTAGTTTTCTACTTTGCAATTATCATTGCCCAAACTTTATGTTGGTTGATATCAGTTTTAACATTATGTTGAGAGGCCATGCATTTCCAACATTATAAAAGAAACAAAAAATGAACTCATTTCATATCACAAATTCATAACTAATAAATCCAAACAAGATCAAAATAAACAAACAAAGATTCAGACATTTTGATGAATATAGTCTAACTTTTAGTATTAATTCATCGTATATTTTCGGCTATTGTAATGTTCACTACTTCTTATTCATTATCTATGTATTTCTATTATAACCTCTTCATCAATTTTGTAAAAATAGAAAACCAAAATTTTCACATGTTTGGATTACGGGTAAATTTGGTGACATCTGCGTATTAAAACCCGATTTAAGAATGAATAAATTGTGTAATGTACAATAATATTGGACTTCAAGAGATAAAAAGAAAATGTATAATGTTGATGTGGAATATTTCGTGTTGGTTGTTATGTTAAATAGAGTGTGATAGTATTTACGAGTATCTCTCCCGTAGACTTCTCCTGTATCATATGAAAACGCAACATACTACATATGCATAATAACATTATACAAATACTCCATACTTCACATTCTATAGTAGCCCAATTCTGAAAGACGATCCATGAATGGCGGACTGCATGTGCTTAAGTGATACAAAACACAAAAAGATAGAGATCTTTGTCTTAGTCCAACATCTGTCCACCAATTTTATTTCCTTTTATTGGAAGGCATATGGCATACTCCGTATCTTGCAAATTGCAAACCAATATTCTAATTTTGCACTAAAAATGGACAAATTAAAAATAAAACAAGTCGTCTTCCTTCGAACTTTCCGCCTCGCCTCTGTGTAACACAACTCGAGTTGTGTTTTTTATTTTACACCCAATTTTTGTTTGCTCCTCTTCCTTCATCCTGATCTGCGTTTTCCGGCCAACCAGGGGTTGCATTTTCCGATCGACCACGACAACGACAACGACAACGACAACGACGACCTCCTACTGAAGGTATGATCTCTCTCTCTGCTCTTGTTTTTAAGTAATTAAATCTCTATTGAATTAAGATTTCGATTACAATTTTATGTATTAAATGTAATTATAATTGTTATTTGGTAGTTCTTGTTTTAATTTGTGATTCGATCTTACAATCTTTGTCATTTAAATTTTCTAATTTGGGGGTTTTCAATTAGGGTTTGTGAAGTTGGATTTTATTTTCGAATTGTCAACATTAGTTGTTATTTTTGTGCGAAATTTGATGGGTCTTGTTTGTTGTTTGGACTTTTTATTGCTTGATTTGGTGGGCATATTTCAGATGGAGTACGAAATTATTTAGATTGTGTGCTATTTGAAGAAGGTAAAAGCTAATTGGATTACAAAAGTCGACATTGTTGAGCACGTAGATAAGTTAGAGGTTATAAAATTACGTTCTTGTTATTGGGATCTTTTTAATTGATTAATTCTAGTTTAGTTGTGAAATTATTGAACTTTAAACTGGATTTGTAGTGTTGAGCTCATGGTTGAGTTTGTTTTTGGGATGATCTGTAAAAATTCTAGGTAAGGAAGATGTTGGGTGCTGGATATTGACCCTCATGACATTACAATTTGTGCACTAATAATAGCTTGTACAAGTACTGTCACGTGAATAGAACATCTCACTTAATTTGCTATAGTGGGAAGATTACAGAAGAGAGTGATAGACAGTAATATAGAGGAAAACATCTTTTCTTTTGGAGTTGCTGGTTACATCACTTACATGTCTAGGAAGTGTGATGCTGCACTAGTTTGATTGACATTAGTTTTGCTGACACCACATGATACTGTGTACTTCCGCATTTTCTATTTTGACCTTTGTGCTTTTTAAAGGTAATATATACATATGTCACTGGTTAAGGAGGTTGAAAGGGTGGGATGGTTGTAGAGTTTTGTTTATAGAATGATACTGAATGATTTTTATAACTGCCATCATCTTATAAAGATCATAGTGGGAATGAAAAGGGTGGGATGGTTGTATAATTTGTATGTAGATGTTTTTGAGTGCGTTGATACATGTTGGATTATTGGTAATTTAGATGTTGCGTGTGTTCAAGGTTTTGCGTGATGCAAGAAGTCATCGGATGAATCTAGGAATTATTTCATATAGCTTACTGATGGGAGCCTGTAGCAATGTAAGAACGCTCAATCTGTGCGTAAGCTATACCGTATAACAATGAGCTATTTTTTATACAGGATGGCGAAGTGGAGCTAAAGAAGCAGTTGAATGAGTTGATTGTTGAGGGAAAAGGGTAGGTACCCATTAAGGGCCAAAGTTATTTTGTGTCCGGAATCTTGAACAATATTATGTGAGCTTGACTGTTTGTTTTGAAATTGCTATTTTTTAAGGATGGAAGAGATTGATAGAAAATAGAAGGAGCTTATGACTGCTCGCACTGCATAAATGAAGCTTCCTGAGCAAGGATATTTCTGTCCACTGAGAACAATGCTGTATTGAAGGACAGATCTTGTGTTGAAGATCAGATATATACTTGAGTTTTGAAGGTCGGATATATACTTGTCTGTCCATTGATAATTTTATACAATGAGCGTAATGGTTTGAATCTGAGTTATAATATACATACTCATCACTCAGCAGAATCCTCCACAGGATAAACTTAGAGCATTTAGAGTCTAGCATGGAAAAGAAATGCTCTCCTTCTAATCAGAATGTTGTTGCATGTTTTAGGTGGAGAAATCCCGACTCTGATAGTGATGATAGACGTAGACACAGATCTCCTTGAACTAGGGAAGGTCTGAGCACAGGTCCAAGTCAAGTATTCGCTCTCGCTCTTCGCTTCAAAAGGTTGGTTGGATCATTTTCTTCTTTTGGCATGTCTTTTTAAGCATCATGTTCTCCCATGTATTTGCTGGTTTGCGCAAAAAAAGTTTTACTTCCTGGTTCGTCTTTAAAGGCAACCAATGCCTGTTTTGGTAATCTTGCGATTTTCTCCAACAAATGCATGTATATGTGTGCATGTGCTTGTCATGATTTATATTTGACTGCTGAATTGCTCCATAGCCTGCTGAATTAAAATTGTTGCGAGTTAAGCTTGAATTCAGCTTGATTTTGCGTCTTTCTTTTCTGCAATCTGATCTGGCTTTTAAATTAAGATACGGTACATGTAACGTCTTTTCATCGAAGTTTAGTGCTATGATTTCTATTTAGAGAAATAGTACTTGTGTCCTGTGATGAAAGGCTTTTAGCTCAATTGGTCGAGCAATGTTCAAAGTGGCACAGATGTGTGGGTTCGAATCCTACAGAGCCTAAAAAAAAATCGGTATTGATTTATTGATTTGGTATATTATTTGTATACTCCCTCCTACCCAAAGACATCTTCCTGTATTCCTCTTTGGGACGATTCACTATGATTTTCCTCTTTCGAAACTTACCCCATTTGGCAAATTTATCGGACTAATATACCCTTACTTATTTTCTGATTTGGGGCTTATGATCCCTAATTACTACTTTCACAACCCACCTTCTCTCTCCTCTAACCACCTCCTTCATCCACCTCCTTCATTCGTTATGCTCCGATCACATCCTCCGACCACCCCGATCCCCTTTCACTCCTAACCAACGAGTTCCACATTTACCGACCAGGCGACCACCATCACCATCACCATCTCGCTTTTTTATGATCCTTGTCACTAAATCAGCGATGAGATATGACCCTTGTCGCCGATTGATGGGAGAAGGATGGAGAGATGGGAGATTTGATCGGCAGCAAGTATGGATGGAGAGATTTGGTGAGATTCTAAAACCCTTTTGCTGAGATTTGGTGGTCGAGTATGATTTTCGAGTTGGGTCGGATCGGGTCGAGTTTGAGACTTTGGGTGCAAGTTGGGTGGATCAAGTGTAAATCTAGTTTCGTCTCATCCACGATCTCGAAATGTATTTCGGAGTGATTGATGATCGATCGACGGCAAGTATGGATGGAGAGATGGGAGATTTGATGTGTCGTTTTGTGATGGGCAGGTCCCGGGGGAGGAGATCGTCGGGAAATTTGTCGGTGTCGCTGATGGGGTGATTTCGTGAGGTTGGTGGTGGCTGGTCGCGCGGTGGTTTCGGTGGCGGAGAGGAGTTTAAAGGGTGGTGAAGTGAGGGGTGGGAATGTGGGATTAGAGGTTAAACATTTGGGTTAGTCTAATTAATTATTTACTAATTAATTAATTAAAGTTATTTTAATGTTTTTGTTGGTTGTTGTGTCCTACCCAAAGAGATTTAATCTCTTTGGGTAGGAGGGAGTATATGTAAAAAAAAAAAAATCGTAATACGTTGCATTAGGGTCATTGGAGGGTTACATTAGCATTCAGGCGTTGCAATAAGGTCGTTGCGTTAGCCTACAAGTGTTGCAATAGGGTCGTTGCATTTGCCCTTTAAATGTAACATCTCATAATACCTAATGCAACGCTTTCTATATATTTTCCACAACCGTTACATTAGACCCTCAAAATTGTTGCCTTAGACCTACGGCAACGGCCGCAAGTGCAACGACACAAAAGGGTTGCCTTAGGCCTATTGCAACACTTATGAGGCCTAATGCAACAGTTTTTATGGCGTTGCATTATGTCTTTTATGTAGTAGTGGATATGCCGAATTGATGTTGTGAGGAGCGAATGATCGGGTTATATCGTCCACAACTTTTGATATTCTAGTATAGTAGTAGTTTGGCTTATTTAGAGTATGTGCATAGTTTCAGATTGTAAAGGTTTGTGGGATTGGTGAATGTTGAATATTTCCATGGATGATATATTTTGGCTTGAATGGTATGAAGGTGCTTTTATTTTGTAAAGGTTGTTTGTGGGATTCGTAAAGGAATGGTGTTGATCGAGTTGCATGTTTTTTCTTTATATGCATATATATAAGTCGAATGCTCCTACAGCCCTACCAATAGCACCAGTACCAAAAAAAAAAAAACTTCACACAGCGGTTCTTGGCACTTTATACAGCAGTTTTGAGCACTTTATACAGCGGTTTTGCCCCGTTGTAGTATGGTGTACTTTAGACAGCGGTTTTAAAACGCTGTCGTATCTACCTATACTATACACAGCGCCCCCATTAGACAGCGGTTTTAAAGCGCTATATATTTAGAAAATAACCGCTGTAGTTACTACCTTTTGTAGTAGTGGAAAGTAATTGAATCTGCCGAATTCAAAGAGCCGTAACCCTTAATTCGATCATCCGCAAAGGATTTAGAACTCACGTATGAGTTTGTCGCCCGCAACCAACCACCAAAAGAATTTGAAGGAAACCCCCTTCGACTCTTCGATATTAATACTCAACTGTTTAATCTCTAAAAAATACATAAGACTCCCTTATTTAACTACAAGCTAGAATGAGTTTTGGAAAAACTCCATAACTCGATTCCTGCCAATATGAAACTATAGATAAACAATACTAGTACAAATTAAGTCTTAGGAATGTGTTATAATAAAACAATACAATAATTAACAAAGACTTAATTAGACAAGAACGCATCTACTTTGATCACAATATTTATAGGTCAACAGTTGGTAGATATCACCCGCAGAATTGACACGAAGCTTGATTTGCGAGAGGAGATCCACATCCTCTTCCTCCAGATGAGAAATTGTTGTTGTGAACCAAGGAAGCTGTGGAGCCCGACTCGCCATCAGAAAGTCCCTAATGAGCTGATCGAGCAGCCATTCCGGCATGTGAACCATGTCCGAAAACTTCCGGTAAGAACCAGCTTCACAGTTGTAATTTTCTATGGCTTATTCCCGCACATACTTCAAGAGCCAATGCAAATTGTAGCGTTGATGTATGTTGATCATCAACTGGAAATAACCTCGTTCAGTTAATCCGGTCCACCTCCCGTGTTTACGCCACAAGAGTTGGAAGATCCTCCGATACTTGAGATGATCAGGAGGACCCAAATTATTCCCTTCAAACACAATATCTTTGAGCACTGACGAAACTTGCCAAACAAAAGCGGGGTCAAGGTTATCCCAATCCAGGACTAAAAAACCCGAAAGTTGTGCACCATCGGGCTCAAAAAGCCCGTGAGCCCAGATGGAATCTCTAAGCTCCGAACACAGAAGATCCCCCCATCCAATCCCATTGATTAAATCAATGTAAGAGGGGTCGTCAGAATTGAGTCGAGTCTCTATGTAGCCATGGGCTACGGACAGAGCATAAACGAGAGACTCACCTTTCATTGACCCACCCAAGTTATCTACTTTGTGGAGGTTATATTGGGCATTGGCAGCTCAGTTGACGTCGGGTCGCAGACTTGGGGGTCTTTGGAACCTAACTTGGTCGTAAAGCCGCGTGGGTTCATTGGGAGTGGACATCCTCTACAAAAGAAATACATCACAAAAATTAATTGCCAAATCATAAACTTCAGCAGCGAAGAAGGTAACACCACCAAAAAAAAAAACACAACAAAACTGTACAAGTTCTGCAGTGGGTTAGCTATTGCGTAGAAATTGCTATGTACACTTTAATCATCAAATACAAACTAGCCAATTTAAAATCATTATCCAAGTAAATAATTGGTAGAAAACCACACATTTTTAGCAAATACCCACAAAAATAACCAACTTTAAATACTGTAAAAGATGACCACGATGCAAGTCATGCAACCATAGAAAGACCATATGGTTCCTAAAGATCGATACCCAACAATGAGCTGATTTAGACTGAGCTTTCTCACGTGGGGTTCATATGTGATATGCCCCGGGACTTCTTTCATATATGCGGCCATGCACGCTCATCCCATCCAGCCATCCATGCGATAAATTGCATTTTTACCTCACCCGACACCCGATGATACAAAGTTTCAGTATCATTCTCTTACAAATGAGAATGAGTCATCAGACTTCATAACCTATTGTTAAAATACCTATTCTCATTACGACCAAGTTAGGTTCCAAAGACCCCCAATGAACCCACGCGGCTTTTCGACCAAGTTAGGTTCCAAAGACCCCCAAGTCTGCGACCCGACGTCAACTGAGCTGCTAATGCCCAATATAACCTCCACAAAATAGATAACTTGGGTGGGTCAGTGGAAGGTGAGTCTCTCGTTTATGCTCTGTCCGTAGCCCATGGCTACATAGAGACTCGACTCAATTCTGACGACCCCTCTTACATTGATTTAATCAATGGGATTGGATGGGGGATCTTCTGTGTTCGGAGCTTAGAGATTCCATCTGGGCTCACGGGCTTTTTGAGCCCGATGGTGCACAACTTTCGGGTTTTTTAGTCCTGGATTGGGATAACCTTGACCCCGCTTTTGTTTGGGAAGTTTCGTCAGTGCTCAAAGATATTGTGTTTGAAGGGAATAATTTGGGTCCTCCTGATCATCTCAAGTATCGGAGGATCTTCCAACTCTTGTGGCGTAAACACGGGAGGTGGACCGGATTAACTGAACGAGGTTATTTCCAGTTGATGATCAACATACATCAACGCTACAATTTGCATTGGCTCTTGAAGTATGTGCGGGAACAAGCCATAGAAAATTACAACTGTGAAGCTGGTTCTTACCGGAAGTTTTCGGACATGGTTCACATGCCGGAATGGCTGCTCGATCAGCTCATTAGGGACTTTCTGATGGCGAGTCGGGCTCCACAGCTTCCTTGGTTCACAACAACAATTTCTCATCTGGAGGAAGAGGATGTGGATCTCCTCTCGCAAATCAAGCTTCGTGTTAATTCTGCGGGTGATATCTACCAACTGTTGACCTATAAATATTGTGACCAAAGTAGATGGGTTCTTGTCTAATTAAGCCTTTGTTAGTTACTGTATTGTTTTATTATAACACATTCCTAAGACTTAATTTGTATTGTTTATCTATAGTTTCATATTGGCAGTTATGGAGTTTTTCCAAAACTCATTCTAGCTTGGAGTTAAATAAGGGAGTCTTATGTATTTTTTAGAGATTAAACAGTTGAGTATTAATATCGAAGAGTCGAAGGGGATTTCCTTCAAATTCTTTTGTGTGGTTGGTTGCGGGCGACAAACTCATGCGTGAGTTCTAAATCATTTGCGGATGATCGAATTAAGGGTTGCGGCTCTTTGAATTCGGCAGATTCAATTACTTTCGGGTATTGGATCATATCTTTACTTTGTTTTCTTTAGTTCTTTTTCATATAAACACAAAAATAAGTTCTTTTAATTTTTAATTCCGCTACAAATACTCTTAGTTTGCTAAATTCTAGATTAATATAAAATCAAGACTTAATCTCGAACTTCTCAATTTCGGTGAATTGAGGCTGTGTTAGTATTATGTATGAATTTGTAGGTGGAGGTAGAACTGTGCGTGAACACGGTACGATGACTTTTTTTTTTGGCCGTGATATGTTGGTGGGTGGAAGTGAAATTGATAGTGGGTGTTTTATTTGGTACGCATTGATAAAGTTTATGATAATTGACATCATATAGGGAAAGCTTCACAGGTTCAGCTTAGTTCCTCAGCTAGTTCATCCCTCTATGTTTTTTTTTTTTTTTGGTACAAAGGAGCAACTAATGTTGCGGGGGTGGGGGTATGAGGATTTGAACCCGGGACATCCCCCAGGCAGGTTGAGTTCCTAACCACTAGGCTAATCTTGATCCTCAGTTCATCCCTCTATGTTGTACAACATGAGAACTTTGCTAGTTCAACACAAATAGAATAGGTTATGAAGTCTGATGGTCTCATTGAAGCAAAATGGTTTTGTGCAAATTAGACGGAGCAACAGATTACTACCTGTAGTGCAAATTAGAATATTGGTTTGCAATTTGCAAGATATGCCATATGCCTTCCAATAAAACGAAATAAAATTGGTTGACAGATGTTGGACTAAGACAAAGATCTCTATTTTTGTGTGTTTTGTATCACTTAAGCACATGCAGTCCGCCATGCATGGATCGTCTTTCAGAATTGGGCTACTATAGAATGTGAAGTATGGAGTATTTGTATAATGTTATTATGCATATGTAGTAGGTTGCGTTTTCATATGATACAGGAGAAGTCTACGGGAGAGATACTCGTAAATACTATCACACTATTTAACATAACAACCAACACGAAATATTCCACATCAACATTATACATTTTCTTTTTATCTCTTGAAGTCCAATATTATTGTACATTACACAATTTATTCATTCTTAAATCGGATTTTAATATGCAGATGTCACCAAAGTTACCCGTAATCCAAACATGTGAAAATTTTGGTTTTCTATTTTTACAAAATTGATGAAGAGGTTATAATAGAAATACATAGATAATGAATAAGTAGTAAACATTACAATAGCCGAAAATATACGATGAATTAATACTAAAAGTTAGACTATATTCATCAAAATGTCTGAATCTTTGTTTGTTTATTTTGATCTTGTTTGGATTTATTAGTTATGAATTTATGATATGAAATGAGTTCATTTTTTGTTTCTTTTATAATGTTGGAAATGCATGGCCTCTCAACATAATGTTAAAACTGATATCAACCAACATAAAGTTTGGGCAATGATAATTGCAAAGTAGAAAACTACTGCTCCACGCACATGAGAGATTACTAGCTAGGAAATGAACATGCATCAACTCTATAGACTATAGCCTACTATAGGTTTATCTACCTCAAACAATTGAAATGTTGAGATTGGTGAATGGTACACTTGAGTTCAATTCTTAACATTCTAATTGGAGAAGTAATAGCCAATATGGGTTACGGAGGAGTTCAAGTGTATCCCGTAAATTATACGGAGTACGTTCAATTATTCGTGAAATAATTAAACATCGAAACTCTCGTCACTATATTGGTTCACACATCTCACAAACGTATGTTAAGCGATTCACATAGTGAATCGTGTGGAGCAGTTGATTACAATTTTGACAAATATCATTTGCCCATTGCCATAATCATTTACCCAAGTAAAGATATCTGGTGGTGAAAAATCATTACTACACCACGAAACTCACAACTAACCGATAACAACATTACAACAAAATGTACGAAAGGTACGGTCGCCATACCCAATTCACGAAGTAACAGTCGACACGTGTCCCACAAAATGATGTCAGGAAAAGGAATCAAACGATCACTAGAAGATGCGGACAAATTGTGAATGAGAAGAAATCAGGTGGGTTTCTCCATTATTACGATTCCGTTTGCTGTGAATTTGACACGTACAACAAAAAGAATCAGCACAATTTTGGTTTGTCTCATTGTTTAAGGGTATACCCTACAAAATTCAAGACTCTTTGATAAGGATTCCTACTTTTTTCACCTGTCTTAGGGCATAGGCACTTTAATTTGGACCATATCATACCTACAAAGTTTTTAAGACTATTCTATTTCAAAAAAAAAAAAAAAAAGGTTTTTAACACTATCTAAAAGCTATGGCTCCCGTATAAGTTCACACGAATCTTATAAAGTTGCCGTATATTGGACCTTGCTCATGGATTCATCTCTCATTAATTTCCTTTTAATTCGAGGAAAACAACAACCAACTTCCAATCAGCTTCTAATGGAGTAATAGTGTGTAGACTTGTAGAGTACCACTCACTTGGAAATTGGACAGTAGTTAATTTGACCGACATGATAATGTGGTACGAATTCGATTAATAAATGATACGTCAAAAAAAAAAAAACGATACATCGGTTATGTAACCGGCGGAGGATTATCGTTAATCTAAACCATATGTAGATGATTCATATTGCATGATCTATTATTTTTAGTGTTAAATCGTCCTACGCTAAAATGACGGAGGATGCATAATCGCCCTACACTAAAATCATCCTAAGATATTTTGAATAGAACTTTATTTATTTTCGAATCACCTTTGTGGGTTTAGTTTTATATCCGACACACATTTCTATGGTGATTGTCAGTTTTTGACAATTATGATAAGATTTAACTGTGGTTAGTAATTAAATAATGATATAAAATATTACATAATCTTTTAAAAATACTCCGATTAATTTAGATTTGTCAAAATATACTGATATATCAACAATTACAAATGTCTATATATCTACTGAAAACAAAAAAAAAACACAAATATGTCATCTCATATCCTCATCAGTCATCACCTTCACGTATTCTCACTTTAACCCAAAAATCATGGCTCTTTAATTAGTCTCCACCACCACCCCCTTCAACAAATCCTTGAACGGAAAATAGCCCCAGAATCATGGTCTTATCACGGTTCCGATTGACAAATTGTAATCGGCAAAATCATTATCTTATCAGCTGTTCTAATTGGCAAATTTTAATTATCGATTCGGATTCCGCTAACCCAATTTCGCTGCCGTCGTGAAGAGATATGCCGGCAATTGTTTATAGAAATTCACTTTAGCCAAGAAAGGAACAAGCAAGAGAAAGTTAACTTTCATATCTAATACGGAGTATATAAGAATGGAGCTACCCAAGCTTTAAGTAGTCTTAGTGGAGAACAACTTTACTGCTGTTGGGAAAGTTTTCTATGTGAATGTGTGGTTTTTTATGTGCGGAAATGTATTTCATTAGCTTACTAGATGAAGAGAAGACCGCAAAAACATATGGTGCGTGCTCTACTCAATTGCTATGTGCGACAGCGTGAATAGACAAAGTCATTGGCTCAATTAATGACTCATATACCCAAACTGTACATAAAACTTTGAAATTAAAGTCACACTCATGGACAACACGCAGTTAGTGCACTGAAGATGGCAGAGGTGCGATTAAATAACAAAGATTGTACAGGTACAATTTTTTTTAATTAGTCTGTATGCCAAAATAATTACTACATAGGCATCAAGTTTTAATTTGTTTCCTTAAAAATCAAATAGGGGTGGGTGAAGAGGGGAGAAGGAAGAAATAGAAACGAAATTAGGCCAATCCTACCATTTAATATATCGGTTTTTCTAACGTGTGCCCATTGGGCACATGTTAAGAGTCTATTTGTTTTCCTAATTAAGTGAGATTCTCACTTGAAAAAACAAAATATGGAATCTCATTGTTGGATTGAGGAGAAAATCACTTAATTAGAGAAACAAATAGACTCTTAACATGTGCCCAATGGGCACACGTTAGAAAAACCGTTAATATATAATCTAATGGTCAATAGCGGTTCTCATAGTTCTTAGGGGAGTAAGGGTTCTCATATGAACCTAATGAGAACTGTAAGAACTCCTATGTACCATAGGATTACAAGGATGAAGAGTCAAGATTAGACCCTTAAAATAAAACAAACCCAATCACATTTTCTCTCTCCTCCTCACTCCCCAAGCCCCGACCACCAGCAAACACCCCAACCCCCACCGTCACCGTCACCAACCATCATCCCAGCCACCGGAGACCCGACCATCAGACTCGCCACCGTCGGCGAGCCCATCACCCACCGCCCCCACTACACCTCTTTCCTATCACCTTCCTCAATTTTTCTTCTTCCACTTTTCTCTCTCCTCATTTTTTTCCCTCTCCAGCAACAATGGAGTTTTCCGGCCCAACGATAATAAAAATCGGAATGCACAATTAAGTATAATCAAATGCACAATCAAGTATATTGAAATGCACAATTAGATGATGTGTAATGCACATTCAACAACTCGGAATTGTGCAATCCAATTAATGAAATCAAAAAGAAAATTTGGATATGATAAAATGCACAATTAGTATGATTATCAATTACTATTATTCGAATAAACCATGAACATCAAACTTTAAATTGCACAATACGGTAAAATAGAATGTACCTTTAATGATTCTAGATTGTACAATTAGCTTTGAGAGAATGAACATTTACATCAATTAGAATGCACAATTTGAGAGTTCACAATTGTGGACACCTGCATTTGTCCCTACCCAAATGCCCGATGATGAAAGGACACTATATTGTAAACTGCGTCTACTTGCTCTACTATGTGAACCACCGTTGTCGTAAATCCATTAGCAAATGCGTCTTTACCTAAAACAAGGCCAAAACAACCACTTTCCAGCCCTTTTACACCTGACCTAACTCAGGAATGACCCGCGTGCCTAAATTGCAAAAATCATCAAGAAAACATATTTCAGTACATCATTTGCCCACCTAAATTCACATGTACACTAAACTAAACTTGTCACAAAGAAGCCAAAAATCAAAATTTGCATCATGCGTCTAAGGGTCTTGACGCGGGCGTCCGTGCGTCAGAGCCCCTGGACGCACTGCCTTTTTTGTGCCAGATGCGCGCGTCATGGGCTGGATATTTTGGGCCATGTGTTGGAGGTTGAGAATCTGATGCACGAAACCCTAGACGACGGCTAACCCTAGCTCTCTCCCCCAAAACCCTAGATCTCTCCCCAAAACCCTAGCCTCTCCACCACTGTATATACACCTCTCCTCCACCCTCATTTCACACACCTTCACACACCATTTTCACCCCGAATCTCTGCTCCTCTTTCTTCTATTCTCTCACACAAAACCCTAACAACTACAACACAAAACCCTAGCACAACACATACACAAAAACCCTAGGGCCTTACACTTTAGGACACCCCTAAACACAACACACAACACACAATACAAACAAAGCCCCTCACAAATACCTACGTTCGAAGAGCAACGCATCGCTCTAAGAACAAATCTAGCCTCCCACGACGCATACTAAGGATCAACGCAACAATCTCGAAGCATAGTAAAGCAAGTAGTGGTATCGCGGACACACGTAAGTCCTGAGGACATCCCATATTTTCTAAACTCATCTTTTAATTTATTCTCATCTTCTACCCCTTCTTTACATGCGCATTTTCATGCTTTTGACTTAGATTCATAATTTGCCTAACCAAGATTTAGATCTAAAACGAATTACATGAATCACGCTTAACACACATAGGGCAAAGCGCTTGGACAAATTGGTAGCTAGGGACCTTAAATCAACTTAAATAATTTTGTGACCTAAGATCTAGTTTTATGTGCTAAAACTACCGACTTAGCCAAATCTTATTAGGTTGTATTTAACTTGTAAATGATTGTAATTTGCATGGCTAACTTCTCAACGACTTGTAAACGATAATTCAACTAGTAGAGGCCGCTATACGTGGGCGGGGTTGGGTGTCTTATGGCTTCCCAACACGTACCGTCACCCCCGAACCCAGTCTTGCGGTCCGTAGACTGCGTATTGGCGTAGGGCACAATGCGCATTTTGTTCCTTACGTCCCTCGGTTTTGTCCCTTTCGGTAAACGACTCGCGAAAGTGTTTTGTACTTGGCATGACTCGCTTCTCCAAGCGTTTATGCTCAATGGGTACAGACTCACCTAGCGTTTACGTAGTCCCTCGGTAACAAGGAACAAGATCGCATTGCATGGTTTCCAAACACCCCACAATTGTTTGGTGGCGACTCCTATCCTAGTGCAATCATCGCACGACTCGCGCGTCCGCCGCCATAGAGACCATCCGTGGAATCTACAGTGGCGACTCCGGTGGGGACTTATTGTTCAAAGTGGGTGAGACTCGAAGATTGGTTATCATGTTATATTTGTTGAGAAGTTTAGCACCTTCATTTGCATGGACGCGACCCACGTCCAATAGGAACCCTTGTCCTTTCGGTACATTCATGTCTTTCTACCTTGTGTAGGACTGAATAATGGTTGTACCAACCACGTTCGCATCATCGACACTTCGTTTCCAATGAAACATTGTTTCTGGTGCAAGGATGTTAGACTCTCGAGCATGGGCTGCCATAAATCGATGAGATATAGCTACCTATAACGTGGTACCTTAAGCCTAAGCCTCAAAGCCTAAGCCATAGTACATTTGCATGGTATATGTGTACTCTTACGTGCCTTTGTTGCTTGTTTTTGCATCTTTTGTGCCATGTTCATCCCCTAAACTTTGTCAAAGTAAGTTTTAATTACATCAATGTCTTCCCTATGCAACACGTCACTTTCCGTGACTTTTCGTGTCATGCGTCGCCCCCCTTGTGCGCACCAATGCGTGCGTCACAAGCCCTGTGCGCACCACTCTCGTGCGTCTGCCCTTATGCGCGCACCATGCAAGTGCCTTTGAATGGTGCAATTCCCCTTACCAAGCCATGCCCCACTGCATGTCTCCTTTGTTTGTGTCTTTTTGAACACTTGCATACACTACCATGCACCTATATACCTCGCACACACGTGTTGCACCCACAAAATTGAGTCAACCTCATTGCACTCTGTGACACAGTTTTGAATACCTTATTGTCGTGTCATGCATACACAACCATAACATGCTGTATACATTTATTTCCAAAAAAAAACATGATGCATACATACATACATTCATATATATGCATACATATGGTTATGTCCATAGAGTCGCGTCTTGCATCATACATTTGCATATCATCTAGGTCCACCTCTAGTCATCTAAATCATGCATCATCCTAGTCCATACCATTTTAGAACAAACCATCTCATGTAGGGTCAATGTACTTATCTACGAACTCATGCATCCTAGGACCCGAACCATTGCACGCATTTTTGCACTACGACTGGTATGATCACATGCATCCATGCATCACAACCCATGCATCGAACCTACAAAAAAAAAAAAAAACAAGTTACGTCATGCATCATGTCAAACACATCATGTCTGTCTTATACACCAATCTATATCATCAACCCTAGCCACCTAGGATTTCCGAGGCCCACTCCTCTCTCTTTTTTACCCAAAACTCCGCACCTTAGCGATACGTCAATCTGTATCAACGACCCAAGCTACTTAGGATTTTCGAGGCCTACCCCTCACTATTTTTTGCCCAAAGCTTGACCACTTAACGACACGTCAATCCGTATCATCCAATCCTAGCCATCTAGGATTTTTGAGGCCCACTCCTCACCCATTTTTCAACAATTCCGTACAACTTATGGAAATCCGAACCATACAATTTGATCTTAGCCACCTAAGATCACTGAGACCCACTCTTTACTCACATCATCATTGAATTTTTGCATCTCGTCCATACGTCTATCCGTATGCGTACACATCACGCACATTGCACTTGTTTCGATCTTAGCCACCTAGGATCATCGAGGCCCACTCCTCACCTCCTTCCGCTTCGTCGTTGAAGCCCACTCTCTACATACATAAGATCGTCAACACCTTGTCCAACTCGGTGGCCCCGGCCCACGTTTTCAAGCAACTCAACTGAAGCGCCAATGGTTTGAGGGACAACTACTACTTCTCTATGGATCCACAATCCACGTCGAGATTGGTCGCACATTCCTCTCATCAATGTTAAGTTTTTTTCCATAAGTTATCGACATTGACATCCCGAAGATCAAGGGATAGCAAACTCCATGCACTATGTCGTGAACTCCAAAACTTACATTGCACGAAGACTGAAGGCGACGAAAACAATCACCACTACAACGATGCAACCTTCAACGACATCAACAATGAATATTCTTTCCGAACTACGTTGGGTTTGATTCCACGCGCTGGTGGATACGTAGGCAGTCTTTCGAGACACAACCACACGACAAAAGATTTCATGCATGTTTTCTTTACCTCATTTCTATGTCTAGCATAGATACCTCTAACCGATTGAAATTTCTCTTTTTCGCTGATGGAATAAATGAGCTTTTGGTTTACCATATTTCTCATGAGCATCCAACGACGAATCCTAGTCTGTCTTACACAGCACGATTAAAGACTGGAGGTAAAAATTTGTAACTACATAAATGACTTTGATCCCTAACGATTGAATCCAATTTCTTTGGTAGCCCGCAGCGCCTCCATGCCGAAAACCTTTTTATTTTCATCCTACATCTTCCTACCCTGGGTAAAGGGTGTTGATTTGACTTGAACGACAAGACTTATTAAGAAAGTGGAGCCACTAACTATAAATGTTGATAGACTAACAAATGGCAAGACTTTAAAAAGTGGAACCGCTAACTGCAAATAGACTACAAATGGCAAGACTTAAAAAAGTGGATCCAAAATGAAAAATGGCTAACAAAAAAAAAGGGCAAACTTCTGAAACTGGAGCCAGACTCTAACTAAAACAAATAACAAGTGCCACGAACAAGTGAAAACATCCCTCAATAAGGACAAAATTGAAAACATCAAGCAAAATGTGTCTTTCTAACTGCAAACATGGTCAAATCAGCACAATTGGGGGTAAAATGGGCCAGAGCCTTCATCCACATCCGTCATTTGTCACCCAAGCTACAAGAGCACCAAAAAAGTCCTCCTTGAGATCGTGCAAATCACGCCACCGCAATCTGTCGCACATCTATTCAAGAATTTGACATTTGTTGATTCACCGTGAGAGTTTTTCCGCACGACGGATAATAATCGCGAAGGTAAGACCCTAGGAATTTTGAGGATCGTTCATCAAGCTCGTCATGCATGCTTTTTCTATTTCTTATCCCTTAGTGCTAAAATGACATGGAAATTTTAACCCATGTTATTAACCTACCCCTTTACAAATTTAGGCCGACGCATAGGTCTGGATTCTCCTTTTCCACCCACATTACAAGCCGTAACCCTTGGCCAGCCGCATCAAACTTGCATTCAGAATTTATATCTCACTTGGTCCAACATCAAGGATCAAGGCCTCATTGAGCCAGCCACAACTACCGAACTCCACATTCCAAATCCTTGGACTCTTCTTTTCCCTTGCCCACGCATGGAATCTTTTGTCGACCCGAGACAAGAACGATCGTCATCACGAGCAGCGCTTCTCGTCCATTTGGAATCATCAGACATTGCGCCGCCGCAAACACTAAGCCTTGAGACACCTCACGCACCAAGCCGTGTGCCACCACATGCATACATTTGTGCCACCACAAGTACAAAGCCTTGCTCCGCAGCAAGCACGAAGATCATCCTCGAGCAGTAGGAATGTCATTATTCGCCATCACCATAAGTTGGACAATCACAACATTACACACCTTTTTCATCATTTTTCTTTTGGGGGAAACCTCAAATTTCGTCCATTAAACTTTACCTTTTTTTTTTTTTTTTTTTTTTATCTTTTGGGGGAAACCCAAACTCACTCCTACACATTTCTGTTCTCCTCACCATTTTCTATTTGGCACTCTTAGTTTTATTCCATGAAAATTACCATCTCTTTCATCCTTTTTTTCCTTTTGGGGGAAGTCGGGGTACCCCTCTGCATTTTTTCGCATTTTACATATGCATGTGCCTCGAGTCTAGGTTGCATTACTCTAAGTGCACAACATCATCGCATTGCATTTCATAATATTGCATTACATCGCGTCAGTTACACTTGCACACCACCTGCCCCAATCCTTTACACGAGCACTAGGCATCACTTGTTTTTCACCACATTATATACATTTGCACACTACTTGCATGAAACTTTACATGAGCATTAGGCAGCACTCGCCACCCTCAGGACAAGATTCAATCGCCTAGCACTACTACTCTACAAGCATTGGCAGGACGAGCTCAAAAGAACACACCTTTGCGCCACGATCTCCTTGCTCGCACAAGAGTGAGACAAAGTACAACAAGAATTTTTAACATGCATAATCACCTTGGCAAACAAGAGGCCCAAGTCGCATACAATGGCCCCATGATTTATTCGTGCAAAAGTGGGGGCTCCCCTCGAAGATGTCAATCCGTCAAAGATCGAGTAAGATCACACACCTTTGAATCATGCAAAAGTCACACCGACTTTAAAACTCGATCATAATACCTGGCGAAATTCCATTTTCAAGACCAACGGACCTAACTCCACAATGATCAAGCAGCATCGAACCCACTTTCGACATCTCAAGTAAAATATCATCAACACCACTGGACCTAACTCCACCGTGATCAAGCAACATTGGACCCACTTCCGATAGAAGCAAAAACAAGCACAACTAGCTAACAATCAGCGGTCGCACTGACCTTAAACATTGACGTCATCACCAAGTAATATCAGACCCAATTCCGACATTCAGAAGCCACTACAAGCACAGTCAGGAAATTCCACAATATGCTCTAATGGTCCCACGACCTTAAACAATGCCGCAGTCGCACCAACTATAAACATCAGGTATGTCCTCTAATTGGTTGGCGAACCTCTAAAAACGCACCGGCGGTCTACTGGACCTTAAACGACCCTCCACGTGCATTCGCATCCCGTTTTGCACGATTTACATACTTTGACTTTCGCCTTGTCCAAGCCTCAGTCAAAGTGGGGGCTTCTGTAGACACCTGCATTTGTTCCTACCCAAATGCCCGATGATGAAAGGACACTATATTGTGAACTGCGTCTACTTGCTCTACTATGTGAACCACCGTTGTCGTGAATCCATTAGCAAATGCGTCTTTACCTAAAACAAGGCCAAAAACAACCACTTTCCAGCCCTTTTACACCTGACCTAACTCAGGATTGACCCGCGTGCCTAAATTACAAAAATCATCAAGAAAACATATTTCGGTACATCATTTGCCCACCCAAATTCACATGTACACTAAACTTGTCACAAAGAAGCCAAAAATCAAAATTTGCATCATGCGTCTAAGGGTCTTGACTAGGGATGGCAATGGACCCAGTACCCAACCCAAACCCGGTGGACCCGACCCACTTGGGTCGGATCTGGGTCCACTTTTTGGAGACCCAATGGATCTGGGTCGGGTCCAGACCCGGTGATAAATGTGTGGGTCGGATATGGGTCTTTGATCTGAGACCCAGACCCGAAAATATAGAAAAAAAAAAAAAAAACCTAATTTATCACGATCCTAGCCTTCCGCTTTCATTTTCATTTCTTAGTCTTCTCATGAGTCACGCACTCATGCCCAATCTTTCTCCACGGCCTCAAAACCCTTCGCCACTGCCTCAAAATCCTTCAATGTCGCTCTCCCTTAGTATTCTGAAGTTCTAAGTAAAACAAGATGGATGAGGAATGTCCACCATAGTGACGATCGCAAAGCACATTGACGCATTAACGATCGTAAACCACATCGAGACAGAAATATCATACGTTCCGCAAGTTCAAAACATGAAAAACTTGATTTTATAAAAGACCCATCTTGGACCCATACCCGGTCCAGACCCACTGGATCCTGGCGGGTCTGGGTCTGGATCTGTAAATTTTGGACCCGATGGATCCGGGTCGAATCTGGGTCTGCTTATAAAGAACCGGATCCGGGTCTGGATCCTATCGAACCCGACCCAGACCCGACCCATTGTCATCCCTGGTCTTGACGCGGGCGTCCGTGCGTCAGAGCCCCTGGACGCACCGCCTTTTTTACGCTAGATGCGCGCGTCATGGGCGGGACGTTTTGGGCCATGTGTTGGAGGTTGAGAATCTGATGCACGAAACCCTAGACAACGGCTAACCCTAGGTCTCTACCACAAAACCCTAGATCTTTCCCCAAAACCCTACCCCTCCACCACTGTATATACACCTCTCCTACACCCTCATTTCACACACCTTCACACACCATTTTCACCCCGAATCTCTGCTCCTCTTTCTTCCATTCTCTTACACAAAACCCTAGCAACTACAACAAAAAACCCTAGCACAACACATACACAAAAACCCTAGGGCCTTACACTTTAGGACACCCCTAAACACAACACACAATACAAACAAAGCCCCTCACAAATACCTACGTTCGAAGAGCAACACATCGCTCTAAGAACAAATCTAGCCTCCCACGACGTATACTAAGGATCAACGCAACGATCTCGAAGCATAGTAGAGCAAGTAGTGGTATCGCGGACACACATAAGTCCTGAGGACATCCCATATTTTCTAAACTCATCTTTTAATTTATTCTCATCTTCTACCCCTTCTTTACGTGCGCATTTCATGCTTTTGACTTAGATTCATAATTTGCCTAACCAAGATTTAGATGTAAAACGAATTACATGAATCACGCTTAACACACATAGCGCAAAGCGCTTGGACAAATTGGTAGCTAGGGACCTTAAATCAACTTAAATAATTTTGTGACCTAAGATCTAGTTTTATGTGCTAAAACTACCGACTTAGCCAAATCTTATTAGGTTGTATTTAACTTGTAAATGATTGTAACTTGCATGGCTAACTTCTCAACGACTTGTAAACGATAATTCAACTAGTAGAGGCCGCTATACGTGGGCGGGGTTGGGTGTCTTATGACTTCCCAACACGTACCGTCACCCCCGAACCCAGTCTTGCGGTCCGTAGACTGTGTATTGGCGTAGGGCACAATGCGCATTTTGTTCCTTACGTCCCTCGGTTTTGTCCCTTTCGGCAAACGACTCGCGAAAGTGTTTTGTACTTGGCATGACTCGCTTCTCCAAGCGTTTATACTCAATGGGTACAGACTCACCTAGCGTTTACGTAGTCCCTCGGTAACAAGGAACAAGATCGCATTGCATGGTTTCCAAACACCCCACAATTGTTTGGTGGCGACTCCTATCCTAGTGCAATCATCGCACGACTCGCGCGTCCGCCGCCATAGAGACCATCCGTGGAATCTACAACAATATATCACCGCCAGACCCACCGCAACTACCACCGCCACCTTGTGCCGTCTACAACCAACATCGGCGCCACCACCATCAGTAGCACCAAAACTAGCCGAGTACTACCGTTGTGGTCTTTGTTTTCGACGAAACCGCCTCATGCTCCGTATATCACCAACAATTTGTGCGAAAAATGAGTGACGATCGCGGCGAATAGGGACGACGACGATCGGCAAGGTGCGAAATGGAGCGACGTGTTAGGAGGGCTGCAGTGGAGCGTGCAGATGCGGACGAAGAGTTGTATAAGGGAGGAAATAGTGGAGATCGAAGGAGATGGAGATGGAGTGGCTTGTTGGTGACGCAGCACGCGGCGGCCCGACTTAGACCCAATTGGTGGCGTTATCGTGGCTTAGGTGATAGAAAGTTGTTGATGGCGGTGGTTGGTGGTGGCCGGAGGCATAGGAACGTGGGAGCTAGTGAGGGGATCGAAGGAGAGAGAAAGTAGGGGTGGAAGAAGAGGGGAGAAGGAAGAAATAGAAAAGAAATTAGGCAAATCCTAGCCATTCAATATATAATCTAATGGTCAATAGCGGTTCTCATAGTTCTTAGGGGAGTAAGGGTTCTCATATGAATCTAATCCTAACATAATAACAACAATATGAACACATTAAGCATTTAGGCTATTTGGGATTCGAACCCAAGGCAGTGCAAGTTTGCACATTGCTCTACCGTGTCCCCCAACATTAGGACATACTAGGCAATGCGTTGTAGATAACGTATTTGCAAAGTCATACGAAATAAGAACATACCATATATACCAAACCTTGTAGTTGCCGAGTAACAAGATGGTAGTTGTTTATCGGAATGCTTAAAAGAATGTTTCCTTTTTACATATATTGCTGGAGTTCATTTTTTGATGCTCAACGAAAAGAAAACACAAGGGAAGTGCATGTTCAGGTTACAAGAATAATCTTTAATTCTTTTCTTCGTTAAGGATATCATGCAGTCAAATACGTAAAAAGTTTCAAATGATCGAATATATAAACATCGGCCATATAGCTACAAAACATATTGTAGTGGTGTATTTTGACAATGACAACGACAATATGGGTAGTTGCATACATATAAAAATCTTAGGCTATTTGGGTTTTGAACCCAAGACTATGTGCAAGACTGCACATTGCTCTACTAGTGAGCAACTAATAGCCCATAAGAAATAGTCGAATGCATAAATTGACTTATAACTTAAACGAAGTTAGAAGTGAAAGGAGTAGTCAAATCAAAAGTGTGTTAAGCATCCATCTTTGAAAAGCTGTAAAATTATCGGCTCAACCACACAGTAAAACATCAAATTTATTTTCAAAGAAACTGCATACACTCTCTCATGAAAAATAACCACTTATCAGAGACTTCAAAACCAACGAACACTCTATAAGAAAAAATACGCAAAGCAATGAAGCTTTTTCTTTCCGGCAAGTCGTTTGGACAGGTAGTAAGCATGCACCAAACACATCCCTAGGAAAAAAGGCACCATAAAAGTAGATAAAGAGAATACCCTTTTGTAGATTCCACAGATGGTCTCTATAGCGGCGGACGCGCGAGTCGTGCGATGATTGCACTAGGATAGGAGTCGCCATCAAACAATTGTGGGGTATTTGGAAACCATTCAATGCGATCTTGTTCCTTGCTCCCGAGGGATTACGTAAACGATAGGTGAGTCTGTACCCATTGAGCATAAACGCTTGGTGAAGCGAGTCATGCCAAGTACCAAACACTTCCGCGAGTCGTTTACCGAAAGGGACAAAGCCGAGGGACGTAAGGAACAAAATGCGCATTGTGCCCTACGCCAATATGCAGCCTACGGACCGCAAGATTGGGTTTGGGGGTGACGGTACGTGTTGGGAAGCCATAAGACGCCCAACCCCGCCCACGTATAGTGGCCTCTACTAGTTGAGTTAAAATCGTTTACAAGTTATATACTACCTAGTAAATTAGCTAAGTCGGTTATTTATCACATAAACCAGATCTTAGGTCGCAACGTCGTTAAGATTGATTAACGGTCCCTACCTACCAATTTGTTCAAGCGCTTTGCGCTATGTGTGTTAGGCGTGATTCATGTAATTCGTTTTAGTTCTAAATCTTGGTTAGGCTAAATATAAATCTATGTCGCAAAAGTAATAAAATGCGCATGTAAAAAAGAGGTAGAAGATGAGAATAAAGTAAAAGGTGAGTTTAGAAAAGAGGGGGTGCCCTCAGGACTTACGTGTGTGCGCGATACCACTACTTGCTCTACTATGCTTCGAGATCGTTGCGTTGATCCTTAATATGCGTCTTAGGGGCTAGATGTATTCTTGGAGCGATGCGTTGCTCTTCGAACGTGGTGTTTGAGAGGGGCTTTACTTGAGTTGTGTTTGTAGTGTTGTGTTTGGGGGTGCCCTAGAGGTGTAGGGGTGCTATTAGGGTTTTGGTGTTATAGTTGCTAGGGATTTTGTATTGTGGTTAGGGTTTTTTGGGTTGTTAGGGTTTTTGTGGTGGCTATGGTTGTTGTGGTGGCTAGGGTTTTAGTGGGAGAATGGGAGAGATGAGGTGACAGAGTAGCAGAGAAAATGGTGTAAGAGGTGTGTCAAATGAGGTGGAAATGGGGGGTACTTATAGTGGTTTGTAAGCTAGGGTGGCCGGCCATCTAGGGTTGTGTGCGCAAGGTACGGGTAGTGGTGCATCAGACGCAGGTGGGCTGCGTCTGGCGCGGGTGCTGGTGCGTCAGACGCAGGTAGGGCTGCGTCTTGCGCGAGCTGGGCTGCGTCATGCGTACGAGGACGTGCGTCTGGCGCGCGAGCTGGTGCGTCATGCACACTCGCCGGTGCGGCAATGCCTCTGTGCGCGCGAGGGGGTGCGCCTGGACCCCTTGACGCACCATACAAAATTGCATTTCTGGTCTTGTTATGACATAATTATTGTACATATGAATTTGGGTGGGCAAATGATGTACGAAGTAGACGCAGTTCACAGTATAGTGTCCTTTCATCATCGGGCATTTGGGTAGGGAGAAATGCAGGTGTCTACACCTTTTTCTTTCCAGACCATGATAAAAGGGTCGTAAAAGTTAATGAAAAGAATAATGAAAAAGGTCAGTAAAAGTTGTGATTGTCCAACTTATGGTGGCGGCTCATAGTGACATTCCTACTGTTCGAGGAAGATCTTCGTGCTTGCTGCGGAGCAAGACTTTGTATTTGTGGTGGCACAAATGTATGCATGTAGAGACACACGGTTTGATGCTTGAGGTGGCTCAAGGCTTAGTACTTGCGGTGACGCAAAATGTTTGATGCTTCATACTGGACGAGACGTACTGCTCGTGATGATGATCGTTCTTGTTTTGGGTCGACAAAAGATTGCATGTGTGGTAAAGGGAAAAGAAGAGTCCAAGGATATGAAATGTGGAGTTCGATGGTTGTGGTTGGTTCAATGGGGCCTTGATCCTTGATGTTGGACCAAGTGGGATATAAATTCTGAAGGCAAGTTTGATGCGGCTGGCCAAGGGTTATGGCTTGTAATGTGGGTGGAAAAGGGGAATTCAAGAGCATTCACACAAAAAACAAACGACAAATTCACGCGGTGCCCCCGAACTATGTCAGAATGCGCGTGGTGCCCCTACTTTTGAAACTTGTACAATGTGGTGCCCCCGAACTTTACACCTATAGGAACGTGGTGCCCCTAAACCCCCTTAATCCCTAACGCCGTTAACTCGCCGTTAACTTTTGATGTTAAATAGTGATGTGGCATATAATTAGTAAAATTAATTAATAATAACTAATAAATAAAATAAAACAAAAAAAAACCCCAATTATTTTTCTCTCTCCTCTACTTCAACCACAGCGCGCGCGCCCCACTGCCTCCCGCCGGCAACCCCATCCACCTCCCCCTTTCTCGAACTTCCCACCACTGGGCCGCGTACGGTGGCGCGAGCCCATTAAGGGGGCTCGTCGAGGTCGAAAACCACCCGAAGAGGGCTGTTTTCGACCCCAGATTTGTTCTTCTCAATCATTTGGGTCGAAAACAGCCCTCTTCGAGCGGTTTTCGACCTCGACGAGCCCCTCACTGGGTTCGCGCCGCCGTATGCGGCCCAGTTGTGTGAAGTTTGGGAAGGGGGGAGGTAGGTGGGGTTGCCGGCGGGAGGCGGTAAGGCGCGCGCGGTGGTTGAAGTAGAGGAGAGAGAGAAAATAATTGGGGTTTTTTTTTTATTATTTTAATTATTAGTTATTATTAATTAAATCTTACTATTATATGTCAATTCACTGTTTAACATTAAAAAGTTAGAGTTAGGGATTAGGGGGGGTTAGGGGCACCACGTGCCTATAGGTGCAAAGATCGTCGGCACCACATTGTATAAGTTTCAAAAGTAGGGGCACCACGCGAATTCTCACATAGTTCGGGGGCACCACGTGAATTTGCCGAAAAACAAATTAAACCCATCATATTACAGGTGCAAGTAGCAATTGATTAATCTTTTCGTACATAAAATTAGAGCTATTCTTTGATTATCAAAATCCCATCAAATTACGGGTGCATACCTAAGATGAAAATAAAACGAAATTAAGATGCATTTTAATCATGATATTCTTTTATTATCAAAATCATCAACCCAATTTTACCCATATTAATATGAAAGTTAAACAAAATTAAAAGCATTTTGACCAGGCCATGATATTCTTAGATCAATTTCGTTGACCAAATTTCAGCTATCTTAAAATGACAATAAAACGAACTCAAGATGAAGAATATGGAGTATAGTTTATTTGATGAATCAAAAACTAGTTTATCTAAGGCGCTTTTGTGTGTCATGAGCCTATTTTTTTATGACACATTACCCGTATTAACTCGCACCTATTTCAACTCTCATATGTTTAGTTATATCTATCTGGCTCACTTTTTATGGGTTCTGAACCCACTTCTTTTTACACATGATTGGTACTGACTCGCATCTGTTTTGATGCTCGTGAAAAACTAATTTAGTTGTATCAGACTATCTGACACCATGTACGTCACGAACCCGCTTTTTATGACGCATGACCCATATTTACTCACACCCGTTTTGTCTCATATGTTTATTTTTATTTATTTGGCACGCTTTTGTGTACCATGAGCCTATTTTTTTATGATACATTACCCGTATTAACTCGCACCTGTTTCAACTCTCATATGTTTAATTTTATCTATCTGGCTCGCTTTTATGGGTCATGAACGCAATTTTTATTACACATGAATTGGTACTGACTCACATCTGTTTTGATGCTCGTAAAAAACTAATTTAGTTGTATCTGACTATCTGACACCATTTTATGTCATGAACTCGCTTTTTATGACGCATGACCCATATTGACTCATACTCGGTTTGACTCCCATACGTTTATTTCTATTTATATGGCGCGCTTTATGTGCCTGAAGCCACATTTTATTACACATGACCACTATTGACTCTCGTATGTTTAGTTTTAGTTATCTTTTCTACGCTTGCCAAAATGATATCATGGAGATCCTTTCCTCTTGTATTTTACTTTCTTCCAAATAGTGGTCTTCTTTGCCTTAAAAACAACGCAGACTTCTCGACCTTGACATTGAAAACGTTCATATGTATAAGTTTGTTCTTCGAATCCTGCAGTTAAATGGAAACTGGTTATTGTGGAACGACATTGTTGAGACATTGAAATGATTAATCAGTATTAGTAACACAAAAAAAAATCGATCAAGACAACCTGAATATATGTCTTCTGCAATTTTCTTTGCTGTTGGGTAGCTTGATGTAATTAGGGCATTCTGAAATCAATGTCGTGCTGGCATAACAGATGAGCAGCAAATGGGAAAGCAAGAATACTAAAATTAATAATACCATATTACATTTCTTTTATATTAATTATTGAAATTATATGATTAACATTTTATTTAAATTATTATATTTTAATAATTAAATGTGCGTGATACTGACTAAGAGTACCACTCTATCGTCGTACCTCTACATCTCCCCTCTCACTCAGTTAATGTTAAATAGGTAGTGTAACAAGACTCGAACCAAGGTCCTGGACACAAATTAGCAATGTACCAACAATTTGAGATAAGACATCTAGTTGATATAAATCTTTTTAAAACTATATTAGAACTAAAATAATATTATGATCGGCGATAATCGACAATTATTCTGGAATCACTCTCCTAAGTGAAACATTACAATTATCAATCCGGCGACGATGGTGGTCCAACTTTCTCTTGTTTTATCTTTGCTTCTTTTCTTGTTTTGGTGGACATTGGTTTTTTATTAACACCTGGCCTATGGGAATGAGACGTTTCCTCGGATCAGCACTTCCGATGAATCTAGTATACATGACAAAAACACCCTTCTTCCTGCCTATCCACTCTTCTTCCCTTCTTCCCCTCCTTAGCCTTTTGAACCCTGTGCGACTGTGTGAGCATTTTCGGATAGGATATCCATATCCGAAAAATCAAACATGTTACTATCCGATCCAAACTAGTTAGGAAATCCAATTTCTAATGGATACGGATCGGATATGTCAAAGATCTCCCCATATCCAAAACAATGTATAAATTTCATACAGAATGTTTGCATGTTTCGGTATTTCATAAATAATATTTGCATTTTGCCGTATTGCAATTTCCAGGACCGCACTGAGGTGCATGTTAGAGAAATGCCATGGGCCTAGATTATCAACCCAGTAGGCCAATTTACAAGCCAACCACAAAGACTTCAGCTTTGTGGTATCATTGTGAAGCTCCAACATTCATTAATGCCTCGTGTTCGCAATTCAAGATTCTAACATTCTGTACGTTACCAGTTTACCGCTACAAGATGAGTAAGACTATTTGTATATGAGACATTTTTTTAAACATATATGAGTGACATTTTGATAATGCATAGAAAGTTGAGGAAATGTTTGATAATACTATCAAGATGCCACAATGTATATGACATTAAATGTTTCTCCATGGTCAAGATTATAGGCTTCCGAAAGTTAGCTGACACCCAAAAAGAAGCTTCCACTAGCTAGCACATAAACAATGTTGCTGATCTGAGGACTGAGGTATTAGCGGTTACGAACGACTTAAAGTCAACAGAAAAACATTGCGTCTTTCAGATTGTCCATGACCCGCGGGAGAGCAACTTTGACTTCAGCCTGCTGCCTCTCTAACTCTGTCATCCCTTTCACATAAGACCGAGCTCTGACGGCTAAGAGTTGAGCATAGTAAACCGGAGGTACTGCAAAGTCGGATTGCACTTTGTTAGCAAAGAGAAGATGGAAATATTCCGAGACCATATTGTAGAAGCTACAGTTTACCAATCAAGAAAGTAGGTACTTACCAACTGAGACTGAACGGGTACAGCGAGCATAACTGAAAATTATAAAAATGGAACGAATCAGATAAATGGCGCAAAGGGAAGAAAGAGTTGTGGAAAAACAAAGGGTGGTGGACTTACGTGTAGCATAAGCTGTTGGTCAACAACTGTAGTAGATCTGCAGTGTAATGGTTCTCATCATAGATTACGTGATAGTGTACCGGCCTGCTTGTACCCTACAATTTTATGTCAACAAGCAGGTAGCCATTACCAGATGGCAATAAACCAGAAAAGGCTAAGAGAGCATATATTTGGATTTAAATACACCCGAGAACAGTTATTACCTGTATACCAGCATGACTGCACAGGTAAAAATCAAACTTCGACAGATGACAGTTTGTATTGTCGACTACAGTACCTTGAGAGTTGAGACATATGTTAGTTAATCATAGGAAGCTGATCGATTAAGCCAGCAAGTATAGAGCAAAGTGTATGATTAAGAAGTGAACCTGGCTTTACGTTCCCACTCTTGTCTTTCTTTTTTTTAGTAGCAGGGAAAAGACGAGTGTGGTGCCTTTTTTGCACGACCACATATGTCACAAAAGGTTGAAACTTGCTGTCCAATGCAGCACAGGCCTGACAATGACAGAAGTAAAAAATCAGGAGACCATAAGATTTGCTGAAAGTAGTGATGGACCAAAGAATTTCAGAGTTACAAATAATACTTGTCTGATTGCATTTATCTCATGCTGCAGAACCTGAAGAGACTGGCCTTCACTAATTCCATCTCTGCCCATAAAAGCAAAAGAGTTCAAAGAGAGATAACAGGTTAAAAATGGTGGGCACACACTGGAAAGCAGATAGTACCTGTAGAAGATGATCCTTTTAGGTTTCAGCCCTGTTGACTTTTGGAAGGCATCCAGCAGCTCGCTGTAGGCAAAACAGATCAATCCTGTATCCAGTTTCAGATCTAAAGAAGTCAATTACAAGGTAACCATCACGTATACTTACTAGATCATCCCGGAGTGCTTTCCCTCAACTTTTTTGTAGAGGTCCTGAATAATCATCTCCCCGTGGCCTTGAGCAGAATAGACTCCCTTATACCTTACCATATGTGGCCAGTCCATAGAGGCAACAACCTGGAACGGTGGCTAACATGCATGCTGGTATGTTGGACAAACTCAAATCAGTAAAGTGACACATACTTACCTTTGCATTGATTTTAAAAGCCAGATTCTGTAGGGGATCACTTCCCTTCGGCACCTTAGTCGTGGAAGGCTTACAGCACTGTGACATTATTCCGAGTTCTGTCTCACATATCCTTTTAATTGAACCTGCCATTCCAAAAGCAACCTTAGATTATACCAGCCAACAAACCGATTAAGAGAAAAGCCTAAGTGGAAGAAAGAAAAGATAAGCAGAATGAATATTTAAAACGTGAAACTGGAGCAGATGCACATGCCATAAATCGATCCACTGCTATCTGGCAGTACAATAATCAGCAACTGCAACTTTTCCTTATTCATCAACTCAATGTCAGCACGATTCTTAACATCACGGAGAGCTTCCTCGATCTTACGATTCATGCATTGGCGAATGGGAATCAACGGATTTGGACTGAATTTCTAGCAACACCAACAAGAACAGCAAGTCATGTACTTTGAAAGTTTTATTATATAACTAGCTACAAAAAAGCTTCATTGTTCCTACATTAGCTAAACTTACCATTCCCATATCCATGCACATCGAAGCTAGTCGCTTACAGAACGTCTTTATGTTTGTATCAAGGATCGTTGAGAAATTTACACACGCCCAATATTTCACCTTACCACTTCTGAACATTTTCTACACACAAGAAAGATTGATAACTTCAGTAACTACTGCAATCAGCAACAAGTGACAGCAGATACACTATTGTACCTGGTCTGATGTACTCCACACGCCGAGACTTGGAAGAACTTGTGGCTTTAATCCGTTTAGATGAAACAAGATCTGCACCGAAGGACTGATTCATCACCAAGACAGATTGAAGAAAACATAAATGTGATAATAAACTTTGTTCCCTTAATGCACATACCAGAGGCCTATGTAGGATTCGGGCATTGACTTCTGTGCACGTTTTAGAAATCACCATCCCAAACTCCTGAATAAATGTCTCCTTGTCACCTTTAACATTGTCTCCCAAGATCTTCAGAGAGGAAACAGAAATCAGCAGAATTTTTTTGGTAGGGAACCAAAACAACCCAGGAA
Source organism: Spergularia marina (assembly GCA_963680865.1). NCBI lineage: Eukaryota > Viridiplantae > Streptophyta > Magnoliopsida > Caryophyllales > Caryophyllaceae > Spergularia > Spergularia marina. Next base: position 25,652,103 of record OY804554.1, on the reverse strand, counting down.
AAGGTAATGTGCAATAAAAAGACAAGAGCATGAACGGAGAAAATGTTATACCTTCTCTATACTTTTCTTCCTCCTAACCGGTTGCTCGCAAGGTGCTGCAATGAGGTTTTTCTCTTGTTGCTCATTAAGCTTCTGAACGTATTTTTGCCCTTTTGAAATCAAGCAAACCTGTCCGAAGTAACTGATAAGCAAAAACAAGAAGCCACAAGGAGGAGAAGTTCACGTATAAGACTGATCAAACAAACCTCCATAGGAAGATAAGTGGGCTTCATAGGCTGTCCCACTTGAATGCAAGGCAAGGCAGGGTAAATAAGCGCAATCTGATACTTTTCCTTGAAGTATTGTTGAATGGACTGCTGTGATTCATCACTGGAGACAGAAAACCTGTAACAAAGCTATGATCAGGACTGAATAATGTAAAAGCAAAAAAAGGGTATTGTCAAGCACAAAAAATTGTACCTCTGAGGTATACACTATTAGCACCAGCAAAACACACAAAGTATTGGAGATGAGCAGGTCAGGGGAAAATAACAAGAGTAAAGAGACATACTCAAAGGCTTTGGAACAAAAAAACGAACAGGAGAGGGAAAAAAAAAAGGTGAGAATTGCAGATTAAGGATTCTGAAGCCCTCTTGCAAATAAAGGCAATACATTCAAATCTAAATATAGAATAGCTTTCAGCAGTAGTAGATAGAACTTACACAATCTGATTGGCAGGTTTGGTTGACAATCCTGTCACTTTGTAACATCTTTTATAGCCCAGATGTGAGGTTTCCACCTTGATTCCACTCAAAACCTTCGTCACCTATGGAATGAAAAGCAAACAATAACACAATTGGGTAACTTTTCTCTTGCATACAGATACATATTTATACCATTGACTAAACATTAGCAAATACCTTGGTACAATTTGCATCACTTAGTGGCTTGGAAAGATAATTCATGTTCAGATAATTTGAGACAAAGTCGACAACTTTTAATGGCTTGAAGAATGGGCGTGCAGTTATGCCTACAACAGCATATACATCGTATCAGGAAACGTGACATCTCAAACAATCAAACCACAACATTACCTATTTGTAATCAATCAATCAATCGGGAAATTTTTTTAAAACAATAGAATACCAAGGTTTAAAGACAGCCCCATATGCGTAGAATGAATGTCTTGATGGTATCCCTTCCAACACTCAGTAACCTCATCAAGTGATTCTTGACCCAGGGTATCAGAAAAGTATGATTTCCCAAAACTCACATAACTGCTCAATACAAAAGTAACATCTTTTTAGTACCCACCAAAACGATATAGAAATTAAACATTCTATAGCAAATGATTGATTGATTACTCTGTTGGAGGCATTGCTGAGCGTAAGACCACATCAACCATCTTGATAATATCTTGAGGAGCATCAGTTATTCTGCCAGAGATGAAGTCCTTCACATCAATCTTTGCTACCAATTTGATGCTCACTTTACATTTCTGAAGCGGCTCACTGGAAACATAAGTACCAGTCATTGGATTATTGTCTTTAATTCTAGCATCATTAAAATTGTAAAATAAACCCAATAGTTCATTACAAAACCTGTCAGAGTTGCGCTCCTTTGGTATCTCCACCAACGAGTCCCTGGAGGTGAACTGCAATGGGCAAGTCGTGTACAGGTTCTTCTTACCATCATATGCATAGCTAGCCTCACCCAGTAAGAGTGGATCATCTGTAACCAGCTTGCTGATGATTTCTCTGCACAATTTCTTGGATGCAACTCCAGGAGTAATACAGATCTGCACACATAAGCAAGGGTCACATATTTAGATGGATGATATACAGTATACCCGCGTCATTCTCGGGTAACGGGTCACTATGGGTCGGGGTCATCGTCGGGTTGCTTCGTTCGGTCGGTTATCTATAGGGTCGGGTCCAATTAGGTCTGGTTGATTATAAGTCATAATCCAACGATTTTTCGGTAGAAAAACAATCAACTAGTGTGAAATTTTTACAAGTTTGTATTTGAAATTTACCCAATTAGTGGGTATATTAACACAATAATTAACATGTGGACCCACAAATTATGAATACACAAATTGACATTAGATTATAAGGGGGAGATATTTGGGGGTGATTCAAAAAAATAATTGAGGAAACTGATATTTTAACATATTTTTGTGTGTGGCGCGTGGGGGACATGCTTCCCGAGTAACATCTTCATTTGGACATGTATTGATAAGATTACCATGTGACATATCACAAATCACTTTCAACTACAACATTTTTTACATGAATTCTGGTCAAGAAAAAACGAAGCATGAATCAAATGAATTTTTCATTGATTGTTCCATTTAATTAACAAAGACCATCCCAAAAACTCCACATTCACAGGATCAAATTAAACATCGGGAAAGGTGAAATCTTTAATTTTGGAATAAACAATTATTTACAAAAATAATAAACTTCATTAAATGTTGGAATTAAATATACATTAAAATACAATCATATGCAATCAATTGAAGAATATTCAATTATTCATCAAGTCAACAACCAAAGGCTTCAACTTTACGTATGTAACAGTAAAAAAAAAAAAAAAAAAAAGAGATGAAATTCAAAATTAAGCAATATTATTCCTACGCAAGCACTTGAGGAATATTCATACAAGAATCTATCGATTAAGTCAACAAGCTAGCAACTTTGGTCATTTGAAGTAATAATAAAAGAAAAAGATGAAATTTTTTTGAGGAGAGAGAATGAGAGAACGTAGAAAGGTCATACGTCGTAGTGGTGGTAATCATATTTAGAGAGTTTAATCTCAAAGTGATTAGCTGCTACTTTATCAGGCTCCCCCATCTTCCCGAACCCTGGCCTCGGCGGCGGTTTCAGGGGCTCGGCCGTCTCCGCGGCGGCCCGAGACCAGATTTCAGGAGTCAAGAAATTTGTATATTCCTTACCCGGTAGTTCACCTTGTTTGTATTTCGCCGACATTGGGTTGAGAGATGGGAGTAAGAGGAGAGTGAAGTTAAATTGTGAGAGAAGTAGACCGTGAAGCCGTGAAGGTAGGTGAGACTTGAGAGGTTTGGGGTTTAACTCACTGTGCAAGTGGTAGTAGAAGGTCCTAGAAACCCTAAAGGTGGTGAGAAACTGAAAAACTCCTGGTTTTCTTTTTTTCTTTTTTCCCGAGGGACACCTGTTTTTGTTTTCGAAGGTAATTTGGATGGATAAAAATATACTGTAAAATAATACTTACTACTAGTACCTTACTGTCTTTGATTTGACTGGATAAGCTAATAAGGCACTACTAATAGCTTATTATTCAAGCTACTTAAATGATGTCTATAATAGAGCATAGATAGTGTATCGTTTTCACCTTCTGCTTAAAAATACTAATATTGACTATGGTTCGAAATGATACGCTTAAAAAAAACTTCCGAAACCATATACTCAGCCAATAAGGATCCTATACGAATAAAAAACAAGCTAATCTAACACAAAATCCCCCCCCCCCTCTTTTTTCCGACTTGATAGCAACCAACCATATATATATACACACCTGGATTTCAGCCTACTTCAAACATTAGTATTATTATTTCCAATACAAAAATTTGTCAAAATTCGAAAATATTACGTCTATGTACAGAGCTGGCAAGAACTCGAAACTATTTATTACAAATCAACATACTCCGCGTAAGACAAGGCTGCCTATACAAAATTTGATTTGACTTAACAAAGAACAATTCCACTCACTATCTTGGATTGAAGACCCTTATTAGTTTATTAAGAATTTAAGATTACATATTAGTTCGCACACCAACCAAAGGCTACGCTATCACTAGAACTTAGGGTTGACACACAACCACACTTAAACGACTCAAAACTCTTCTAATAAATTAATTAATCATTATTAATTAACTTAATGGAGCATAAGTAGACGTTCATTAGATATTACTAACATCTTTGTGGAAATACAGGAATTCAAACATAACGTAAAGAATCTAATGAAATGAAATGAATAATCAAATTACACTTTAAGTAACAAAACCCTCAAAACTCCATCTTTATATACCAAGGATAACAACATTTCCGAACAAGCATAACTTTTTTGTTTCTTAATGAAATTTGACATGCAAATACATTATTTCATTAAAATTTTCATAAGGATTCCAGATATAGAAAAACATTCATCACTAGAGCTCATTTACTATTTCAATCGGGTCATTTTCGTCACCACCAGCGCACTAAATGAACTTCATCCATACAAGAGTTCCACATTGAAGATATCATATAGGAGTATTACTCATTTGAAATCAGTTTTCAACATGCAAATATACCATTTTGAAGAGAATTTAACAAACAGCTGAATATATAAAAAAAATCATCCAATTACATTTTCTTTTTCTATTAGATCAATGTCGAGACGGTGGTCAATCCACGAACTCTGAAAAACGGGTCGTCAAGGAGGGTATCATAACTTCATCGTTTATTATCCGATTATAACATGCAAATAGTCCATTTCATGTACAATTTCACGAGAATTTGATTCTCAACCACCAATCCAACAGGTGGGCTGGTAAGGGAAACCCTAGAGGTGGTGAGTAACTGAAAAACTCCTGGTTGGTTTTATTTTTTCTTTTTTTTCTTTTCGAAGGTAATTTGGATGGATAAAAATTTACTGTAAAATAATAAGGACGCTCCTAGGGGTCTACAATGTAGACAAGAAATTTTGTCTACATTTTGCCATGTCACTATAAGTAGTAAAATTTGGTAATATTTAGTAAATTTTATTTGCTTTGGAATAATGTACATTTAGGTAAGGAATTAGCTATGGGAATTTGAAGTTGAGGTAAGGAGGCCTGTTATATTGGGAAGGTCAACTACTCTCTCTCCAATCAAGCATGCATATATTAGAAAGAAATATAAAAAAAAATATTATAGAAAAATTTGATTGTTTAATCAATTTTTTATAAAATAAAAGTCACAAACTAACATTAGACATTAGTTTGATCACAACGTCAGATTTAAAAAAAAAAAAATTTGAAAAGCTTCAACACCAAAAAAAAAAGGGTCATTGAACTCCATAGTGTAGCCACCCTAATCCTATAGGTCATCTTCCAAATTTAGCCATTGTGATTTTACTTTATTAGCATAAAGGAAGATATTTGTACTAGCTAACTATGGCAAAATTTTAGGAAGTTATAGACCTAAAAAAAAAACAAGTGTACTCTCATATTAAAATTATGGCAAAACTAGAAAGTTTACTACCGCCAATAAGATTTTACTACCATAGCCTAATTTTACTACACGACAATTAATTTTTCTAAATTGAAGTTTAAAAACACCAATTTGTTTTTTAACTTCGGTTAAATTGCTATAAATTAAATTCGGTTAAATTGCTATAAATTATGGCATGGTATCATTTATTTTCATTGAAAATCCAATTCGATTTTTGACTTATAAAAATGTATCAGATCCCATTGAATTAAGGTATGTATAATATCATAAAAAGATATTGTCACTAATTAATTTTGGGCAAAATTTTAGGAATACTCTAGAGCTAAAAAGAAGGAAGGTTCTACTATTTATTTCATCCATTTATTTATATTGCCGCGTTCTAATAACTAGCAAAATTTTACTAGACAAAACACAATTTTTTTCATCACTAGCAAAATTTTACTACACAAAATTCAATTTTACTATTAATAATTTTTAAATCCAATATCTTTAACATATATAAATATGTAGTGAAGTTCATCTAATTTTTTTTAGATAAGATGTCATTTAAATTAGTGGACTATCAATTTCACACTCTCCAATTTTACTGCATCCTAGTATGGCTATCCTAGTATATATTGACTAGCGTAACACCCGTGCGTTGCACGGAGATATTTAGCAATATATTTAATAAAATTATATATTATTTGTTGCTGAGAACTTATTTAGTAACCCAAGTTCAAATCATCTCATGTTAAAAAAAAATTGAATAGCTCGAGCAAAACACGCACACCATTGTCTAAATATAGGTCCAAATCTATGTAATGGTATAAGTGTGAAACATACACCACCCCAAAAAATGCAGTGTAAATCATAGGAGTCGTAGGCTTTTGATGTGAGTGATAGTATCAAATTGTATAAGGAGTAATGGCTAAAAAAGAGCCATAGACTTACTGAAAAATGGTTTAGCAACAACTTCAAAAAAAAAAAAAAAATGGTTTAGCAACTCAATATTACATCTCGTAAAAGAAGAAAATGCTAATGATGCAATCAGCAAAAGCCATAAATATAGTAGCTATCAAATTGTGCCACTATTAAGTGTGAAACATACACCACCCCAAAAAATACAGTGTAATTCATAGGAGTCGTAGGCTTTTGATGTGAGTGATAGTATCAAATTGTATACGGAGTAATGGCTAAAAAAGAGCCGTAGACTTACTGAACAATGGTTTAGCAACAATTTCAAAAAAAAAAAAAAAAAAGAATGGTTTAGCAACTCAATATTATATCTCGTAAAAGAAGAAAATGTTAATGATGCAATCAGCAAAAGCCATAAATATAGTAGTTATGGGAACAATTTGACATACAAATTTAACTTGTACAACAACTCATGAAATTATGTAACACAACTCATCATAATTCTTATGGAGGAATGTACCATGTGATATAGGAATGTATGTATTTAGAAAATCAGTCATTGAACATAATACCAAGCATCAACATACACTAATACAGTAATACTCAAATTTATGGTCAACCTAGATTCGCTATAACTACCCAATAAGTTTATCGACATCCACCCTCGATTGTATAAAATTATAAGGGATCATATCATATTCATAGGCAAGAGGAAGTAATAATCATACTTGATGAAGGCCGAGATATCATTTTTTATCCAATTTTTTTTAGAGGACAACATATTATAGTGGTTGGCGATTTTTATTTTTTTTTGTTGAGAAACAACACAATTTGTTGCAGCAGGCTGAAGGAGAAATATAAGGAGTTTGTTTGAGCAATATTAGGAATTTAATATTTTATTCCTAAACTATAGGCAATATTAGGGTGAGAGTTAGTTTGCAGCAAACCGAAAATATCTTGGAGCTTTTGAGCGGGAAATTATTTAGCCACAGAATGCCACGTGTCCTAGTGGCTTCTGTTTTAGTAGAACTAGATAGATACACTTATTATTGCCTTATTCTAATAACTAGCATAAGTTTACTAGACAAAACACAATTTTTTTTAATCACTAGCAAAATTTTACTACACGGAGCTCAATTTTGCTAATAAGAATTTTTAAAATCCAGTATATTTTAACATATAAAAATAAGTATTTAAGTTCATTTATATTAATATGGCATCCTAGAATATATAATTGATACACTTGATATTTTATGCCTAAATTTTAGGTATTTAGAAGGTAAGGCCGTGATTTTATGATTTTCTTTACAAATTTGTTCATTTTTTTTTTTTTAGAATCAGTTCACAAAAATATTTTTGCGAAGGGACTTGACAAGTTCACAATATTTCGTTAGCTATTTAGGGGGCAAAATTTTAGGTGTAGCTAATTAATGGGGTAATTTTTCATCCTTTTTTTTTGCTTTAAGCATTTAACAAAAAGTAAGGAATTTTATTATGTACATGACACGAAAATATCAATAACTACATATTTTATAAACTTATTATTACTTGAAAAAAAAATTTAAAAAAATGATTAAGCATCATCTATATGTTCCCTTTTAACAAGGAACAATTCCGGAAGAGGCATTGCAATGGCACGATTCCCATTTAACATTAAAAAGCACAAACTTTTGGTGATAATTAATTTCTTCTAAATAAATTCTTTTAAAACTATCCATGTACCCACAATCCCTCAGCACTTCTCAGACGATTTGTGTCCCTCTATCATCCGCCTCAATCAATTTGCGAATGAATAGCGTTATATAGTCTCTAGCATTACCATCTTTATGCATATAATAACAATTATGAAAATTGTGAAAAGATCGATTGAGATGAAGAGTTTAATTAGTGGGGGAATGTTTATTTTGGTGTGGAGAAAGTGAAATGTGTATGGGTTAATTTATAGTGCGTGTTTCATCACCAATTTCCCTCCGAAATGTATTTTCCACTTTCTCTCCAAAATTTTGGATGTGTACTTTTCCCACCAATTGTAATTCTCTTTATACCCTAAAAACCCTAAAACCTAGAAGCCATGAACCCTAAATTCAAGTTTTTAATATTTAGTAAATGAGAATTTACACAATAAAATAAATGAGAATTTATTATATATGTAACTTATTACATTAAAAAGAAACATGAGTTTTAAATCTACTTACTCCCTCCGTCCCAACTCAAACACCCCGGGGTATTTTTGTAGTGGAATAAGAAAAATTGATATAATAAGTTGAGTGGGGTAAGATTAGGAAAAAGGAGGAGAGAGAATGTGGGGATTAATGAAAGTAAGAGAGATATGTGAGAGAGGATGTGATAATTTAATAAAAGTAGGAGAGAGAAATATGTCTCAAAATAGATGGGGTGTATGAGTTGGGACGTCCCAAAATGGAATATGGGGTGTTTGAGCTGGGACGGAAGGAGTAAGTAACAACTTGTTTGTAATCCGAAGCCTATAACCGAAGTTTTTATTGACACTAACTCAATTAAGTTCCTTTAAATTTAAATTTTACTTCATATATGCTCGATCTACTATATGTTGTTTGAAACTTAGAAATATATGTCCTACAACATTTTTTTTTGGTACAAAGGAGCAGCTAATGCTGCGGGCCGGGGTGGGGTATGAGAATTTGAACCCGAGACAAACCCCAGGCATGTTAAGTTCCTATCCACTAGGGCAACCTTGATCCTCTATGTCCTACAACATTGTACGTAAATCAAGTTGAACTTACTTTTGTTACATTATTACTCATTTCCACTTGTTACACTCATTTAGTCATGTGCTTACACTCATCTGTAATAACTTCAATTCTATCAATCGAAAAAGTGGAATGCAACTACAAATCGGATGTTTGGGATGGATTCAGATCCCTTGCAGTTATTTTTTCATAGAGTTGGTAGAGTTTACTATAAACGTTTGCAAATAAGAGATAAATGCACATAGTGGTGTTAATTTTCCATTTTAAGTAAACTCCACCGTGTAGAGTTATTTTTCAACTCCGGGGGATCTCAATCTGTTTGGGATAACTCGCATTTTGAATTCATAATTTGAGGCTTGAGAAGAAATGTGGTGTACGATTTCAAAATGAGGGGTTTTGGGGTGTCTTTTGTTTTACACAAACTAGAATTTCAATCAAATTACAAAGAATTTGATACAATTTCATATTCACAAGTTTTAAAAATAAACAAACACAAATTTGGATTTGAGAATGAAATCCATGTTCTCAAACGCACTCTAAGTTCAGTTTAGATCGAGAACAAGTCATCATTTACAATGTTCTAGTTGTAGTCATGTTTGTTGTGTAAGCTCATGATCATCTCATACCTTGAGTAGAAAGTTACTATATTTGTGTAGTATTGGAAGTTCGGAAAGATTACCACAAATAACGACAACCACTAAAAAACTAGAATCAAAACAATACCAACGTACAAAAAATGTCTTTTACTACAAGAGGGGAGTAACATTCCACTTTCCATTCCCAAATAGTATTCGTATAAAAGTTTGAGAGGGAAGTACTTGTCTAGAGTAACCACCACAATACATAAAATATTTTTTTAATTTTTAATAAATTTGTAATATTCTTTTAATTGTAAATTTATCTTAATTATTTTGACTAAGATACCCTTATTTTCTACTCCTACGTCTCCTTTATCCTCTATACAACTTCTCCCCCTATCATTTCACCCCAAAAAAACACTATTCCCTTGTGACCATCTTGAGAAATTCTAAGGTTCTCGATAATTACAGCAAAGTATCATAACAAATTTCATCTTCACCGTATATTATGTTAGAATCAGATGTATACCGTTAATGTTAATTAGAGAAATTATTCAGAAATTTATTGAAAATTAAGTAAAAATGGTAAAATTGCTTTTTTCGGATTAATATGCACTTGTTGCTAATGTCTGCCGTGACTTGAGTGGTCATCCGAGGGAGTAAGATATGAAACGGTGGTCGCCTCGCCGGCGACGACGTGTTGTGATCGGTGATCCGATGACGTTGACGGCAAGATCCTAAACTCCGGCGATTATGATGTATTGTCGTAAATAATTTAGATGTTCTTCTTATTGATCTTGTTTAGATGTCAAGTACTAAAATATTCAGTCATTTCTTCCAACTAATCATATGAGATTAGAGAGAGGAGGGAATTGATATAGCAAGTGGGAGAAGACATACAGGCATTACAGGGTATGGTGGTTGGGGGAGTGATAACAAAAAAAATAAAGGAGGAAGCCATGGAAGTGCAGGGGATGTTTGGAGATGATGAAAATGTGCAATGGACGTTGGTAATTATGCAGGGTAAACATGAACAACATTTTGACTAGTATAAAATATTGTTGTAATTATAATTAGAGTATATATTTTGCAAATATTAATTGATTTTTAGGTCTTGCTTGATTTACTCATTTTCCATAATTAGTTTTTGACTTGTATAAAATATCCTCTAGGTAATTGATTTCCTAACCAAAACACTACTCCTAACCCAATCTCTAACCTAATATAAATGGCCCCACATATATGACACGTCATGGTACACATCGGCGCCACGTCAACTGTAGACAACTTTTTATTGTCTACATGATAGACCTTTATCAATATGCAAATAGTAATACTAGTACCTTATGGTATTTGATTTGACTGGATAAGCTTTTAGGATAAGCTAATAAGGCACTACTTAAATGATGTCTATAATAGAGTATATATAGTGTATCGTCTTCAGTTTCTGCTTAAAAACACGAAATATTGACTAATTAAGGTTCGAAATGTCACGCTCAAAAAAAAACTTCCAAAACCATATACTATTATACTCAGCCAATAAGGATCCGATACGAATAAAAAACAAGCTAATCTAACACAGAATTTACCCCCGCCCCCCTTTCCCGACTAGATAGCAACCAACCATATATATACACACAACACACAACACACCTAGATTTCAGCCTACTTCAAAACATTAGTATTATTATTTCCAGTACTGCCAAAATTCGAAAATATTACGTCTATGTACAAAGCTGGCAAGAACTCAAAACTATTTATTACAAATCAACATACTCGATCCGCGTAAGACAAGGCTGCCGATACAAAATTTGTTTTGACTTAACAAAGAACACTTCCACTCACTATCTTGGATTGAAGACCCTTATTAGTTTATTAAGAATTTAAGATTACATATTAGTTCGCACACCAACCAAATGCTACACTATCACTAGAACTTAGGGTTGACACATGCAACCACACTTAAACGACTCAAAACTCTTCTAATAAATTAATTAATCATTATTAATTAACTTAATGGAGCATAAGTAGACGTTCATTAGATATTATTAACATCTTTGCGGAAATACAGGAATTTAAACATAACGTAAAGAATCTAATGAAATGAAATGAGTAATCAAATTACACTTTAAGCAACAAAACCCTCAAAACTCATCTTTATATACCAAGGATAACAACATTTCCGAACAAGCATAACTTTTTTGTTTCTTAATGAAATTTGACATGCAAATACATTATTTCATTAAAATTTTCATAAGGATTCCAGATATATAAAAACATTCAATCACTAGAGCTCATTTAATATTTCAATCGGGTCATTTTTGTCACCACCAGCACACTAATTCACTAAATGAACTTCATCCATACAAGAGTTCCACATTGAAGATATCATATAGGAGTATTACTCATTTGAAATCAGTTTTCAACATGCAAATATACCATTTTGAAGAGAATTTAACAAACAGCTGAATATATATATAAAAAAAAAATCATCCAATTACATTTTCTTTTTCTATTAGATCAATGTCGAGACGGGGGTCAATCTACGAACTGTGAAAAACGGGTCGTCAAGGAGGGTATCATAACTTCATCATTTATTATCCCGATTATAACATGCAAATAGTCCATTTCATGTACAATTTCACGAGGAATACAAATATGTATAAAAAAAATACCAAAAAAAGTTCATCTGGTCATCCAAATAGAATATTTTCGACATACTGGTCGTCATATAAACTCAAAAAATAGCTTCACAAATAAAGTACCATAACTTTATGGGCGAAAGTGGTTTATAAGCCCCATACGTTTGCCTCTACGTGAAATCAACCCCCACAAGTTTTGATTGGAGCAATCAACCCCCACAACTTTCTCATTGTGTGAAATTAAACCTTCGGTCAATTTCTCACATAAAAATCCAATATCTCATAAATTTCTCAGCTACAACTACTAATATTTTACATAAATATTATTTTCTTAGTCCAATCAAGTAACTATTATAAAAAAAAACTTTTATATATCTAAAATACATAATGCTAAAGAACCAATGTTTTTTTTTTTTTTAAAAACTTTATTTATCCCTTCATTAACAAGAAAAAACGTTCGACGATGTAGTCACATCGAGAGAACGTATTATACAACTGACATGGAGTATTAATTATTTTGAAACCATTTTTATGTAAATTAAATTCTTATTGTTATATATTGAATATCTCATTTGAGATATAAATTGAATTTCTCATATGAGAAATTGACCAAGGGTATGATTTCACATAATTAGAAAGTTGTGGGGGTTGATTGCTCCAATCCAAACTTGTGGGGGCTAATGTCACGTAGAGGCAAACGTATGAGGCTTATAAACCACTTTAAAACTATACAAAACTAAAGTCCATTTATCCAAAAGACTATTTTCGACGATGTGGTCGTCATATAAACCTAGAAACTAGCGCCAAAGAACAAAAATTCTATTATAGTGTCAGTATTTGACAATTAGGATAAAGAATAAAATCAAGACCATTAAATTAGGATAAGATAAATTTCAGCCATTAGATTTTTCTTAACCATGGTTAAGAAAAGTTCCTATACTACACCTTAGCACACTGGATTACAAAGTATAATATTTGTTTATGTACTCAAAATATTTTTTCCTTAATTGTATTGATTTTGCATATCTAGTCTTATCTTGAAATATTTGTTTTTTTTAAGGAAAGAAACTTGATTAATTACAATTTATATTATGAATAACGTGAATGGATGCTACGTACAACATGCCGTTAGTCGTGCTTAGTGGAGAGAATAATCATAAACTAGACGCAGAACATAAACAGGAACAGAGTGTCAAATAACTGAAGTAAGTTGTGCTCATCCATGGTGTCCAAATTAATTGCAAATCATACCGTCATGATCACCCATATGCAATGGAAATCATGGGGTCATGAACTCATGACCATCAATAACCGTATTATCAAACATCAGAATGAATTATATCATTTATATATATGGAAGCATAATTGCAGGGCACTCAAAGCAACAACACCACCAGTGAGACAAAACGAATGCAATGTCAAATAAATAGAAAAATTACCCAGCTTGTTTACTTTGTTGGAATTACAATCGTGTGGGCCTACATGTTTTCTATAATATGTGTGTATTAGACCATCTTAAGGTTAGCCCATAAAGTGATCTGGTATATTATTAAGTTATTGGGCTTATGACATCTAATAAGAGTATGGACTCAATATGTGTAGAGACCAGTCGGTTATTCCTTATTCAATGATGGGTCGATTAAGGAATAAGACACCCTATATATACATGTAGGGTTTAGAGTCATGGTCCCTGACTCATATCTTTCTCTCACTCTCTGACATCCCATCATCAGTTGGTGCCCCCAAGGAGAAGGTTAAAGAGTCAGAAGATCCATACCCACCACCACAACCTTTCACGATGGATCAAGGTACACTTCCGCTACAGTCTCCCATCTTAATAATTTGACATGAATACGGTTCTCGGTTTTATTCCGGATCTAAAGTATAATTTAACAATTGGTATCAGAGCCAATTCATGTCAAATTATTGGGAATAAGGTTTTAGTTTTTGGGACGTAATTACATGTTTTATCGAATTGCTTTTCGGTTAAAGATTTATTACAATTCGATTGCAATGCATGTTTACGTGTTATGTTTATGTTTAATGGGAATTGCTATTCTATTGGTTTTTTTCTCGCAATTCGGTAAGTATGTTTATTCGCGTACGGGCATAAGTTTGGTCAAAGATGCTTAATCAAGCGGTGGGGTTTTATATGAATCAAGACTATATTATAAGTGTTGATCGCGGCGGTATGTTTTGATACATGGTTTATGCGGTGGAAAATTTGTGTGTTTTCTTCTTGAGGTTTGATTTTAATTTTTGTATCAAGTTTTAAGTTTTGTGATCAAACTAAGGTTTTGCCGCATGAAATTTCGATCAAGATAAAGTTGCATGTTTGGTTGATTAAGGCATGTACGTACGGTAATTAAGTTTGTCGCTTAAAGTCAAGTGCTGTGTTAGTGTGTTTCGTTTATGTGCGAAATCGGTGATTAAGGACTTTTCATGGTTTACCTGTTGGATTAAGCTTGCCGCTTGTTTGATCGATTTAAGATAAGCCTTGTGCCGCTTATGCTTTGTTAGTATAAGGTGTACAATCTTACTAGTTACGATTGTTGTATGATCATAAAGCTTATCTTTGCGGGGTGTTTAATTTGTTTGATCATGATTAAGCTGCACGTTTCGGTTGACTAAGGGCTAAGGCACGTGGACTAAGTGAAGGCATGTGTTTCGTTTGTTTAGGCAAATTCCATGGTTTTCTCTTTTAATTGATCTTCTGGTTTGCCTTTTTGGTGATCAATTCGTGCATATATGACCTACTTGGTTCCATATTAAGTGAAGACTTGTAATTTTACCGTGGACTTTTACAAGAAGAGTAAACATGAAGTTTGGATCATGTGTATTTTTTTTAAATCCGTCTTCTAGACATTCGGTACATGCATGGTCATAAGGATTATGAAGTTATACAATCGGATTTTTGGTACATATCATTTAAAGATGTCTTATTTCCTACAGTAAATCTAATCGAAGCAACATGTCGCCAAAGTGACCTCTCTTGTGGAGATTATTTTTATTTGGATATTAGATGGTGTGTATATAATTCATGCGGATATTACCCGGCCCAAAGGAAGGCTAATATTTGGCCGAATTATATATACATGTATAGTAATAAATATGTGACGATTATTCGGTTTCCATGTGAATAATAAAGTAACCCAAAGGTTATTTATTATTTGACAGGATTTTATTGTCAGTATTTATTTTACTATAACTAAGGGAAGTGCCAAATTACAAGTTAATATTTCTGTCCAAAGACGAGATATTAATGTTGTGCTGATACTTTGTTATGGGCCCTGCCATAGTCTGATATTGAATTTACGTGAGCATTTTTCCTTGGTTGTGTGGATAAGACCTTGCAATAAGAACTTAAAGGTCACTACTCTTACGGATATAAGTACTCTAAAGGAAAATTGGTACTTTGAGAAGTGGATGGATGTTCAGATTGCGTGTGTCTTATGACCAGGGAGGGAGGATTTATGGACCCTGAGTCCATTAAGGTTAATGCCAAAGGTGATAGTCTTTGCAAAAGTAATAAGGCGGAAATCTGTACAATTTTGTTGAACTTGATTTCTAATAAGTTTAAGGGCAAAGACTACTAACTATCTAAGGGAGTACATCATGAAGATGTCTCATCTTGCTTCAAGATTTAAGGCACTAAAGTTAGAGCTATTGGATGATTGCTCGTGCATTTGGTTTTAGGATCTCTTGCATTGTATGCAAGGGGGAGAGAGATTGAAGTAAGAAAAGACCGAAAGTACTCATTTGGCTAATGCCTCTAAGGTCAAACATCATGCTCACATTTAAGAGGTTGGATCAGCTAACTAGAGATCATTTGGTATTCTGACTCCGACTTAAGTGGATGCTCTGATAGTAGTCACTCTACTTCGAATTTTGTTTTGTGGCATCCAATAATGCAATATGGCTACGGAACTTGATTTCAGAGTTTTCTATTGTGAATATGGTCGGAAGATCATTAAAGTAGTTTTGTGACAATAGAGCGGCTATGTTGTATTCAAATAACAACATGAGCGCAACAAAGTCCAAAACATTAAGTTCAAGTTCTGTAAAATAAAAAATGTAGAGGGAAAAGTTGTTTATATAACATATTTGTACAAACTCCATTATACGGATCCGTTGTCACCCAAGGTATATAATGAGTATACGACTCATATGGATGGGTGTCATTTCGGTTAAGGTTAAGGTTATGAAGGACTAGTGGGAGTTTGTATTATGTTGTTCTATTTTCTAAACACACTTAAGTTTTGACTTTGGTTTTGGTTTAAGGTTTTCAGAATAAAGTTTAAAAGTTTGACCCTCTATTCTTTAGTAAGATCTCACTAAATAAATAAAGTTGGACTAGTTGGAAATAGACATGTTAAAATCACATTTCATATAATTTTCCATGCTACACATCCATACTTGATCTATGTCATTTGGTTATGTTTGATATATGTGATCATTGAGGATTTAGTCATTGGATGGCGAAGGTCGCTTTGGTCCTATGTTGGCGTAATCAATGGACGAGATTGTTCGGAGATGTCTTTAACGATGGCAACAGTTTTGAGCTCATAAGGTTTAACACATGATATACAGAAACACATGTGGCCCAAGTGGGAGATTGTTGGAATTACAATCGTGTGGGCCTACATATTTTCTATAATATGTGTGTGTATTAGACCATCTTAAGGTTAGCCCATAAAGTGATCTGGTATATTATTAAGTTATTGGGCTTATGACATCTAATAAGAGTATGGACTCAATATGTGTAGAGACCAGTCGGTTATTCCTTATTCAATGATGGGCCGATTAAGGAATAAGACACCCTATATATACATGTAGGATTTAGGGTCATGGTCCCTGACTCATATCTTTCTCGCACTCTCTGACATCCCATCATCAGTTGGTGCCCCCAAGGAGAAGGTTAAAGAGTCAGAAGATCCATACCTACCACCACAACCTTTCACGATGGATCAAGGTACGCTTCCGCTACAGTCTCCCATCTTAATAATTTGACATGAATACGGTTCTCGGTTTTATTCCGGATCTAAAGTATAATTTAACATACTTCCCATTTTTCCCCAATTCAATTGAATTTTTCCCCCAAACTCATCTCCTTCGTTCCTCAGTCAATCAATTTTCTAAGTTTCCCCAATTTATCCCCTTTCTTCCCCAATTTAATCATTAAGACTCTATTTTTATTTTTGCCCAGAAAAATAAAAGAACATCGTTGATTCAATCATCCCCAATTTTTTGCACATTCTCATTATTCGGCGGCGGTAGTGGCGGCTGTTCCTTCTACGGAATTGCCGTCGTCGAATCGCCTTTCTGTGGGAAGAAAAAGGGGAAAAACTGGGGGAAAATCTACGAGCTTAATTGAATTGGGGAAGAAAGGGGATGAATTGGGGGGAAATTTGAAGAACTTGATTGAATTGGGCAAGTATGGAATGAGCCTGAGGAAAAAAAAAATGAAATGCGTTGGGGAACATTGAGGAGATTTGGGGAGTTACGTGAAGGAGTTGAAGGTGAGATATTGAATTATTTTTTTTAGAGGAGACACTTTTGTAATTGTTTTTTTTTTTAAAGGAGTATATATTTGTAATTGTTGACCTATCTTTTAACAAATCTAAATTATTATTTGCAAAAGATTATGTAATATTTTATATTATTATTTAATTGTTAACCATGGTTAAATCTTATCCTAATTGTCAAAAACCGACAATCACCATAGAATCATCGTTTAATCATGTGTCTTTAGTATATTCACATATGGTAAAAAAAAAAAAAAATCAGTATTTCCTCGTTTGCACTTAGTTTATATTCCCTCCTACCCACAAAGATCTCCCCCTTTCGATAATAGTTTTTAAATAGGCATGTTTGGAGCTACTTTCAGGCCAAAGGAATCATTATTCTCTTGTAAAAATTAGTACATCTTGTATTCAGCATTGCATTCTACTAAATCCACTCGATTATAAGGTAATTGGGTCTTTCATTTGGCCTAGAAGTAGCTCCCAACAAGGCTACTCATAAACAGTTTTTGAAAGAGGAAAATCATAGTGTGTAGGAGGGTGTATGTTGGGGTTGCCCTTTTTATTTCATTTCATTGATGATTTATCTACCCAAATCAAATAAAACGAAATGAATTATATTCCTTTGTGTATTTATACACAAGTAACATGATTTCTTCAAGAAAAAAAAAAACTTCAAGCAATCTTAGGATAAAATCTAACTACGGTTAATAATTAAATAATAATATAAAATATTACATAATATTTTGAAGATAATAATTTAGATTTGTTTATTAAATTATAAGAAGTCTCCCTCTCCACCCTGCCTGCTATCACGCATACTTCCCCTTGTCACCCTCTGACTCCATTCACGCATACTTCCAGAAAAATATGAAAAAGAAATGAATCATCAACAATCATCTTCAGACTCAGCAACTTAAGTTAAAACATTCAATCAATCAACAATTAGGCTGGTTTTCCGTCTCCTCGGCCTCTTTTTCGTACACCGCTAGCTCTTCTCTGTGTTGTTTCTCAATTTTCAATTTCATCTTCTATTATTGGTTTTTGCTGGAGGGGAAGTTGTGATGATCTCCCTCTTCAAAACCCATCTTCCTAATCTCAATCTCAATTCTTTGTGAAAATTGATTTTGGGTAATTTTCTTTGACTTATTGTTACTGGGTTGCGGTTGATTTATAGGGAATTTTAGCAGTACAATTTTTATGGATTTATGATTTCTGGTTGGTATGTACGAGTTGATTGTTTTTCAGACATTTTGATGGTGGTTGGTGGCCTTGTGGCGGTGGAGGTGAAGGTCTTGGTGGAGGAAGGAGGAGAGAGAACAGTGAAAAGGTTAGATTAGGTGCAAAAAGAGTAATGGTATGGTTTTGAGTTCCTGATTTCAAAAAAACTTGAAAACATTAAGACCCCAAATTAGGCGTTAACTCTATATGTAAGCGTGAATTACCGAATTAATCAAGTTCTTTCCATTACAAAATAAAATTTTCAGATAAAAATTAAATCATTAATAGACAAAAATCAATTTAATTAAGGAAAATATATTCTCAAGTGCATAAAAAATTATTACATTTTGTGATCCTGTGTGGTAAGGTGCATTGTAGGAACTTTTTTTAACCATGGTTAAGAAAATCAAATGGCTGAAATTTATTCTATCCAAATTTAATGGTCCCGATTTCATTCCTTATCCTAATTGTCAAATACTGACAACTACGGAGTATATTAGAATTTTTGCATGACTAAATGATCAAAAAGTCATTTGTTGTATTGGTTGATGTATGTTGGATTGATGGTTAAGGTTAGTTAATGTAGGCACTAACTAGGGGTTTCATTAACACGCTGAAATCGGGTTTATCTGTTTGGCCCTCCTACTGTACAACAGCTACAGTGCCAAGACAAAAACGACGCCATTTCCTTCACTAAACGCGCATAATTTCGACAAAACGCAGCCCATTTCAGCATGAAACGGCAGTCCCTGATACTGTTCATGAGGAATAGTAGCACATCCAATGGCGGAAAAATGCGCGCGCCTGCCTCTCAATCCTCATCGTCCCTTCATATGAGTTATATCTCTCTCTCTTTCCTGCCTCCTTTCACTCCTGGTCTCCCTCCTCTCCTCTTTCTCTTTCCTCCCTTGCGAAGCAAAGGTAATGGTACTCAGTTTTAATAACTCCCTTTTTTTTTTTTTTGAATTGTTAATTTTAGGGGTTATTGGTTTAATTTTTGATGAATTGAGTTGTTGTTTCAAGGGTTTTTGGGTTCAATTTTTGGATGGTTTGAGTTGTGGATTTAGGGTTTTATTTTACTCTTAACGATTTTTGATTTTGATGATTTCTATCTGATTTCTGGTTTTGTTGATTTTGTTTAACGTAATCCAAATATTGTTGATTTCTGATTTTTCTGCCCATTTTGATTTTCTTTTTCAACTTCGACTTCATTTTCAGGTTTCAGATCGATGAGCTCCGCAAGAAGGTATGTAATAATTTCAATCTCGAACTCTCAGTTCTCGATCTCAGTTTGATCCATCTATTCAAATGTTTGCTTCTCTAAATTTTTCAGTTTGATTATCTTAATATTTTTGGTTATGTTGTTTAACTTCGGGCGAAATTTTGATCTGAATTTCATTTACATTTGCTTCTCTAATTTTTTGGGTTTAATTAACTTAATATGGTGTTATTTTGGTTTTCACCAGCTTTCTATTTTTTTTTTTTTTTTAATTTCATCTCATCTAAATCTATAACTGGGTTGTGTTTTAATGTCTCTGGTTATTTTGGGTTGTTTTTGATTGGTTGGTTCAGGTGCTGTAACTCGAATGTTATAGCATGGATTACTTCTCCTCCTTTCTTGGGCGATCCCTGGAAATCCCAAGGTTAGTTGCTTGCTTCTTTAATTCTGGTTTATTCAACTTAATTGTGATTGTTTAGAGCCTTTATTGTGCCACGATTGTCGGGTGATTAATTTTGTGCTATGATTTAGTAATTTATTTACATTGTTAATTGGGAATGATATTACACTGCAGAGACATATGTTTGGGGTAGGAGAGAGAAAATTGGTTCTGGGTTTTTGGGGTGATTGAGAAATGGGGTAGCGAAATGCTGTGGGGTGGGGTGAAACAGGAAGATGTAACGGTTCTCACCTGAGTGGGTGTGGTTTTGTTTGATTCGATTTTGGGTTCAGTGTCGAAGTTGGATTTTGTCCCAAGCTTGATGGCAATGATAGAGTGTATAGCATGATCTGGCCTTATTCATAAATAGGTAGTTTATTGATACTCCGTAGTATATAGCATGCTATGCCCATGTGTAGATGTTTGTAGACAATTTTTGTTGTCATGTTCTTAGTTGATGAGTATGATGACAATATTTCGATTGATTGGACTATGGGATGGATGGCAATGGTAGAGTTTGTCCTTGGCTTTAAAGATTATATCCTACTTTATTTTCTTCAAGATACAAACAATGGCGGGGATCTCATGCTTATCTACCAATTCATAGACACTAGAATGAAAGCCCGTGCGTTGCACGGGTCTCTTAATTAGGCTGTCAATTACTTGCATTTTATTTAACCCGTGCAGATAATTATTTTCATTAGAAACCTCATTTTACAAAATTGAGAACTTATACTCTCTTAATGCGCCCTAAAACTTATATATGTGATTATGAAATTGTATATAACTTTTGGAGATATTTTAAAATATATAATTTATTTTCAAATATCAAATAATGACTATAATGTTTTTAATAAAGTGATCCAAGTGCATGTTACATGGCTTATTTATGTGAAATATATTTTTTGAGTGTAAATAAACTTATGGCTGCGATATGAGTAATTAGCATAATTTAACAAAAGTATGTACCTTAATTTTGCCATTTGGACACATAATTGCAAAAAAACAAATACTATAATCTAAGAAAAAATCTCCTATCTTTAATTGTTCAACTTTAAATCAGCAACTTCTAATGTCATTTTACAACTATACTTTTATACAGACACATAACTTTAAATATTATTATTTAGTTTTTTTTTTTTTAAAAAGATAGTATTACTTTGAAACATTCACATGGTAGCCTTGGAATTCTATTTTCCGCATGCTTTCTACATTTTTAAGTTTGAGTATCATATGCACTTTAATTTTTGTTCTTCAGACACATAAGTTTTTTTTTTTTTTACTATAATCTAAAGAATATTTTTCCGTCTTTAATTGTACAATTTTAAATCAACCCCTCTATTATCATTAGAACTAAATGTTTCTTTAAAAACACTACCTTCAATTTTATTATTTACCCTATCAAAAGAAATATTATCTAATATTCACATTTTAGCTTTGTAGTTCAATTTTCTACATGTTTTGTTTTCATGTTTGTGTATAACTTTGAGGTTTCATTTTTTGTGAACCATGTGTCCAATATTTCTTTTCGAAACATTAAACTCTAAATTCCCATTGTTTTTCACTATTTAAATGTTTCATTGTTGCAAGAGTGGATACTATCTTCATAGTTTGACACTTAATTCTAACATTTCTTATAACAATTTAGCAAATGAGTATTATGTTCACGAAAATTAAATTTTGTAGGGTATCATGTACACAAACATGCGAATGCAGATAACTGATAAAAAAGGATAAATAAATAGCGGATTTTATTTTCAACAAAATCATAATTTTAATTATATTTTTCTTATAAAGTACTACTTGTTTATGTTTTTTTTCCTTCTAACAAAACACCACATTTAACCGTTTTTTAATACCAACACTCCTGCATTTTTTTTTTGCTTCAGTCATTCTAATATTAACTACCTTAACGTTTTCTTCTTTATTTTTGTCGTCCATACATGTAACCGTACGTTTTTTTAAAACTAATATCGAGGCATTTTTTTTATTTTTTGCTTCAGTTATTCTAGTATTAACTACCTTAACGTTGTCTTCTTTGTTTTTGTTGTCCACCCCCCGTCCTTCTCATCATTTTCCTAAACATAAAATATTACAAATAATAGATAAACGTTGTTTAAACTTGACATACACTACCAAATGAGTATTTTGTTAAGAAACTACCCTAGGTCATAAGAAGAGTTTAGACATGGTTTCGATACATTAATTTCATGTGTGATCACTAATTGCAAATAATGCTTAAAACAAAGGTTCCCACGGGTTAAATAAAATGCAAGTAATAATTGTTTACAAAGGTTAAATAAAATGCAAGTAATAGATCATATATAAAGGTTTAGATATTCATCGGTTCAACTTTATCTTCATAAATTAAACATCACTATTCATCCACTTCTCTAATAAATCTCCTAATGTAGGATTTTTTAGTAGAGGAATTATATATTCCACTTTGTCATGTTTAATAACGTGGGACGATTTTTTAGTACTCTTATTTTTTTAGCCAAGATTAGTGATTGTCCCACATCGTCCAAGAAGTAAGATTATAATATTTTGGCACACTATAGTCTATAGATTAGGTTAGTTTTGTCCCACATCATTGCATCAGAAGAAAATAGTTTAATTCTATTTGGTGTTGTAATCCTAACGGAATTATTTCCTATATGTGTTCTTAAAAAAAAGTTTATTAGTCGATAAATATATTTCACTTGGTTATGGTTCATCGGCGTGGGACAATTTTTTGGTAGAGAAATTAGTGCACGCGCCCGAGACATAATGTTGTGGAGCAGACCAAATGAGATCATCAAGGTCATTGATAATTTTTTTTAATTCAAAGACGTTTTGTAAAGTAAAATATAATAATGTGTGTCAATTAAAAAATACATCTTGTCAATTTATTTATTTTTACTTAAATTATATATTAGGTTACCACAAATATTTATTATGTTGAATTTGCATCCAAAATTCTAATAAAACAAATAACAATTTTTAAACTGGCCAATCAATACTTTAGCAGCTTATTACAGCCGAGTATATATGATCAGGCATTATGATTGTGAATGTTGATTTGGGATTCCAACTATTTATAGCTAGTTGATTGTTTAACTTCAATTAGGATTTTTAATATGGTAGATCAGGATTAGGAAAATATACCATAAACCTTGCCAAAAAAATCCCTCATTTATTATTATGTATTATGATATTGATTGATATGAAGTTTCTAGAATGTTCCATTCTTATTTAATTACTTTTTACTTACCATATCATGTGCAATTCACATGAAATTCTTTGGTCAATTACCATATATAAGATTCAAATACAATTTTTAAATAAAGAATATGGGAATTTGGACATTCTAGAATGTTCCAATCGTTGTGGGAGCTCAAAAAAAGCCTGCTTTAATAATATATACTAGTTGAATGCCCGTGCATTGCACGGACTCTTGAATTAAATTCAAATTTACCTCAAACCCAAATTGTTATTTTAGAATTATATATTTGATCTCAATTAATAAAAAAGAAAGTGGTATAATATACCTTGTTAAGTTAAATAAACTTTGAACTATACATATATTTGCGTCAAATTTTTGTTAAATACTTACTCCTCTTTAAAGCAATGAATAAACTTATAGCATCAATTCACCCATAAAAAAAATTATTTAACTCTTTAACTTTTTGAATATTAATTTGCTGCTACATACTTATTGTAATTGAAAAATAATTCTGTGGAATCATAAATCTATGTTTTAACATATCGTCTTAGATTCACATGGTTTGCTTAGCTTGTAACATACATAAATATGTGAATTACGCTTAATTCGGTTAATAAAGGAATGAGATATGCGCGTTTCAAGTTTCATTGTCCAATTTCTATGAAGGTTTATTGGAATAATGTGATATTATGTAGTCGTTCAATTATTGATCATCTCATACATTACGTTTTGTATACAGGATCTTAGTTATTTAGTTCATATCTTACTCAAATTACAATGGACTTGTTCTAATGTCCTAAGTTCTTGTTGGAATAATTTTCGTGGTTTTCTTAGACTATCCAATGATATATACTGGCAATAATATGTGGTCTCTAAGCTTCGAAACATGCATGCTTACATGATTAGCCGCAAAATAAAAGTGAACAAATAAAATTTGGGCAATATGTACTCATCTTAGTTTATGATCTTGCCAAAGTCCACTACATACGATGGAGATTTGCGCCGTAATTAGTCCTTGTCTCTTTAGTGTAAGATTAGTACATGTACATACAGATCATCATCTTCATCAAACAATTATTGTAGTATTGTTATATGACTAACCTTAGTAGAATGACTTCCTAGTTCCTACTGATACGTCTTACCTTCTTACAAATTAAGAAATTTGATTATGAGAGTTGATTAGCCCATAAGAATGAAACTAATATAAGTGAACCGATTAGTCCATAACAGTTCAGTTGTTCAAATGTCACAAAGTTGCCATTGAACTCCTACTGTGAGTGAAATCGAATATATAATAATTATCGATTAGATGATATTTATCTTGAGGGCGCCATAAAACACAACGTATACTTTGCAGAAAGAAGACTTGTGTCGTCAATTTTTTTGTACAATGTTTATGCATGGTTGAGTCTTTTTATACTAAATTTAAGTTCCACTGATAATTGGATTAGAATTATACGAATTATGGAAAAGTTTTTTCTAATCTGCTAAAAAACATGGACTTTCTCCCGTCGTAACAAAAATAGATATATTTATACAGATTATGGAAGACCTACTATATATATAAAAGGGTTAATTCACGTGGTATCCTCGTGTTTTGCCGATTTGCACGTGGTACCCAATGTTTTGCAAATTTGTACAAAATACCCTTGAGATTTGGCTGTTTGCACACGGTACCCAAAACTTAACTCTTTAATTAACACCGTCAACTTTTGTTTTTTAAAAAAAGGGTTAATTCACGTGGTACCCCCGTGTTTTGCCGATTTGCACGTGGTACCCAATGTTTTGCAAATTTGTACCAAATACCGTCAAAATTTGATTAATTTTACATGGTACCTTTACCTTTAAAATTCCGTTAACGCCATCAATTGGGAAAAAAAACCCTTTGATTTTCTCCTTCGTCACCATCTTTATCTTTCCCCCAATACTTTCATCATCACCATATTCATTATTCTCCACCACCGTCATCTTCATCATTTTCCACCGCCACCGTCATTTCCACCCATAATAAACACCATAATCACCATTTTTTCATTCTCCATTGAAATCAACTTTTAAACGACGTTAACAGAATTTTGAAGGTAACGGTACCATGTAAAAAGAATCAAATCTTGGTGATATTTGATACAAATTTGTAACACTACTGGGTACCACGTGCAAATCGGCAAAACACGAGGGTACCACGTGAAATAACCCTCTTTTAAAAATAAAAAGTTAACGGTGTTAATAGGAGGGTTAAGTTTAGGGTACCATGTGCAAACAGTCAAATCTCGAGGGTATTTTGTACAAATTTGCAAAACACTGGGTACCACGTGCAAATCGGCAAAACACGGGGGTACCACGTGAATTAACCCTATATAAAATTGGTAAAAGAGAAGGAAAAAAAACAATACTTACATACACGTTAATGCACATGCATGCATGAGTAAATCAATACATATGAATGATTATGGAAAATATAGGTAGTAACAACACTTTTCGACCAAATAGCATTTGTAGTATAACTTCTCCTAAGCTAGAGATTCTACAATCTTTACAATCAAACATCTCGAAATTTCTAAGGTTTTCCAATTTGAAAATCTCCTAATCTACTACAATTTTCCAATTTGAGCATCTCTTAAACTTCTACAACTTTCCATAACTTGGACTCCCTCACAACGCAAGAAAATTAAATTGAATTTTTTGGTGACTCCATGTAAATTAACTTTTAACGTAGGCTAAAACAATCCAAAGCTAAAATAATCAACCATAATAACGTACAACAAAATTGTGCAAAATATAGTTCTTATTTCTGTTGTTCAAAGTATAATTTTGCAATTTTGAATGTCCGAAAATCTATTCGAAGCAAACATAAATAGAGTTAGATCATATTATACGCAACTATTGAACTTTTATGATCATATAACGAACTATCATCACTTCAATTCTAACACACTAACATATGATCAACAACAAAAAAACAAAAAGGACTAAAGTGATCCAATTGGAGTATCTATCATTGATTGTTGTTCTCCAAATTTTGTTAATGTACCGAGCAAAAATCAACTACCTTCCTAAGTGAACGTAGTAAGAGTTAGTATCTTCATACTACTCAGTTATTATGCTTTAATAATGCTCAATCTCACTTTGTTATTGCGTATGTTGATCGACTCTTGTGCTTTTCTCAATTTTTTTAATCTACAAATCAAAGGAATAAAAAAGTTAGATATCTATAATACAATACTACAATAATTTTGTAGTACAATTAGCCTAAGGTTAACTTGTAAGAAAAAATATATTAGCCGAACGTATGATGCATATACATACGTGCGTACCTACACAAAAAGTCAAAAACAATAATAAAAAGAAATTATTGTTACACGTTTGAAACAAAGCATGCTTGCATATCTATAACTATGCATATATATAGGCAATATAGCTATTACTCTACTTATTACAATCCCATCATATACAAATTGTTTAGCTTGAGTTAATTAATTCGTAACTTGAGGTTTATATCCCAACGATTTATACTCCGTCTAATAAGCTATCAAGCAACCGATAAATTCAATAAGCCTGAAAATTGCAACACAAAAATTAGTATGATATCAACCTGAAATTAGCAATAAAGCATACGAAAGGAATAAACAACATGGAGTGGGGGTAAGGTACGTAGGAATTGCTAAGAATTAACAACATGAAGTGGGGAGGGTACGTAGGATACTGTTTAAACAATACACTAATTAAACAAAAAAAAAGCAACAAAAAAAACATAAAATAAAAATACTAATTACGTTAGGGCAATGCATGTATATATATGATGATGTAATATATAGGTGTAGTTATTTCCAATCCTACTCTACTTTTAAAAATTGTGTAAGCAAAACTCTACTGTAAATTGGAGTATAATTTTGGTATAATTTTTTCTATTCTAGCTTCTACATAATCTTTACAATAAAACATTCTCCTAATCTTATGCAATTTTCCTATTTTAACATCTCCAAGTCTTCTACAATTTTCCAATTGGAACATCTCTTGAGCTTGTACAATTTTCCTAAAGTTGGAATCTCTCACAACGCAAGAAAATTAAATAGAATTTTCTGATGGCTCCGCGAAAATTAACTTTTAACGTAGGCTCTCGAAAAAAGCCTCCTTTATTAATATGTATTGATATTGATTGATTGGCAGAAGTAGCCTATAAGCTCTAAATTGTTTCTCATCCTCTTTGATTGTGCATGTAATTCCAAATTTTCTGTTGTATTGGATTGGATATTAGTTTTGAGTTTTAGGTGTATTTATTAATGCTCATTCTATATTCCCGAATTTACTTATTTTGTGCTATACTTTTGGTATCAGCATAAGTTTTGGGTAACAATGTGCGATTGTTTGGTGTTCAGTTCCTTATGTATTTTTTTTTACTAGCAGATTTTCGAGTACAATTGGTCAATTTAGGGTTCCATGTAAAAGTTTAATCCTTTCCCCCTTCTCTGATTTATTGCGGCTATGATAGGTGACAAGGAAGCTGTCCATATTGTTTTTTTACTGATTCATCACCGTTTGGCAGAGGATGGGTTGAGTCTTATGCTCAGCTGTCCAAGGTAAGCAGTTGACCATTTACAACCGTACGAGCATATGCTTGCTGAATATTTTCAGTGATTTGCAATTTAGAGTAAAAGATATCATATTAATTGTTTCTGGAAAAGTTTCTATTTTGTTTCCCATTAAAACAATATGAGCGAGTCTGTTGTATACTTGCCACACAATGGTTGTTGATAATTCCAGGTAGAAAGATATAAAAATCAAATCTTATTTGTAGGCAAAAGCGGCGTGATGAACCCTTCTGAACATGATTTTTTCCATTCCTTTCTAGGGCTAGATTAGTGTGATTTCTGCTCTTTTTTTCATACAGCTAACTCACGAATTCTGCTCTCTATCTTGTCAAATTGCTTGCAGCTTTTTCCTCTGAATAGGTACATGAAAACAGGGGAGTGCTCACGCTCTCATATCCATCAGCCAAGACAATTTCCTTTGCTGTTGAAGATGGTAGCACTATTGAGTTAGCAGTCACACAATTTGATCAAGTGGAGTTGGAAGTTTGGAGACGACGAGTATGGTTAATTCAGAGGTATACTTGCTAATTAGTTCTCATGTTTCTGTTCAGGTGGCCAAATTTTATTTATTCATCTTTTTGCTTTACTTTTTTTAGTTACACTACCTGATGGTTATAAGAATATACACTTGGCAATTGCTATTGGGCTTGGAATCGCTGCACAAGAACAAAATTATGCACAAAAATTATTTAGGTGTTGCTTAGATTGTCACCATCTTATCCTCTTTTTTCCTCTGGAAACAAAGCCGACATAAGGTTTCATGGGGTCTTTATGTCTGTACCATTTTAGGATCAAACTTTTGTTGTGATAGTTCTCTTGTAAATTGAGTACATTGCTTGAGCCGTTAGGGTTTTGTAGGCAAAGCAGCTATCCTGGAAGTAGAAATGACAAGGTATGAGAAAGAGTATGGAGAACCACTTTGCATGAACAGGTTGGGACATTGTTGATCTTTTTCATGCAAATCCTGCATTAGGATTTGTCCATTAGCATTAGGATCATAATTTAGAATGAGATGCAACAAACTAATCCTACATTAGCATTTTAAACTTGTGTTTCACAGGACTACAGTCTACTTGAGAGGTGCTGGTGGGTTTTCAAAGTCTTCCCGTTCATTATCCTTCACAAGTATTCGAGTAACCAAGTTCCAGCCATTAAAATTCCCAAAAGTCAGCCTTTTGCATCATTGAGGATATTACTCGGCCTTCCCAAGTATGTGCAACCATGTTACCTTTTCTCAACTTAATTAATCTCTCAAGCGTTCTGTCTAACTTCTGTTGAAATCAAGATTGTATACATCTACTGGAGACTAATATTTTTAGCCCCTCATTTTTATATCTAAATTGAGTATCTTAAAATTCTTTCTGACAGCTTTTTAATTTTGGATGTCTTAAACATTTACGGTCTTGGCTGATCCTGTGGTGCAGGCTCTTCTGTACAGACTCTCTGGTGATTATAATCCACTGCATTCTGATCCTATGGTTGCCGAAATTGCAGGGTAATGGTTTGTCAATCAATGCCTCAATATGTGACTGTATGCGTGCTTGTATTTGTAGATGAATTTTCTTTCCTACTTGGCTAATATTGTTTTGCACACTCTGGACTGCTTCATCTGCTGACATTGATTTGTACACATGTCACCTCAAGATACGATCTAAATTCTTCCATCCAAGGACGCGATAGACAAAAAGCAATGTCTTGATGGTTGTGAGTAGTTTTCAGGGATCCTACATTAGGATTTGTTCTTGCCCCTCAAAATCAGCCTATTTGTTACATCTCATTTTAAACTATGATCCATCTGGTTTGAGTTGTGTTTTGTTTGACTGTTTGAATGTATCTGTCTTCTATCACAATTGAACCTAACCATCTGCCGTGTCTCTATTCTGTATGTTACGAAATTGCGAAGTAGAAGACTTGAACTCCTTTCTTTTTCTTTTATTTTATCACCAATGTGTAACCTGTTACCTTTGATGTCTTTGAACCTATTGAGCAGTAATGGTCTATAATTCTTTCTAACTCCCAGTGGGTGAGACTTGGAATTCTGTTTGCTATATCACTACAGTTTTTTGTACACCAAGAATTTGACTACCCCTCCCCCCCCCCCCCACATGGTATATAGGTTTCTCTTCATCAGTTTATGCCTGCTTTTATTAACAGATTTCCTCGCCCAATACTGCATGGACTCTGCACTCTTGGCTTCGCAGTCAGGGCTGTTATTAGATCTATATGCCGAGGAGACTCTGATGTGATCAAAAGTCTATTAGGACGGTTCTGGTTGCATGTCTTCCCTGGCGAAAACGTTGAACCAGAAATGTGGTTTAAAGGTTTGAGGTGAGGATACTGATTGTAATGGCAATGGTTATTAATATAACTTGTTACGTCTCTTTTTCTGAAGCGGTTATTAAAACGTGGCTATTCCATTCATATTCTAAGTTTTAATCTGGATAAGCAGGGTTATATATCAAGTTAAAGTGAAGGACATGAACAAAGTGGTCTTGTCTGGTCATGTGGATCTGAATCATTTAGCTTCTCAGCTGTGAACATCAATTTACTTGGTTTGATTTTATTACATCAGAAAATGCTAGAGGACATTAGGGGGAATAATGCTTTTGGGTTCTACGTTTCTTGCATGGGTGACCAGGGTTGGATGAATTCACATATCCATTCCCATTGCGAGTAAACTTATATTTAGAAAACAATGGATGGAATCTGAGATTATACATGATATGGTTGTTAAATTTGTGAACTCATCATATTGCCACCAGTTTTGTGTAAGGCTTAATCTTATAACACAACCGCACTGTGAGTTGCAAAATCATCTGTGTTCTACAGAAACAGCCGTGATCTCAATCTGTTGATTGTTAAATCAGAAATTCTGTGATTGATACGACCCCCTTATCTGGCATTCAACCGTGCTTCTGTTTGTCTGAAATTTTGGAGCCTTAGTTGTTAGAATCTTTTTCGCCCGGGGGCAGGTCGGTAGCTTCTCTTGTGGTGGTAATTTGTCCTAATTCTGTTTAGAGTAGGCATTAGCGTTGCTTGTATTTATTGTGAATCGTTGGGTTTCTTTTGCTGCTCTAAACTTTGTACAGTGTGATCCGGTGTTCTGCAGGAATCTCGTGGTTGAAGGCTTACATTCTTGCGATTTCGGTGCTTTCAACAAAGGTAATTGGTCCTTTCAGTTCTGCCTTTTCTCTCCCACATCCTGCGCAAACCATGTCTATTCTGTTTGATTTTATGACATGCTTACCTGTGCCTTTTGCGGGGATGTTGCTTGACCTGCCTAGGAATTATTTTGGGTTCACCTTAGTTAATAATACTGCTCAGAATTAAACTGTTGGTTGTACCTGTATGCATGTTTAGTTTGTTTTGGGTTCTGACCATTACCATACCTTAAAATTGTGCCTTTTATCATAACCTTAAGCTCGATGTAACCTTGTATGACGTGCATGTTACTTTATTTATTGTGTCTCGGCTTGTCTAGCATCATTTTGGGTTAAGGCTTTATTAGGGAGCATTATATACTAACATAAAGCAAACAAGAGTGGTGAGAAATATACATACTTGTGAGCTTCTACGTCTTTGTTCATGGGGATCCCACACTTTTCCTCTGGAGAGTAAGCGAGAGCTTTCAGTCGGTACCATTGCATCGAAATTACACCTGTCAGGGATATGGGTAAAGAGAAACATGCCAGATTAATGAACAAAATTAAACCATATATGAACAAAATAAAAAATCTCTACAAAAGGTTTGTAGCTTATGCTATGCTTATTAGCAAGATCTCGAATGCTAATCCTTTGTCTGCCAGCTTGAAAACAAGTTTCTTTTGTGCTTTCTTCTCTTTTGTGCTTACCGTAGTCTATTCTTATACATAAAGAGGAGGTGAGAGGAGAGAAGTAGGGGAGGGAGGGAAAGAGAACTGTAGTTACAAGAAGAGTCAATCGAAGATGGGAGGGGGGGTTTTTGGGATGGGAAAGGCAGAGAATTTTATGGCGCATTGAATTGATACATTGTTAGCTTTGAATATGATGTTTTGCTTATTACAAAGTTTGTGATCTCGCAGTTTTATACTAAAAGAATTGCATGTTCATCTTTACTACTGGTAGATCAGATAATAAGAGGGTTTTTGTTTGTTGAAAGCTTTGGTGATGTTTGCTGAAAGCGAGTCAGGGAGATGAGAAAGACAAAAAAAATAAAATAATGGGAGGTGAGGGAGGAGAGAGTTAAAGAAGGCAATGATGAAAAAAGAAGGGGGTGACTCTATTAGAACTGGAGATGAGATAAAACAAAAGGGAATGAAGATGAGATAGTGGTGGTGCTTTAAACATTTTAATTTTTCATCTATCCCTAAGTTGTCAAGAGCATTTCAGTGTGCATGCTCTTAGGAAGAAAAGATAAAATGAAGCTAAACAGGTCTCTTAGGCTTGGAATGTAAGTTATTGTGCAAAGTTGTCGATCAGAAATTTTGGGATTACTAGGTAAGAGTGTTGGATTAGTTTTGAATAATGGTAAGTTTGGAAGTTTGGATTACTTTGGATGGGTTGCCAAAGTTGGGATCATTCTCATCAAGGTTGCCAAAATTCATATGGTACTTGCTCTTTTGTTAATGTTGAGCTTTAAGTAGCTGAATTTACTAATTTGTTCTATGAATTTCATATCGTCTGCTTTGCAACACTACTCAAAATCATGAGGATAGTGAAAAGGTCTATGGTACCTGCCCTTTTTGTTAATGCTGGACTTTTAAGTAGCTATCTTTACTAATCTGATCTATGAGTTTCTTATTCTCTTGTGGGGGTGGTCTGTACTTGTCTTGTTTAGAGTTACGCTAGGGCTGCTTGTAATTTTTATGAAATTTTTGCCGTTACTTTGCCTACCTTAAAAGTTTGTGCACTCTCGTCAGTGCTGTACAGGTGTTCGTGGTTGCAGATTACATTTTTGCGTGGAATTTGGCTGCTTTCAGCAAAAAGTTTTTGTCCCAAAGGTCTTTCGTCTTCTTCGAGCGTAAGGTTTCTCCTTTCAATTGTGGAGTTTTTTCCTTAAACTTTCTTGTCAAACCATGTGAAATCACGATGAAAGGGAAAAGCTCTATGGTACCTGCCCTTTTGTTAATGTTGGCCTTAAGTAGCTGTATTTACTAATTTGATCAATGAATTTATTATCATCTTCTTTGCAACAATTACTTGAAATCATGAGGAAAGCGAAAAGCTCTACATTACCTGCCAATGTTCATGTTGTGGGTCATAATGTGCATTCTGGGTGTTGTGGTCCATGGCAGCCTATCCTGAACGTAATGTGG
Source organism: Spergularia marina (assembly GCA_963680865.1). Lineage (NCBI taxonomy): Eukaryota > Viridiplantae > Streptophyta > Magnoliopsida > Caryophyllales > Caryophyllaceae > Spergularia > Spergularia marina. The sequence goes on along the minus strand of OY804554.1, from coordinate 25,618,555 downwards.
TTTATATTGTTATGGAATATGAGGCCCCCTGGTTTAGTCGTAGAGACTTTGTCATGTTGGTGTTTTGCTTTCTCTTTTTAGTTTTGCTTTCTCATCTGAATGAGGTAAGAGAGTGAGGGAGTTCATTGTTTTTGGGTAAGGATAGGCAAAGTAATCTTATCTGAATGAAGTGGTAACAAGGACTTTCGAAAAGGAATCCCAAACTCCTAAGTAAAATGTATATGAACCCTTCGGTGTCAAAACTTCTACGCAAAGGGTGTATAATGCTTATTCTTATTAGTGAACAATGAATTTATGCAAGTCTAAAGGAATAATGTATATAACTATGAGTTACCAGGTGGCTGTGGTGTTGTATAAACCGATATATATGTAGGAGTATCATCCATGTCACTGTTTGGTTAGAATATTCAATGTTTTATAGTCGGTGAGGAAAATCTTTAGAGGGACCCCATGTTCAGATATGTGCCATTAAAGTTAAGTTGATCAAAGTTGGTAGGTTGATGTCCGCTCTCTCGTGTTACATATTCATCTACTTACACTGCCTGCTGTATATTTCAGGTTGCGGAAGTTGCTTATAGAGTAAACCAAAAGCGATTTACCCCTAGAGAAGCTGATAAAGGTCTTGGGAGAGCTCAGAAGTAGCATTGTGTTTTGTGGATACAAAAGACACATTCTTCAAGTACCTAATGGTAAAATGTAGGTTGCCACGTTTATCAAGCTATTAATAAACTATGAGAGATGGCCTTTGGTAGGCAAAGCATTCTCACATTTTCGCAAACATTTAGCCCTCCATTCTCACAGTTAGGCCCGTTTCTTTTTTTATGATTGTGAATTGCGACTTGCGCTACCAAATGTTGCTTCTAATGACACCATTAGAATTGGTAAGAGAAAAATGTCTCGTGGTGTAGGATTTGATTTGACAAAGGAGAAATGACAAATTGTGGAAATTGGGGTGGGATTTTATTGTCAATAAGTCGATTTCTATATGCAATATTGTTTTTTTTTTAAACGAATATATGCAATATTGTTATGTTACAAGATTATTCATATTCATACAATTATAACACCACAGCACTACCAATAAATTTTACCAACAAAAATGTTAGGAACCACACATTCCAATAAATTCTCCGAACAATAATGTTGGGGGAGCGCGACGACTAGTAGAGTAAAAAACGACTACCAAGCACATGTAGTATGGACACATGGTATAGGGTTTACCCAATCTAACCCCTCCCTAAAACCTGAGATGTGTGAACCAAACCGGCCAACTGGGCCTCAAGTCTCTCTATGAATTGCCGCATACCAATTATATAAGAATAACATAAAACTAGCTTACTATTCGGACTATGAACAAATTAACCGTAGTAGTTGGACTTCCATGTTGCCTTATGCACTACTAATAAAGTTTTTTTTTTCCATTTTAATTAGTTTGCATGCCCGTGTCACGCACGGGCTATGTATATACTCCTTCCTACCCAAAGAGATTTTTCTGTTTCTTTTTGCAGTTTTGAGTTGTCATATTGGGAGCTATATTTAGACCAAATGAATCGTTCACTTGCTTTAAAAATTAGTAAGTATTTCATTCTGCATTGCAGTCAACCAACTCTACTTGATTTCAAGGTAAACAGGTCGTTCATTTAGTCTACAAACAGTCCCCAACATTGCAACTCAAAACAGCAAAAAGAAACAGCAAAATCTCTTTGGGTAGGAGTAGTATATTGTTTATACTCGTTTTATAAAAAAAAATGTTGATTTATCTTTGTTCTTGGAAATTACCATAATGATTACTTTACATAAATTAGTTAATACTATACTACTCTATGATAATTTATTACCATATCTTAACCGATAATTATATTTAATGCTATTTTTATGTTTTATCCAATTAATAAATGCTAAGTGTCCTCCTAGAAAAGATTTGGTTTCAGGTTTAAATATATAGTATTAGATTATATTAGATTAGATAACTTCAAAAAAGAATGTTGGGCTGACACTGCATATGACACAGAATGTTGGGGCGTGAAACAATGTCACATTCATAAGATGAGATGAGTGTGGTGGAGTTGCGCATGCTACGGTAAATGTGTGAACATACAAAAAATGATCCGTTTTAGAAACGAAGTTATTAAGGAGAAAGTAGGGATTGTACCCATTGGGAACGAGATGGTGGATAATTGATTGAGGTGGTTTGGTCTTGTGAGAAGGAGACATAAAGACGTGCCGATTAAGAGGGTAGAAGAATGAGAAAGTAATAACATTGTTACGGGTTGAGGAAGACCTAAAATGATTTTGAATGAGGGTGATTAGAAGTGGTACGAGCATTTTAGGGCTTTAAGAGAGTATAATGATGGATATGGCGGTGTGCAGAGACTCGATTCATGTGGATGACGCAATATGATTGGTTTTGTTTTCTAAATCTCTTTTCGTTTGTTCTTTCCTCAAACCCTCTCTTTCTATTACTTGTTTAAAGTACGTAGGTCTTTCACTTGTTTTAAATATTTTTTTTTAAAACTTCTTAGAATGTGTTTTTGAAAAAATTCAAAATAATATTTTAAATTATGTGACATTCTCGAAACGGTTACTTATTATGATTCATGTTAGCTGACAGCAAATTATTTTGGGAATAAAGATTGATTGTTGTTGTTGTTGCTGTGGTAGTAGTGTAGTACTCCGTATTAACTTTGAAAAGAAAGTATTTTTCTAGTTTTGGGCGTTTGGCTTACTAGGCTGACAAGGGCGTTTAATCTAACGGCTGACAAGGGCGTTTAATCGAACGGTTGAGAATTCACATGATTACTCAATTTTCCCCCTTTGTTTAAAAAAAGGAAAAAAATAAAGAAGAAAAATTCGGAACAAGCAGAGTGGTTGATTTTTGATCGCGTTTAATCTAACGGCTGACAATGGGGTTGGATATAGTATATATAATTAATACCCCCGCAACCCGTATAAGCAAATCAAAAACCCTAAAAATTGAAAACACCGTCGGAAGGTTTGAAGTTGTCATCCTAATCGCCCCCAATGTTAAATTCAGGTCAGCCTTGTATGATTTTGATTGTTTTTGTCGTATCACACCAGTTGATTGAATTCCAATTAAACCTTATCAATTCAAGTGTAACTTATCAATTCAAGTGTTTTTTACTCAATATTTGGCGTTTATTTATTTATTATCATCAATTTTAAGTGCTTTTTTCTCAATTTTGGTTCTGGTTTGATTTTGATGTAAGTTTTTTTTTTTTTTTTTTTTTTTTTTCTTTTTCTTTTGTACTATTTCTGTTTGCTATTATTATCGTCTTGTTATTAGTTAAGTTGTTTTGTCTTCCATGATCCATGTCATATGCCGGTTTCAGTTCATTCGTGTGTATCATCTTGTTGAGCATGTGTCCGTGTGTTTGGATTTTGGTGTTTTCTATTGCATTCCTGTGCTGCGACTTATAAGTAATGGTATTTTACACGATGATCAAGGAGCTAAGGCTTAATTGTTGCGTCCTGTTTGGTTTGGATTGAGTACGTTTTTGTGTATTCTTATAGGGTACTGACAAGTAATACGGTTTGTGAAATTGGGGTCCGGGGTTTGTCCATTGTCCATTGTACTATTAAACATGTACTTTTTGTTCTTCCGAGGAGAACCAAAATCAATCTGAGGAGATAACAACTTCCATCTCTGTTTTTTCTTCTTGTCAGTTCAAGCGGATTCTATTTCAGACACAGCAAGGGAAGATAAACCAATCATGGTGGGTGGGTGCTCCCGTACCGTTCAGAGAGACACCAGCGGCTTAGCAAACTCTGTTATCGTGGGGGCGGCGAAGACAGTTTGTTCATTGTGAGGCCTGAGGGCAAGAGTTGGGAAAGGTCGGGAAAACCCATCATGCTTAACGATGGCATCACTTATTATCCCTTTACTACCGAGACTATGCTGGAGAGTTTGTCCTCACTTACAGTAGACTCACTCCTCGGGGGCGACTCTCAGGGACTTACCACACTCCCATACACACTTAGGAACGACTACGACAGCAGTAAGCATGTCCCTGTGAGTCGTCTTCGAGGTAAGAACGTCCTGGTTTACTTCGACTGTTTTACTAGATGTCGTGATTTCTCAATGAATGATTGGGTGAAACTTCTGCGGGATGCGCAAATTAATTCCCGTATGCCGTTTGAAGTTGTTTTTGTTCCCTTGTTATGGAAGTTTGGTGCTACTCGTTTGCCATTTACATCGCCCAGTACTGTTGAACTTTTGATCTCCTTCACTGAAGACATGTTATCGTCATGGCTTATGCTGCCGTATAATCTTTCTGGTATGGCGGCCAGCCGAGTTTTGAGTACAGAGATCGAGCTCCGTGAGTGCTCGAGTTCGGGTATTATTATGGCTGCGTTTGGGAAAGATGGCCGTATCCGGTCACTGTGCGCTGAAAGTTATCTTAGCGACCCAGCCAAACTTGCTTCTGTGTTTGCTCAAGATGTTGTGTCCAAGGAGGATTATCGTTATTTTTACGATACTGTTAGTCGTCACGTCGATTATGCTATTATGGCTCATGAATATGGCAGTGCGACTAGATTTTATTAGGTTGAACCCGTGAGTATGATGGTTTGCTTTTGGGGATGATGGCTGGATTCGAACAAGAATCGTTTCTCCGTTTGCTCAAGATATATATGTCGATGCAGGATATGGATCACATTGCCTAGGCTAGTGAATTTTTCTGAGTTTGATGGGGTTTGTTAGAGATCACATAATAATGGCTGGGTGTCATCTAACAACTTAATTGACATTATGACATGTATCAAATATCGAGTATTCGCGTGTCTTAACCTTCATGTCGAAACAACTTAGACTTAGGATTTGCTACTTAACTGAACGTGTGTGCTTTTTAGCCCTGTCCTCTCTTTTGTTTTGTCATTGATATAATTTCTGATATAGAGATCTAGATGACCAATACCGGTAGGAATGGTGTTGTCATGTGTAGCTGAGTGTCTTGTAGTTATACTTTAAATCTACGAGCATTGCACATTTGCACTACATGCGGCTGGTCTGATCTACATTATCATTGAAAACAACAGAGTTGGCATCTTCATTAGTTTGTATGGATGCGCGAGGCCGCGAGTGAAGGAATGACGAAACTCCTCTTTCGCGGTGTTTGATAGGATTGCAACTTTCTTGAATCATGTTTCGTAGCTTGAGCTCGGCTGACGTGCCTCAACATGATCTGTTTAGTATACCCACGTATGTGGTTTGTTCCACATTAGCATTTTGGCCGAAAAATGAAAACAACTTAAAATTTAACCAAAGAGGAAGAATCATGTAGAGTAGAGGAAGAGAAAAAAATTAACGTGATGAGACGAGATAACAATGAGGAAGGAGAAAGAAATAGTACTTCGTATGGCTAAGTAGGAAATCCAAGCTCATGGATCCATATCAGCAGTAACTAATGGTTCCACACCGATAGTAAATCCAAATGTAGTACGACTAATTAACCAACTTAACCAAGGTACTAGTATTCTAATGAAAAGCCCAAATTAAATCGGCAAATCCCACATACTCTACATCTAAAGCCTACAGAGTATGGGGCTATTGCTCAAGGTGTGTTCAAAATTATTTCGAAGAGCCTGGTAAAATTGCTTCTCTGTTTGCTGAAGATTATTTGTGGAATGAGGAATACGATAAGTGTGACGAGACTCTTGACTACTACTAGTGTATCGTCTTTCATGTCTTTTGACTTTTTTCCCCTTTTACTATTAAGATTCTTTTACTTTCGTTATGTTATCGATACAACTATTGTAATGTACTACTCCGTATATTGTAATCTTATGTGTTGATCGAGTTTTCTCTTTGTGTGTCAATTCTTGTGCTAGTTCCCTCTTTAAATCCAACTCATATTGTAGAACAAAGTATGGAGTATATAGAATTGAATCTCGTTTTGTGGCAATTGGCAAACTAAAATTCAACTGGCTGATATTTTACTAACGTAAAACGCGTTGCCATGATGCCTCAGCCCTCACACAGTGACACTGTCAAAAACTAAAATTGCCCTCATATAGGGTTGCTACCAGAATTCCGTCATTGATTGATAAAGGCCGTGAGCCAGAGTAACGAAAGATGTACTAGTAGTCAATTTTGTGACCAAATATAAGACACATTCAAGATACAAAGTACGACAATAACTCGATAAGACATGTTCAGTTCAATAACTCAGTAAAGACATGTACAATAACTCAGTAAAGACATGTATAATATGACCATAACCGTCACGCTTCATAGCGGTTTCAGTAATTCTACGGTGAGACCGTCTCACTGTATATGACACCAATTAATGAGTTACTTTTGATAAATTAGCATATGTTACTTTTGAAATGAGTTGAATTTGAAAAATAATAGTTACTTTTGAAATGTGTGGGAGGTCGCATCGTATGAAACCGTCTCACAATAGAATTTTGTGATATATAAAGTATTTCCTTTCCTTTCTAGAAAAGAACATTGTATTAGACTATTTTCTATAAATCTCATTCAAACCGGTTTAGCTAGCAGGCTAAATCGAACCAAAAAAGCAAATATGTGTATCTCCGATCATTAATCACAGTAAATAATAAACAGATATTTTACCCCAAGGAGATCGACCAAGAGCAGCCGTTGTTGGGTAAAATCATGGAATCTCCATCTTCTCCTTCTCCTTCACGCTATCTAACCTATGAATTTATCGGCAAAACCTTGGTAGAGGTTCTTGAAGAGGATGAAGTTGTAGCGCAGAGAAATATGGAGGGATTGGGTATTGAGCAGCAGAAGCCGACCAAACCCATCGACATTGTACGTATCTTTTCCGACAATTTTACGAGGCGAACCCATACTCTGACCCGACTCACAAACGGGTCCAAGGTCGCAATCAATACTCTTCGTGATAAGTACCTCATCATCTACTGTTTCTCCTGGCCCTCCGAGGATGACATAGGGTCCTATGTTATGAATGTGATGAACCATTATTACGATGAACTCGTAATTCGCTCCAGTTGTAAATTTGAGATGGTTTTTATCGTCAAGACTACCAATGACTGCAAAAAGGCGGATTTCGACGACTTGTTTTCGGGTTTTCCTGGCCTTACTATTCCTTTCATTGAGAAAGGGGCTCGTGCTAGTGTATGCAAGTTGTTGGGTATGACCCGAGCCAAGCCCGTGGTTGGGATGCTTTTGGATCGGAACCACGTTGTTTTACAAGAACACAGGTTTGACGGGTGCTTTCTAACCTATGGAGACAAAGGCTTCCCCTTTACGTATGACAAGGTGAGGTCCCTTGTTGATACGGACCTCGCTTTGAAGAAACGATTCTCTGTCGTCGACAACAAGTATGCTCAACATTTTGTACCCGTGTCACTTACCGATCTTTTATTTTCCCAACCTTCCGATAAACTCAAGAGATCAATTAGAGTCGAGGACGATGACATTGAGCATTACGATGAGATTACTGTTTCGGAACTGAGGAAGAAGGAAATTGTGGGAGTATACCTTTGCTACACTGCGGAATTCATGTCAAAACTGGCTTCCATGTATCACGAAATCAAAGACAAAGGACTCGAGTTTGAGATAGTTTTCTTATGGCTAGGCTCGGCCCGCAATCCAGAACCACCTCCCTCTGAGCACGGTTGGTGGGTGCTCCCCTACCGTTTAGAGAGAGAGCAACGGCTTAGAAAACTCTGTTATTCTGACGGCGGCGAAGACAGTTTGTTCATTGTGAGGCCTGACGGCAAGAGTTGGGAAAGGTCGGGAAAACCAATCATGCTTAACGATGGCATCACTTATTATCCCTTTACTACCGAGACTATGCTGGAGAGTTTGTCCTCACTTACGGTAGACTCACTCCTCGGGGGCCACTCTCAGGGACTTACCAAACTCCCATACACACGTAGGAACAACAGCAGCCACCCTGTGAGTTGTCTTCGAGGTAAGAACGTCCTGGTTTACTTCGCCTATCCTAATAGCTGTTGTGATTCCTCAGAGTATGAATGGTTGGAAATTTTGCGTCATGCTCAAGCTAATTCCTGTATGCCGTTGTTTGAAGTTGTTTTTGTTCCCTTGTTATGGAAACGGGGTGGTACTCGTGTGCCATGGAGATCGTCCGATCCTGTTGAACGTGTTATCTCCTTCACCGAAGAGATGTTATCCTCATGGCTTATGCTGCCGTGTGAACTTGCTGGTGTGGCGGCCAGCCGAGTTTTGATTACAGAGATCGAGATGACTGAGCGCTCGAGTTCGGGTATTGTGATGGCTGCGTTTGGGAAAGATGGCCGTATTCGCTCACTGTGTGCTGAAAATTATCTTAGTGACCCAACCAAACTTGCTTCTGTGTTTGCTCAAGATGTGTCCAAGGAGGATTATCGTTATTTTTACGATACTGTTAATCGTCACGTCTCTTACGGTGTTATGGCTCATGAATATGGACGTGAGTTTAGGTTGAACCCGTGAGTATGATGGTTTTCTTTTGGGGATGGAAGAGCCAGCCAAAATTGCTTCTCTGTCTGCTCAAGATATGTCGATGCAGGCCGGAATACCTTCATTGTTACGATACTGGCATGGAGCACATTGCCGAGGCTAGTGAATCCTTCGATTTGATTGGGTTCGTTTGTTAGAGATCACATATTATTGGGTGTCATCCAACAACTTAATCAGATCAACATAATGATATATATATCAAATATTGATCGAGCATTCGCGTGTTTTACTCTTTATGTTGAAGCTACTTAAATTTAGGTTTTGCGTCTTGACTGTACGTGTGATTTTTAGCCCTTCCCTCTCTTCTTTTGTTTTGTCATCGACATAATTTCTGATATACGGAGTAGAGATCTAGATGACCAACACCGGTAGGAATCGTTTTGTCATCGACATAATTTCTGATATAGAGATCTAGATGACCAACACTAGTAGGAATGGTGATGACATATGTAGCTAGAGAATGTTGTAGTATACACATTTCGTCCCCCTTTAAACACCCATACCCAAAACGCCCCCTTATTGAGGAGTGTGCACACGCTAATCGGTTAATCAAAGTTTTAGCGTGTACACCCTGCACAACACAGGGGTATTTTGGGTATGAGGTGTTTAACGGAGGGCCGATGGAGTAGTTTTATCTACAAGCATTGCACATTTGCAGTACATGCTGCTGGTCTGATCTACATCATTGAAAACAACAGAGTTGGCATCTTCATAAGTTTGTATGTACGCGCGAGTGTAGGAATGGCGAAACTCCTCTTTCGCGGGGGATTCTCTTCCCTAATTCGATCTCTATCACTGATGCCACTGTATCTGATCCCGTGTCACTGATGCAATACCACAGTAAAGCACACCAGCCTCAGCCTTCTGCATTCTATGTTGATCCGAAGCTGTTTAACTCAATGTTACAGCAGTTGCAGACTTTGCAGCAGGCTCAAAGCTCTACTGTTCAGGTTTCAACCTCAAACTCAGAACCTGAGATAAATTCCTTTACCAACTTTGCAGGTATGGCTCCTTTCAGAAAGCCTGACATTCCTCATATCCAACCTATATCCTGGATTATTGATACTGGAGCAACACACCATATATGCCCTTATTTTGATCATTTTATTAACATCAGCAAACTTGATGTTCCTATTGCTGTTGGGTTGCCTGATGGACAGAAGAAAGTAGTCTATTATATTGGTTTTATTCCTTTTACCAAATAAATAATGCTGCAAAGAGTATTCTATATTCCTGAATTCAAGCACAACTTACTATCTATCAGTCAATTGGCAATCAAAAATGGTGTTTCCTGTATATTTGACACAAATGGGTGTCTGTTTCAGGACCATCTAACTAAGAAGATTTTGGCAATTGGAAGGAGAGAATCAGGGTTATACAAGACACAAGGGATTTCTTGTTCTTCTTTAATAAATGTTCTTCACGGTAAAAAACCTGTAAGTTCTGTTGCTTTTACTGCTTTCAGCAAAATTAGTATGCCATTGTTTCACAATAGACTTGGTCATACTTCTTTGTCAAAATTGAATCATATCCCTGTATCTTGCAATAGTGGAATAAAACATTTGTTTTGTGAGACCTGCATTCTTGCAAAGCAGCACAGGCTTCCTTTTCAGAGAAGTTCTTCTATTTCTGAAACATTATTTGGATTGGTGCATATTGATCTGTGGGGTGCATATAACACACCCAATATTACTGGTGCCATATATTTTCTAACTATATTGGATGACAAGAGTCGAGCTGTCTGGACTCATCTGTTGACTAACAAGACACAAGTCTATGATACTGTATCTGCATTTCTAGCCTATGTTCTCAATCATTTTGGTGTGAACATCAAGAATATAAGGACAGACAATGGCACAGAAATTGTACATCAAATGTGTGCCAAATTATTTGCTAGCAAAGGGATAGTTCATCAGAAATCTATTCCTGGAGTTCCTCAGCAGAATGGTAGGGTTGAGAGGAAACATAGACATCTGATTGAGACTGCTCGAGCTTTGAGGTTGCATGCTGGGTTTCCAAACAAATTTCGGGGGGAATGTGTTTTAGCTGCAACTTATCTGATCAATTTGATGCCTGTTGAATTACTGTGTCGGAAGACTCCATATGAAGTCTTATTTGCCAAGATTCCATCTTATGATCACTTGAGAGTGATAGGTTGTCTGTGTTATGCACTCAACAATGTCTCACATAGAGACAAGTTTGCAGCAAAATCAGCCAAATGTGTCTTGCTGGGTTATCCCAATGCCCAAAAAGGATACAAATTATATAATATGGCAACCAACAAGATATTTGTCAGCAGAGATGTCATATTTCAGGAAGAGTTGTTTCCTTTTAGAGACAATGTCACTTCTTCTCCTCCAATTATTCCATTTCCAATTCTCCCTGCTGGTAATATTGCATCACCTGCTGTCAATACTCCAATATTTGGTCATCTTGACCCCCCTTCACCTCTTCAATCTGTCTCTACACCATCTGCATCAGCAGAAAATCAATCTGCATCAGCATCACCTGCAACATCTACTCAATCATCCCATAATTCTCCACCAGCTTCTGACACCAGCAATACTGCTACATCAACTACTGATGTTTCAATTGGAAATCCTGAACCTCTCAGAAAGTCCACCAGACCCACAAAAATACCCACAAAACTCAATGATTTCATCTTTAAAAATGTTCCCACCAGAGCACCTGACTTACCTTCATCTGATACAGAGGTTTTTCAGGTTTCTAACTACAGCACTGATTATTTGGCTTCTCTAGCCAAAGTTCTGGATGAAAATGAGCCCTCTACTTACTCAAGAACTGCTAAAGATGATAGATGGGTAGATGCTATGAATTTGGAGTTGGCTGCATTGGAAAGAAATAAAACCTAGGTGATGGTTGATTTACCTGCAGGAGTACAGCCCATTGGTTGTAAATGGGTATACAAGGTCAAGCATAGAGTTGATGGCAGTGTAGAAAGGTTTAAAGCTCGACTAGTTGCCAAAGGTTATGATCAGGTATATGGGAAGGATTATAAATAGACCTTTTCCCCTGTGGCAAAATTTGCAACTGTCAGGGCAGTTTTGGCTGTTGCAGCAATTAAAAATTGGCCCTAACACCAGCTAGATGTTAAAAATGCCTTCCTCCATGGGCATCTTGATGAGGAAGTTTATATGCTGCCACCCCAGGGTTATATCAGTCGACCAGGCCAAGTCTGCAAACTTGTGAAAAGTCTCTATGGCCTCAAACAGGCTAGCAGACAGTGGAACAAAGAGTTATCTCTTTTTCTAACCACTGAGCTTGGTTATCTTCAGTCCAAAAATGATTATTCTCTCTTCATAAAAACAAATGGTGACCTCTTCACTGCTGTTCTGGTATATGTGGATGATCTCTTGATCACAGGTTCAGACTCAGCAAATATTCAGATATTAAAAGACCAGTTGGACAAGAAATTCACCATCAAAAATCTAGGCTAACGCGGCGCCGGGAAGTGGGACCCTAAACCCTTTTTCCGGCCACTTTAGAACACCACACCCCAAAGGGGTTGACCAAGCCCTTTCAAACTTCCCGCCCTCCATAGGGTGTCTTTTTGTTTCGCCGGCGATGTGTTGCCGGCGTGCTAGGTGGGTCGCCGGATTCTTGGTGGCTGAAATGAAGGGTGGTCGTGGTGGGGATGCGGATTGAAGGGCGGGTTTTTAATGTGGTGATGTGTTGTTTTTGGATTTGGAGTGGGAAGGTGACGTGGAGCCTTGAGCACTACTAATTACAACTCCACGGAGTTACAACTCCATGGGAGCCGGACGCGTAACGAAGGGTATACTAGTAGTCAATTTTGTGAGCAAACTTAACACAAATTCAAGATACAAAGTACGACAATAGCTCATTAAGACATGTTCAATTCATAGACTAGCGCCTATAGTAAATAGAGAAATGGTAGTCTATTTGGCTGGGGAATCCAAGGTTGTGGATCCATACCGGTATCACGTTATGGACCCATACCGGCAGCGCGTCAATTAAGGAGGCTACTTTTTTCTTTCTTTTTGGTTAGAAGGTAACACAATGTTGTTATATTTTTCATAATCTCCACAATTTTTTTGATCAGTTTCAAAATAGTTAGAGTTAGACTGTCTTTTGGAATCGGAATTTCAATATGATTAATATGAATTTTGTGTTGAAATTCGGGCATAAGTACATATGATAAAAAAAATTATAACTTATACCCACATGACACATGATAAATGCCTATTTTTTTCTTTTTATGTGAGGTTTCAGCTTAATTGAGGAAAAAAACTTGCACTGCCTATGTTTGAATAATAATAAAGTTTTTTTTTCGCTCACGGAGTTTTATAGTACGGGCCCCCAAGATTAAATTCATACGCTAGTGTTGCAATGCCTCTCAATCAACGACTTTACGTGTTGGGTAAAATCATGGGATCTCCATCTTCTCCTTCCCCTTCACGCTACCTAACCTATGAATTTATAGGCAAAACCTTGGTAGAGGTTCTTGAAGAGGATGAAGTTGTAGCGCAGTTGCACATGGAGGGATTGGGTATTGAGCAGCTGAAGCCGACCAACAAACCCATCGATGTTGTACGTATCTTGTCCGACAATTTTACGAGGAAAACCCATACTCTAACCCGACTCACCAACGGGTCCAAGGTCGCAATCAATACTCTAATTCGTGATAAGTACCTCGTCATCTACTGTTTCTCCTGGTCCTCGGACGATGACATGGGATCCTATGTTATGAATGTGATGAACCATTACTACGATGAACTCGTAATTCGCTCTGGTGGTAAATTTGAGATGGTTTTTATCGTCAACAACACCAATGACTGCAAAAAGACGGATTTCGACCACTTGTTTTCGGGTTTTCCTGGCCTTACTATCCCTTTCCTTGAGAAAGGAGCTCGTGCTAGTGTATGCAAGTCGTTGGGTCTGACTCGAGCGAAGCCCGTGGTTGGGATGCTTTTGGATCGGAACCACGTTGTTTTACAAGAACACAGATTTGACGGGTGCTTTATAACCTATGGAGACAAAAGCTTCCCCTTTACGTATGACAAGGTGAGAGTTAACTATCAAACCGGGGTCTAACGTTTCCATTATTTTTGAGAAAAGGAACTCAAACGTTTTTTTGGGTCCGTTAAGGACCTCAAACTAGCGTCCGTTACATATTGGCTTACGTGGCTCTCACTAGCCCCTCAACGTCTCCAATGTTTCTATCTTTCTCTATCCTCTCTCCTCTTCAACTCCTCTGCTGCAACACCTTCTTCTTCACAGTCAATCAAAACATAAAATTGACAACATCAAAGAGATACAAAAAAATTCCAACCCTCGACCCAAAATCAAAACCCACGAAAAATCTCAATAATGTCATACAAAAATCAAGAAAAATCATAAAGTTTCACCCCAAAAAATTAAAGAAATAAAACCCAGAAAATACACTTCTTCAATCGGAAGGATTGCTCCTGAAGGATGATGCGCCAGATTATGGAGTATTGTTGAGGTTGTACTTGTTCCGTCGTCTTTTTTTCCTTTTAGTTATTCAATTTAGAACAATAGATTTGGGGGTAAAATTAATAATAAAAAACTTTACTGGGTGTTTTTGTATGGATGTTCTTGAGTAATCTTCTAGGCATGTATGCATGTTCTTGATTTTAGCGGTTAATATTTACATGTTTATGGGTTTGTTGAATCGAAGATAATATGGATAAATTGACGGTGGTGGTAGTGGCGGCCGAAGATGGAGAAGGTAGCACTGAGATTAATGGCGGAGGACACAAAGTGAGAGGAGAGGAGAGAAGAGGAGTGAGAAAGAAAGGAAAGGGGAAAGGTGACTAGGTGAGTGACAGCTAAGCAAAACAGACGGACGTTAGGGATGAGGTCCTTCACAGACCAAAAAAACGTTAGAGTTCCTTCTTTCAAAAAATTTGAAAACGTTGGACCCTAAATTGGTAGTTAACTCGACAAGGTGAGGTCCCTTGTTGATACAGACCTCGCTTTGGAGAAACGATTCTCTGTCGTGTAAGATAATTTCTGAACCTAATCATGTTCATACAACAAATTGAACATGCCAAAGAATGCAGCGGAAACTAAATAGGAACAAATACCTCCAGCCATTGCAATTGTTGTTGTCTTCTTATTCTCTTATCAAGAAACCGTAGCCAAGTCTTGAATCGTAACACGGTGCCAACCCCTTCTCTCAACCGCAGCGATGGTGTTTGTGTTTTTAATTTGAGAGTGGAATCAGTGACCCCTTTAGATTTTCAATTGAATGAAAAACCTCTGATATTTTCCATCAAAATATACTGGAGGTTTTTACGTTGTAGTTGAGGGAAAAGTGGAGAGAAAAACTGGGAAGTAACTGATCAAGAGACTCCCACTAACAAAGTGGACCAAAACCATATTTTAGTTGACCTAGCAATTAATTAATTATAATAATAATAAAAATTAATATAACTAATTAACACTAAAATATTCCAACATTCTCCCACTTGGTCCACTTTTAACAAGAAAAACTTCGTATACGAATCATAGCGACAAATTCTCTAAACATGAGAATTAATCTTCCATGTATCACAATATACTCAGTCTTTCACCACTACAACAACTTAATGAGCAAACCCTATGTTCACTCTAGGTCAATCAAATGACATTTTTCAATAAAGCAAAAATGAAATGCGTACGTACTTAACATGAATGAAAAATATCCAATTACATGAAGGTTTCAAAATGACATAAGTAAAATGTTTACATGACGGAACCAAGTCCCATCCTCTCTACATGACCCTTGAAAGCCTTAATTTGCATGCCTTTAGTCAAGGGATCGGCAATCATTAAATCAGTGCTAATGTGTTCTATGATCACTTTCTTTTCTTGAACACGTTCCTTTATGGCTCTAAATTTTATGTCGATGTGTTTACTTCGACTACCACTTTTATTGTTCTTAGCCATAAAGACAGCAGCTGAATTATCACAAAACATTTTGATCGGCCGACTAATAGAGTCAATGACTCTCAATCCTGAAATGAAACTCTTCATCCAAACACCATGTGAGGTAGCCTCAAAGCAAGAAACGAACTCAGCTTCCATAGTAGATGTAGCAGTTAAGGTCTGTTTCGCACTTCTCCAAGATACGGCACCATCAGCTAGCATAAACACATATCCTGAGGTGGATTTACGTGAGTCGATGCAGCCACCGAAATCGGAGTCAGAATACCCTACTACTTCAAGACTATCAGTCCGTCTGTACATAAGCATGTAATCTTTGGTACCCTGAAGATACCGTAACACCTTCTTTGCAGCTTTCCAGTGATCAGGACCTGGATTACTCTGATATCTGCCCAACACTCCAACAACATATGCAATGTCTGGTCTTGTACAGACCTGAGCATACATAATGCTTCCAACAGCTGAAGCATAAGGAACATTTGTCATTTGTTCCCTCTCAAGATCATTCATGGGGCATTGGTCCAAACTGAACCGGTCACCCTTCACAATAGGCACTACACTTGGTGAACAGTCTTTCATACCGAATCTTTCAAGTACCTTGTTGATATAGGTTTCTTGAGACAAACCCAAAATGCCTCGAGATCTATCTCTATGGATCTTAATGCCAATGACATAAGATGCTTCACCCATATCTTTCATATCAAAGTTACTTGAGAGAAACTGTTTCACCTCATGCATCATCCCTCTATCATTGGTTGCTAGCAAAATATCATCCACATACAGCACAAGGAAACAAATCTTACTCCCACTGACCTTGTGATATATGCATTGATCCATGATATTTTCTTCAAATCCGAATGAAGTTATCACTTTATGGAATTTCATATACCACTGTCGAGAAGCTTGTTTCAATCCGTAGATACATTTATTGAGCTTGCAAACCAAATGCTCACCATTTTCAGAGGAGAATCCTTCAGGTTGTTTCATATAAACCTCTTCCTCTAAATCACCATTAAGGAATGCCGTTTTCACATCCATTTGATGTAACTCAAAATCAAAATGAGCTACTAGTGCCATGACTACTCGGAGAGAATCTTTCTTTGATACAGGAGAAAAGGTCTCCGTGTAATCGATTCCTTCCCTTTGAGTGAATCCTTTGGCAACAAGTCTGGCCTTATGTCTTTTGACGTTGCCGAGTGAGTCTTTCTTTGTCTTAAATACCCATTTGCATCCAATGGCTTTTACACCATCGGGCAACTCGACAAGGTCCCAAACTTGGTTGGACGCCATAGAGTTCATCTCATCTTTCATGGCACTAATCCACAAGCTCGAATCTCTAGAGCTTGTGGCTTGTGAAAACGTAATTGGATCATTGTCAGCTTCTACATTGCAATCCGATTCTTGTAGTAACACCCAAGTACCATCAGATAAAGTTGAACGTCTTTCTCTAGTGGATCTTCTAACGGGAGCTTGATCAACACGTTGATCATCCATATTCTCCTCATTTTCATTATGATCTACTACATGATCGTCAACATTTTGTGGAATCTGCATTGCTGGTTGTTTAATGTTCAATTGGTCTTGAGGAACATGAACAACAACTAGCCTATCGGTTGACTCAGAAGTTGAAGTTTCCGTACGATCTGATTCAGAAACAGTGTTTCGAAATAGATCACTCCCACTGACTAAGTCATCCTCAAGAAATTTGGCATTTCTTGATTCCACTATTCTGGTGGTATGAGAAGGACAATAGAATATATAACCCTTAGACCTTTCGGCATATCCAATAAAATACCCACTAATGGTCCTTGGGTCAAGTTTCTTCTCTTGTGGATTGTAGATTCTCACTTCTGAAGGGCATCCCCAAATGCGTATATGGCGTAAACTCGGTTTCCATCCCTTGAATAACTCAAATGGTGTCTTAGCGACAGCCTTGGATGGAACTCGGTTTAATATATACGCTGCCGTTTTAAGAGCATCTGTCCACAAGGATGGTGGAAGTTTAACATTACTCTGCATACTTCTCACCATATCCATTAAGGTCCTATTTCTTCTTTCTGCAACACCATTTTGGTCCGGAGAACCAGGCATAGTGTATTGGGGAACAATCCCATGCTCTAGAAGAAATTTAGCAAATGGACCACAAGCTTGTCCATTCTCGGTGTATCTACCATAGTACTCTCCACCTCTATCCGATCTCACAATTTTAATGTGCTTACCACATTGTAGCTCTACCTCTGCCTTAAACAATTTAAAGGCATCTAAAGCTTCATCCTTGGAACGAAGTAGATAGAGATACATGTATCGTGAATAATCATCAATAAAGGTGATAAAGTATTTCGGATCACTAGCATTCATATCCGGACAACATATATCGGTCGGTATGATCTCTAATAGGTCAGAACTCCTCTTAGCACCTTTCTTAGATTTGTTAGTTTGCTTTCCCTTTATGCAACTAACACAAGTCTCAAAATCAGTAAAGTCTAGGGTATCAAGTACCCCATCATTTACTAATCTCTTGACCCTCTCAATGGAGATATGTCCTAACCTCCGGTGCCACAACATAGAGGATTTTTCATTTACAATACATCTTTTCAAACCGGTCTTAACATGCAAGGTATTGTGTGTGACATTATTTTGTAATTGAAGACGATATAAACCATTAGACAAAATACCATAACCAATAATTTCAGAATTTCTAGATAAACTGAAACCAGAATCCGAAAAATTAAAGGAAAAACCAAAAGGTACAAGTCTTGAAACAGAAATTAAACTTCTAGAGAAGTTTGGTACATAAAATGTCCTCTCCAAATTCAAAATAAAACCACTACTTAAAACCAAGCTGCAAGTCCCAACAGCTTCCACATATGAGCTCATCTTGTTGCCAGAATAGATGTGCTGCTCACTGTCCAAGGGCTTCCTTAGGCTTGTCATACCCTGCAAGGTATTCGAAACATGGATTGTAGTACCAGAGTCAATCCACCATGTATTGTCACTAACACTAACCATATTAGATTCATGACAAACGAATGTAAAGAAATTACCCTTTTTTTTGAACCAATCCTTGAACTTAAGGCAGTCTTTCTTTATATGTCCCTTCTTTTTACAGAAGAAACATACAGACTCTTTCTTAATGGTTTGATTAACTCCAAGCTTTCCCTTTCCTTTATCCTTATGGTGATCCTTCCTCTTCTTTTCAGAAGAGCTAGAAGTGGTAAGGTTCACCTTTTCACCTTCTTCCATCAATAGTCGACCGTTCTCCTGCACACACATGGTCATCAACTCATTAATTGACCATTTATCGTTATGTGTGTTGTAGGATATCTTGAATGGACCGTACTGGGAAGGCAAGGTGCATAAGATGTAGTGCACCAGGAAAGCATCGGACATGGTAACCTCCAGATTCTTCAACTGAGCTGCAATGTCCCTCATGCGCATGATATAATCACGCACACCCTTAGTCTCGGTGAGCCTAGCAGGGGTGAACTGCATAATCAAGGTGCTAGCTAGCGCCTTGTTGGAAGTAGAGAACTGCTCATCGATGGCCTTAAGTAGCTCTTTGACATTTTCATAATCCTCAAGAGAACCCCGAATGCTACCATGTACTTTCGTCTTTATGAACATAGTGGAGAGACGGTTAGATCTCTCCCATTTTTCATAAAGATCGACAGCGTCAGGCTCACTGGCCTCAGTGATAGCGGGTGGTTCATCTTTCCGAATGGCATAGTCAATGTCCATCCATCCCAAATGAAGCAGAACTCTCTCCTTCCAAACTTTATAGTTATCACCTCTCAATTCAGGAATGTCACATTTGACATCAGAAATATTCCCAGGTAAAACAACTGCATAAGAAAATAACATACATACTTAAAATTAATTTGAGACATCCAAAAACACGTTTTACCAATGTAAATCATGCGAAAATATGAATCTATAGACGTACAACCTGCCTGTGGGCTAAGGTTTACTCAATTAGACTCACATATAAAAATTAAGTGATGAAACTATTAATGTACTAATTTCTCAATTCCTGTGGGATAATTAAGAAACAAAATTTAATATTTCATCCTAATTAATCATTGTAATACAACAAAATTCCTATGGGTAAGTTTCATCATATTATTAGGATTAATCACAATAAATGTCTATTGTACACATGTGATTCCAAAATAAAATTTCAATAATTAGAGTTGCTGTGGCTAATCTCCAATTAATAAAATTTCGAATCACTCGACATTTCCTTATTTTAATTATATACCATATCCGTATGTATATAATTACCGAATCGATCATAAACTTAATTGATCACATAACGTAACATAACATTGATTTATTCTCACATGTTGTTAAGCAGAGAAACAATATAGCCGAAAAACATGTCCATCGCTAACGTAACAACCATAAAATCAACACATGAATAAAATTGCAGGACCTTAGCAATCGCAACATACGTGATACGCATAATCCACAAAACATGATCATGATGGCCAGGATTTAAACAAGGAAACAAGCATGAAACATGTGGGTCCAACAAAAAAACCCATAAGATGCAGCAAATCACGTGAGTTATGCAAACAAAATCACAACAAACTTATGCGAGACATCAAAAACGCCGCGATGAGAAACACGCTTTGACGAAATGCAGAGTCCTATCAATACAAAATCTTATACTCGAAAACAAAACTACGCATATTAGGCACCGATTGAGCACATCAATCAAACACGACAATCGAGAGAAATTCGAAGACGAAGAACAACAAAAACAAGGCAGAGAGCAACACATGCTCTGATACCAAATGTAAGATAATTTCTGAACCTAATCATGTTCATACAACAAATTGAACATGCCAAAGAATGCAGCGGAAACTAAATAGGAACAAATACCTCCAGCTAGACCTGTCAAACGGGTCGGGCGGGCGGGTTTCGGGTTCGGGTCACTACGGGTCGGGTCAAATACGGGTCCACTATACGCGGGTTTATACGGGTTCGGGTCGGGTTACGGGTTGACCAACGGGTCAAAAATACATGCTCGCGCCCTTTTTTCTCGGTAATTATTATAATCAAATTATTATTTTATTACTATTTTACAAGCATTTTATGTATTATATTATATAATAATAATCGTTTAATTATATTTGTATCTTATATGTCTTAAATTAATCAATTATTAATATTTAATTAATATTTATCTATTTATTTTTTATTTTTTATTATTATAATATATTTTTTGCACAATTCATTTGACCCAACGGGTTGACCCGGTCCGGGTCGGGTTATGACCCAGACTTTCGGGTCGTTTTCGGGTTCGGGTCATGTTCGGGTCCGGGTTGAGAAAAACGGGTTTTTTCGGGTTATTTCCGGGTCGGGTCCCGGGCGGTTTTTCGGGTCGGGTCAGCTTTTGACAGGTCTACCTCCAGCCATTGCAATTGTTGTTGTCTTCTTATTCTCTTATCAAGAAACCGTAGCCAAGTCTTGAATCGTAACACGGTGCCAACCCCTTCTCTCAACCGCAGCGATGGTGTTTGTGTTTTTAATTTGAGAGTGGAATCAGTGACCCCTTTTGATTTTCAATTGAATGAAAAACCTCTGATATTTTCCATCAAAATATACCGGAGGTTTTTACGTTGTAGTTGAGGGAAAAGTGGAGAGAAAAACTGGGAAGTAACTGATCAAGAGACTCCCACTAACAAAGTGGACCAAAACCATATTTTAGTTGACCTAGCAATTAATTATAATAATAATAATAAAAATTAATATAACTAATTAACACTAAAATATTCCAACATGTGGTAGACAACAAGTATGCTCAACATTTTGTACCCGTGTCACTTACCGATCTTTTATTTTCCCAACCTTCGGATAAACTCAAGAGATCAATTAGAGTCGAGGACGACAACATTGAGCATTACGATGAGATTACTGTTTCGGAACTGAGTAAGAAGGAGATTGTGGGAGTATACCTTTGCTACACTGCGGAATTCATGTCAAAACTGACTTCCATGTATCTCGAAATTAAAGACAAAAGACTCGATTTTGAGATAGTTTTCTTATGGCTAGGCTCGGCCCCCAAACCAGAACCACCTCCACCTGAGCACGGTTGGTGGGTGCTCCCCTACCGTTTGGAGAGAAAGCAACGGCTTAGCAAACTCTGTTATCGTGGGGGCGGCGAAGACAGTTTGTTCATTGTGAGGCCTCATGGCAAGAGTTGGGAAAGGTCGGGAAAACCAATCATGCTTAACGATGGCATCACTTATTATCCCTTTACTACCGAGACTATGCTGGAGAGTTTGTCCTCACTTACGGTAGACTCACTCCTCGGGGGCCACTCTCAGGGACTTACCATGCTCCCATACACACGTAGGAACGACAACGACGGCAGTAAGCATGTCCCCGTGAGTTTACTTCGACTCTCCTGGTAGAAGATGTCGTGATTCCTTAGAGAATAAATGGCTGAAACTTCTGCGTAATGCTCAAGCTAATTCCCGTATACCGTTGTTCGAAGTTGTTTTTGCTCCCTTTTATTGGATTTGTGATGCTACTCGCGTGCTTAGGAGATCGCCTGATCCTGTTGAATTAATGACTTCCTTCACTAAAGACATGTTATCGTCATGGCTTATGCTGCCGTGTAAACTTGCTCGTATGGCGGCCAGCCGAGTTTTGATTACAGAGATCGAGTACAGGGAGCGCTCGAGTATGGGTGTTATGATGGTTGCGTTTGGGAAAGATGGCCGTATTCGGTCATTGTGTGCTGAAAATTATCTTAGCGACCCAGCCAAATTTGCTTCTTTGTTTGCTCAAGATGTTGTGTCCAAGGAGGATTAACGTTATTTTTACGATACTGTTAATCGTCACATCTATTACGCTGTTATGGCTCATGAACATGACCGTGACTTTAGAATTTTAGGTTGAACCCGTGAGTATGATGGTTTGCTTTTTGGGATGGTGGCTGGAATCGATCAAGGAAGAGCCAGCCAAAACTGCTTCTCTGTTTGCTCAAGATATAATATGTCGATGCAGGAATTGAATATCTTCATTGTTACGATTCTGGCATGGACTACATTGTAATGTACTACTCCGTACATAGTAATTTTATCTGTTGATCGAGTTTTCACCTTTGTGTGTTAATTCTAGTGCTAATTTTCTCTTCAAATCCAACTCATATTCTAAAACAAAGTATATATATAGAATTGAATCTCGTTTTGTGGCAAACTGAAATTCAACTGGCAGGCTGGTATTTTACTAAGGTAAACCGTTGCCATGATGCTTCAGCCCTCACACTGTCAAAAATATCTAGAAGATCAGACCCTGGCAAAATTGCTTCTCTGTTTGCTGAAGATTTGTCAAGTGAGGAATACGATTATATGTACAATGTCGTCGATGAGAAAACATACGCGAATGAAGTTTATGGTGCCTACGTATACCACTATAGTCTATAGTACCATCTCATTGTACGATTAGCGTATATTTACGCAATTATGCTCAGCTACTGGTGTTATCATGACCACAAAAACAAAAAATGCTTGTCGATCATAGCAGAATTTGTATAATGTATGTTCTGTTGGATTTATGATCCAAAAATTAGTTGTTTTAGTCAAAATCAGTTTCCTAAATTTTAGTCAGTGATGGCTAATTACTAGAGCATAATAAGGTTATTAGTGGGTAGTTTTGTTTTGTACGCTTATGGGGTAGGGTTGTATGTGGGATTTGCTTAATTGTAGGATTAGTGGTTTATTATGCATTGTTATTGTAACGCCTATATAAGGCCTAAAGTATGTTGAGGTTAAATGAGAAGGTTTATGAACAAGTTTTATCTGATTTTTTGGAACAATCTCAACATATTCTTCGTTCTAGAAGTAAGTACGTTTTAATTATTTGTTGTTATCTAATACGTACCTAAATCAAAATAATTTGCTACAAGAATTTTGTCATTGATTGGTGAAGGCTGTGAGCCAGAGTAACGAAAGATGTACTAGTAGTCAATTTTGTGACCAAATTTAACACAAATTCACGATACAAAGTACGACAATAACTCGATAAGACATGTTCAATTCAATAACTCAGTAAGACATGTTCATCAATTCAGAGCCTAGCGCCTATAGTAAATAGAGACATGGTAGTCTATTTGGCTGGGGAATCCAACGTCGTGGATCCATACCGGTAGCACATTGTGAACCCATATCGGCAGCGCGTCATGGACCCATATCGGTATCGGTACTAAGTTCAAGATCCTGGATCCGTCATTGATGATAAGTCGCATATTAGCCAATAGGTGTATACAAAAGAGTAGAATCGCGGCCCAAACAAGTAGAACAATGCCGACGCATATGAGCGAAAGCATAGCGATGCATAAAACCACCACTAGGCCAAGCAGAACAATACCCAAATCTTGAATAAAGAAACAGAAGTCGTTATGGCACATATGAGCAATCAACGAAGGTATATGGTCAAAATCATACTTGCCGGACCAAATTACGATAGGTAACATCAAACCCTCAAAAGCAAACACGTAACTCGTGTATTTGGCTAGACGATTGTGCATCAAAGTGCGGTACATCCACGGCACGAATGGCGTCAATGCTAAAATCGTAAAGCATAAGTAATCGAAGTAGATCGGATAGTGGGTGTAGTACCTAGAACAATACCGGTATATTGAAAGATGATGACACTGGTTACTGTAATAATAGTGGTACGAAATTACACATAGTGCGAATCCCAGTGACCAAGTGAATAGTGCACTCAATACCACTGCGGGGAGATACCGTTTCCATGAAAAATTATGGTCGTCGTGTTGTTGTTGTTGCACTATTGTGACTCCAATAAATTCCGGATCTTCTGAAGTCCTCGTTGACGCCATTAACTTTTATTAGAGGGTCCTATTTGATTTGTTTGGCCTTCAACAGAGATGAATATACGATTAGGTATGAGCGAATGGAGTAGGGTTAGGAAAGTAAACACGCATCTTTACTAAACTTATTGTCTAAATCTTTGTGAGAAATTTTGTATTGCTAATTACCCCCTTAATTAAAACAAATAACAAAAATTCAGAGCATTTGTTGAAAAATCGAACTAAACCTTCGTCATCATATAAAAATTCTCTTATGAGCGAATGGTACGTATACTGTTTTTAGGGTCTGTGCATGACAAGAACATATATACTGTGAAAACATATGACCAAATTGGTCGTTTTGAACAAAGCACGCACGGTTAAATTATTGGAAAACATATGACCAAAATTGTCAATTGAACTGGATCAAGATGATTAAGATGTAACAATGATGTGATGATAAGAGGAGAACAAAGTTGTAAAAAAGGAAAAGCGGTAATACCTGTAAAATACTGATCAGGGGAACCCAAAGCAAAGCCTTACGCTTCTTCAATACGCTATCTCTGTTAGTTTTATCTTTAGGGCAAAAAATAGGAGACAGCGAAATCAATTCTTTGAAAACTTATAGTTCTTTTTTATGCAAATATTAAGGAATGAATTAGGAAACCAGGCCGGCAGCTAATAAAGTAAAAAATTTACCATATATTTTTCTCGTTTTCATAATATAATAATACTGTTATATTAATATGAATAAAATAAAATAAAAACATTACACCGCCTCACGAGCTCTTGTATACGGAGTATACTCATATATAGTTATTTCAGTTAGAAAAGTCAAAACCCAGTCCAACAAAATTCAAGATTTCAACGCTACCATCCCCCCGATTCCGCCACCGCTATGGGCCGCTCCGCCGTCATTGCAACGGTTGCGTTCTTGGTAATTGGTTATCTCATTGCCTTTTACACGCAAAGAAGCGTCACCGACAAGTCGAATTTCGGGGTTAGCTACAACCATCGGCCAACATTAGCGGTTCCAACACCCAAGACCGTCGTCAAGACCGTGGAAAATTTAGGGTTTGATTCCGTTCGCATTGTCGGTGCTAATCCCGCCATCCTCACAGCCTTTTCAGGCTCCGCAACCTCCCTACTTCTCTCCATCCCGAACGCCCTCGTCGCCGCCTTGGCCGACCAAACATTCGCCGATGTTTGGGTCGACACCCACGTCGTACCCTTCCACGGGTGGAGGACGGCAGTCTCCGAGGTGTCCGTAGGTGCCGACGTCCACCTCTCCGACTCGGCCCGGTTTCTCATTCCCGCCGTCCGCAACCTCCACGCGGCGATCGGGAAACATTCTCGCCTCTCCGGCCGTGTTAAGGTGTCGACCACCTTTTCCCTCACCACCGTAGTCACGTCGATTTTCCCGCCATCCGAAACACGATTCAAAGATCCTTTCCGCGTACCCATAATTGTTAGAAAAATTTTATGGGGACATGGATTAGATTATGGGGAAAATAACCGACTTCTACCGTCGAGTACAAGTACTCTTCCCTTAAGACTATTTCGCCCCCATAGAGTGCACCGGGGAGGATCGAATGTCTCAGGGATACTACGAAGTCGTCTCAAACGTCGTTAGCACTATAACAACATAAGAGCCCTACCGTATCATGAGATGGTTTATTGTGGGAGTAGCAAAACATTTATTCAATGTTTCCATGGTTTTTCACCTTTTCCATATGACAATGTATGACATATATATAGAGGACACAACCTCTCATTGGTGTTCATTCACATTAAATCAAGGCCTTTGATTTTATCGACGGTTAAGATCAAGTTAGTTATAAAACTAACTTCCAATATTATCCAAATTAATTAATTATATTAATTAATTACATAATATTAACCACTTAACACATAAGGTTATATACTTCCTTATAAACACCAATATGGGTCTATGTGACCACATACACATTGCTTGGAAATATCCAACAATCCCCCACTATTTCCGAGCAATAATTCACATTTCAATCTTATGCATAAATAGAGGTGTCTCGCGATTGAACCTCTACATTAGTGAAATGGTCTTTAAATAGTTAGGATGGCATGGTAGACAAAGCTTTGAACCAGCGGTCCTCTCTTACTACTTATTTCCAAGTCACACACAAGATACTTATCCCCAATACATGTAGATAATTCCGACACTTTTGATGGCCGTGCGTCCCGTATCCATTTAATGAGCATTTTAGAAGTCTAGCCCAATTAGACTCCCTAAAGCGGCCTCACTTTATGGCTCACGTAGGTAGACCTTTGACATACTCCCATGTAGTAATTAACGATATGCACAACAACTTGTGTATGTATCTCCTATATGAAAATAGGACCCCCACCGTTAAGGTCTATTAAGAGCTTTAACGCTCAACCTCCCTCTCATGGGTAATGAGCACTCCCTTGGGATGTAAATATGATGAGTGCTCCAAATCACAAGTATGGTGTACTTTGACTCATTGAACTTAAGACTCGAAAGTTTTATCGAGCGTTAAGTCGAGGTTCCACCATAGGTAACTTAAATTATGGGCTCACATCCCCATAAATACCGTCTAAAACATCAACACGCGCGCAAACATGTTTTAGAACACGAGTCTAGACCCAACCAAATAATCAAATATATTGATTATATATCACATCGATCAAACTAGATGTAATCTTTCCATTGATCGACAAACATTTCATTCAAATGTCCAATAGTACTATATATGTACTATCACATACGAGTATCATTTTAATGTATTTGAACATTACCCCCACCATGATCATACTCTCGATCATAAAAAGTTACCGGGTACTTGTTCTCACATTGAATAATATCTTCATCACAATTCAGTGAACATTTTAAATAACAACGTATTTAAAACACACATACTCATTTCCTTGAAAATCACATTTCTAATTCCTTAATTCAATGTTAGACCAATAGACAATATCATCTCATATTTCACCATACAAGAACTACACATAGTTTCCGAATAAGCCACCATATCTTGAAAATAAATTATCTATAAACCATAGATATACATTTATTTACACAAGACATTCCTTGGCTCATAACGAAACTAAATACATAGACCTCTAAACCGGTCCAAAACATATACATGTCTATGACTTGTAACATCAATTAAACAAATGAATTTGAAATGAGTATAATTAAAAACCACATGTAATTCTCAAATATAACCCACTTACATTCAACCGTATAAGTTGAAATTCACAGATAGTGAAATACACACATATATTTCATTTCTCTATATACCCCATATCTTACATATAAGTTATCTATAAACCCATAGATATACACTTATATCACAAAGATATTACGGTACAAACCGAAAATGAAATATACAAACCATATAGAAGAATTACAAGTTTTATTGGACGAATATACAACTTAGCTTCTCATAGGAAATTGTCCTAATAAACCGAAGTGCAATTCATAGCCATGAAACCATCGTCCGAATTAAACAAGGCCATAAACACATATAGTATTACGACATCATGTCTTTAAGATTATAAAACCAAATCATAAAACATTGAACACACATGGTCTCTTACTCACTTGCAAACTATAACCGACATACATGCAATAAGTCATAACACTTTGATAACATAATACAAAGGTTATAGAACATGCTTTAATAACCGACATACTACACCACTATGCGAAAATGCGAGATACTAAATTATCATGATTTCATATCAAGCAATTTAAAACACACATGCACTGCATCAAGTGACCGATCGGCATACACGCACAAGGCAAAAACTAATCTTCACCCTTGCAATTATTTCTAAAACCCAAAAACAATTGCAACCGAAAACCAAACTGCAATTAATCAAAAACTTATCTGATGAATTCCCTTTGCTCAGAGTACGTACGTCAAAAACTTTAGAATATCATCCAATGCAATCCACGTACTTTGCGCAAACTGTATATCCTTAATGTAACCCAACTTGTTGCGAAAATAGTCTCATGATAATTTAGTATCTCGCATTTTCGCATAGTGGTGTAGTATGTCGGTTATTAAAGCATGTTCTATAACCTTTGTATTATGTTATCAAAGTGTTATGACTTATTGCATGTATGTCGGTTATAGTTTGCAAGTGAGTAAGAGACCATGTGTGTTCAATGTTTTATGATTTGGTTTTATAATCTTAAAGACATGATGTCGTAATACTATATGTGTTTATGGCCTTGTTTAATTCGGACGATGGTTTCATGGCTATGAATTGCACTTCGGTTTATTAGGACAATTTCCTATGAGAAGCTAAGTTGTATATTCGTCCAATAAAACTTGTAATTCTTCTATATGGTTTGTATATTTCATTTTCGGTTTGTACCGTAATATCTTTGTGATATAAGTGTATATCTATGGGTTTATAGATAACTTATATGTAAGATATGGGGTATATAGAGAAATGAAATATATGTGTGTATTTCACTATCTGTGAATTTCAACTTATACGGTTGAATGTAAGTGGGTTATATTTGAGAATTACATGTGGTTTTTAATTATACTCATTTCAAATTCATTTGTTTAATTGATGTTACAAGTCATAGACATGTATATGTTTTGGACCGGTTTAGAGGTCTATGTATTTAGTTTCGTTATGAGCCAAGGAATGTCTTGTGTAAATAAATGTATATCTATGGTTTATAGATAATTTATTTTCAAGATATGGTGGCTTATTCGGAAACTATGTGTAGTTCTTGTATGGTGAAATATGAGATGATATTGTCTATTGGTCTAACATTGAATTAAGGAATTAGAAATGTGATTTTCAAGGAAATGAGTATGTGTGTTTTAAATACGTTGTTATTTAAAATGTTCACTGAATTGTGATGAAGATATTATTCAATGTGAGAACAAGTACCCGGTAACTTTTTATGATCGAGAGTATGATCATGGTGGGGGTAATGTTCAAATACATTAAAATGATACTCGTATGTGATAGTACATATATAGTACTATTGGACATTTGAATGAAATGTTTGTCGATCAATGGAAAGATTACATCTAGTTTGATCGATGTGATATATAATCAATATATTTGATTATTTGGTTGGGTCTAGACTCGTGTTCTAAAACATGTTTGCGCGCGTGTTGATGTTTTAGACGGTATTTATGGGGATGTGAGCCCATAATTTAAGTTACCTATGGTGGAACCTCGACTTAACGCTCGATAAAACTTTCGAGTCTTAAGTTCAATGAGTCAAAGTACACCATACTTGTGATTTGGAGCACTCATCATATTTACATCCCAAGGGAGTGCTCATTACCCATGAGAGGGAGGTTGAGCGTTAAAGCTCTTAATAGACCTTAACGGTGGGGGTCCTATTTTCATATAGGAGATACATACACAAGTTGTTGTGCATATCGTTAATTACTACATGGGAGTATGTCAAAGGTCTACCTACGTGAGCCATAAAGTGAGGCCGCTTTAGGGAGTCTAATTGGGCTAGACTTCTAAAATGCTCATTAAATGGATACGGGACGCACGGCCATCAAAAGTGTCGGAATTATCTACATGTATTGGGGATAAGTATCTTGTGTGTGACTTGGAAATAAGTAGTAAGAGAGGACCGCTGGTTCAAAGCTTTGTCTACCATGCCATCCTAACTATTTAAAGACCATTTCACTAATGTAGAGGTTCAATCGCGAGACACCTCTATTTATGCATAAGATTGAAATGTGAATTATTGCTCGGAAATAGTGGGGGATTGTTGGATATTTCCAAGCAATGTGTATGTGGTCACATAGACCCATATTGGTGTTTATAAGGAAGTATATAACCTTATGTGTTAAGTGGTTAATATTATGTAATTAATTAATATAATTAATTAATTTGGATAATATTGGAAGTTAGTTTTATAACTAACTTGATCTTAACCGTCGATAAAATCAAAGGCCTTGATTTAATGTGAATGAACACCAATGAGAGGTTGTGTCCTCTATATATATGTCATACATTGTCATATGGAAAAGGTGAAAAACCATGGAAACATTGAATAAATGTTTTGCTACTCCCACAATAAACCATCTCATGATACGGTAGGGCTCTTATGTTGTTATAGTGCTAACGACGTTTGAGACGACTTCGTAGTATCCCTGAGACATTCGATCCTCCCCGGTGCACTCTATGGGGGCGAAATAGTCTTAAGGGAAGAGTACTTGTACTCGACGGTAGAAGTCGGTTATTTTCCCCATAATCTAATCCATGTCCCCATAAAATTTTTCTAACACATCGAACCTCTGCTATCTTTCTTGAACCAAACGGGTTCGGTTTTCTTGGTCAATATTCAACCGTACGAGTTGTACGTGAATCACAAGTTAGGAATTCCTCTCGGATTTGCTCTATTCCAGTCACAATCGGAATACTATTATCGGGTTGATTTTGGCAGTGGCGTGAAATATTACAATTTGTTTGATATGATGGTAGGAGGTTTGAAATCAGCGCTGCGCGAGTACAATGTTGGTCTTCCCGTAGTCGTCACGGAGACCGGGTGGCCCACCACCTCCGGTCCCTCCCACCGTGATAACCATCCTCCTCTCGCAGAAGTCTATCTCAGAGGACTTTTCGCAAATGTCCGTGGTAGCCCGATCAGCGTACAACAGATCTATGTGCATCAACTTTTTGATGATAACTCGTTCCTGCCCACCGGACCGGAGTGGGGCATTGCTTACCCCGACACTTTCGCGGCGAAGTTCGATTGTTCATTTGTGTCGGATGGATGGAGTTGGAGACGGCGATTGTTTTACAGTTTGAGTTCAGGGTTGTACCGGGTAATTTGTTGGTTGCACGGCTTGCTTTCGTGGGCCTACGTTGGAGTCGCTTGGGCATATGCTTGGGTGAGGTGGTGGTGTAGTTGGGGTCCGCGACTGTTTTGGTGGGGTTCGTTGGTGGGGTTGGGTTATTGGTCGAGGGGGTGTTTTAGACCATTCGTGGTCGGGGTGTATGGCGTCGTCGTTCTGGTTGCATCGGCAGTTGCAGTGTACTTGCTTGTCTAGGTTTGGTTTGTTGTAGCGTATTGCATTGCGTTTAGTTAGCGAGTTGTGTTTTGTGATAGCGGTGTACATTGTGTTTAATAATTAGTTGTTGTATAGTATAGTATGATTGTATCGAATCCAAATCAGGCTAGAGTACAGTGTTATTTGTTTGTAAACAATATGTTGCATAACTACTAATTGATATAATACTATAATATACATGTCTTTGTTAAATGGACTACGATACTGCTTATACTTAACAAGTTCATATATTTCCTTTATCAATGTTTACGCGAGTATTAACAACACTACACTAGTGTCACATCGATCTACAATAAACTACACAAATGGATTATCATGGAATATCGGAATTGTATAAAGAGAATGAAATAACAAAAATGGATTGACGAGTCAATTTAGGAGGGTGGCTTGGTTAAGGTCTAAGGAGATACAGAGTATACCCTATCTACAGTACAATGGGAACTAATAAGTACGGAGTATTAGCTTAAGAACTTGTACTAGTATACCCTATCTACACGACTATAGGCCTGGGCAACGGGGCGGGGGCCCTTTAAAAGCCCGTGACCCACTCCGTGCTTAAAGGGTCAAAGCCCGGCTCAGTGAATTAAGGGGCGGGGCAAAAAGGGTCAAGCCCTCTATGAAACGAGCAGGGTCGGCCCACTAACTTGAAAGAAAACACGCGGGCCTTTAATATCCTACTGGTCCACTACAAAACCCAATAATGTACACACTTCATTTCCAATACTTTGATAAAATACACCCCTTCATGGCTTCATCTCTCTCCACCAAACTCTCACCTTCTGATCTCTTTTCTCCAAACTCTCATTCACTTAATTCCATTCCAACAATCAGAAGTAGGTGATTTAATTTTGTGAGGGAATTTTCGAAAAGCATATTAGGTTTATTGTGAAAATTTGTTTATTTATTTTTTTAACAACAATGATATATATATGTGAAAATTTGTCAAATTACACAAAAAAAAAAAAAAAATGGGGCAAGAATTTTTTTGAAAAAGTATTCTGGATTTGATGTTGAAATTTTTAATCTTCGAAATTGAAGTTTTGATCCTTGATACATCTAATGGAGTAATTTTGTTATATTGTAGAAAGGATTTTGCATTATTTTGGGTGGGATCTGCAAGATGTTGAATGTTACTTCGTACTGTACAACTTCAAAAACTAAAAATAAAAAATAAAACGCTTGAATTGATAGTTTATCACGGGCCGGGGCGGGTTAAGTTGACCCTTGACCCGCCCCGCTCCGTTTAAAACTGGAGTTGACCCGCCCCTGACCCGCCCCGTTTGAGAATGACCCGGGCCCGCCCCGACCCGCCCCGTTGCCCAGGCCTACACGACTATACCGATTACTAGTGCATACGTACGCTTAATTTCAACAATTATGGGATAGTATCTCACATTCTTTATTCACCTCCAACAAAATTTCACAAGGTTTCTTGATCTCATCTCTCGTTCACCACCCACCACAATAAAGTTACGGAGTACTCGTTACCGAATTTACCGCTTATAAAACTAAATGAAACGAAATAAAACAACAAAAATACGGGGTATTAGCTTATGAGTTTAAACATACCTTATTCAAGAGACCAACATACGGTAAAACTCGACGTAAAGTCATTTCACACCACCAATGTAATTATGTAACACCATTACAATCTGATCAAATAAAAATGGGCCAAACAACCAAATTGGTAAAAATAGTAGAAGGCAAATGACATATTGGTAAAAAAAAAAAAACTCCGACGACGGATTGGTAAAAAAAAAAATGACACTAACTATCAAATTAGCCAAAAAAACACCACTTTTGGCCGGAATTCGCTTAACTTAGTATATACTTCCTTTAATACAATTTTTTAGCTCCTTATATTATTAAAAATACTAAGGGAAAAAAACTATTTCGATAGCAAAAATATAAGGAAGAAACAATTGATAGTATATATCGAAACAAAGTAAACAACTAGTACTCCTATAAAACAAAAACAAAATCATTTACAATGCTAGTACATTAGAATTAAATTTTTTTTTCTTAATAATGCCACAAAGAAAAAATAAAGCAAAATAGGTTATGAAATAAAGGTTACAACAAAAAAACGTATCATCAACTCGTTTTTAGGTTACTATAACAAGTGGTATCTCGTGTGACAATTTTATATGGTCATATAATGACTAGTACCCATTTACGAAACAAAAAATAACCTACCTTTAGAACATTTGGCAATATGATTAATTAATTGACAGAGTATTGAACCGAGACGCCAGATGACAGCTCGGATATGATATTGAACACTAGGAGATATAATTAATTTATAGAATATTTTTTTGTTGAAAGTTTTTTTTTTAGAAACCATATATCTTTAAGGGCCCGTTTAGTATCACTGTCGTTTTCAGTTTTTGGTTTTTTTACGTAAAAAAATTAGTTAAATAAATTACAAAAATAACTTTAAATTGTTTAGTACTATAATCTAATACTATATATTAAAATCTGAAACTAAGTCATTCCTAGAAGGACACTTGACATTCATTAATTGGATAGCATTAAGTAATTACATAATATGGAAATTATTAGTTAATTTATGGAAAATAATAGTGTTGCTAATAATATTATAACAAAGATAAACCGACAATTTCATAAAATGAGTATAACAATATAGATATACAGCCCGGGCGCGAGCCGGGTATGCAAACTAGTAGTCATATAGAAAATGAAAACTGACAATTGAAAACTGAAAACCACTTTTTTTTTGTTTTAAAAAACGGGACTTTAGTTTTCAAAAAAACTGAAAACTGAAATCAGAAAACGATACCAAACAGGCCCTAAGCATTTTTTTTTTTTTGTGCATTACTTTGAAAAAAATGTCTTCTTAGTTTTGTTTATTTATTTCTAATAGTATTATTAATTTAGAAATATAATTAAATCATGGGAATATATAGGATAAAAAGAATTTCGGCCAAAAGTGGTGTTCTTTGGCTAATTTGGTAGTTAGTGCCATTTTTTTTTTACCAATTTGTCGTCGGAGTTTATTTTTTTACCAATCTGTCCCTCCTACTTTTTTTACCAAAAGTTTGGCCAATAAAAATGTCCATACTTTCTAGCCTACCCACCCATACGGGATTACGGGCCATACCCAACCTACGAACCCAAAGGTGCCACTATATTCCAAGACAAAGCGCCCATGTTTCGTCAGAATCGTCACCCATACGCATAGAACTGATAAAAAGAGTCATTTGGGTACTCAATTAGGTTTACTTCAGATTGCTTTGCTTCCGCAAACCCCAGTTGATCTCTCACCTAAAACACTCCTTCCCAAATTTTCTCTCCTCCGCCCTCTCAACCACCACCTCCGCCATATCCGCAACCATGGGTGGTGGCGCTGTCAACCGTTGGCTCAGACCTGAGGTTTTTTTTTTCCTTTTCTCTCTCTCTTATCCCCCCAATTTTTTTCTCGCTAGATCTACGCACGGATTTTTTCCGCCATTTTTTTTTATCATAATTATCGCCACCATTTTTTCCTTTTTTTTTTTTTTCAATTGGATCTGATTATAAATAGGTCGTTAAATTAAATTTATAATCGTCGTATAAAATTAATCGTAAAAATGCGTCGCAGGTTTATCCTTTATTTGCGGCGGTCGGCGTTGCCGTCGGAATTTGTGGTCTCCAATTGATCCGCAATATTTGCATTAATCCTGAAGTCAGGTATTATTTTCTCTCTCTTAATTATTCCCTAATTATTAATTTTTTGATTAATTTAGGTCAATTTTTAATTAGACGATCCGATATATATAATCCGATTTTTGTTGATATATGTGTGCATTTTATGTGGAATTTTAGAATAAGATTCTGAATGATATGATTAATTTTGATTTCGGATTATTGAAATTGGACCGTAATTTGATTGGGTTGTGTTGATTTCATCTTTTAAGCGCTCTTTATGCACAATTTCATCAAGTATTTTCGTTGTACGCTGATGCCTGTATTAAAAGATTGCTTCTTTGATTAGATAAATAGAAAGTGAGAGGGTTAGGGAACCTTTTATCTGTTGAAAGGATTAGTTTCAGCTAAAGTGCATTTGGTTTGATGTGACTTTATTGTTTCGGGATTTGATATGGTGTTTTTTCATCGCCGATTGGCCGATTTTTCTGTTTTCAGGGGAATGGTTTTCAATTGATCATAGAAAGTTTTAATCTTGTGTATCTGTCGTAGACACTCGTAGTGCTTGCATTGTTAGCTTAGCCGTGAAGGTGATTCTTTTTTTACATGAAACTTTGTATTGTTGGGGATTATGATGCCCTTTTGTTATCTGTGGAGCCAATGCTTCCTCTGCATGTATAGTCCTGCACTTTTGCATTTTCATAGATTTTTCATTTGTGGGTTGCGTGAGAGTGAGCTTTGCTATAGCTTTACAATGCAGTGTGACTCACTTGGAATGGGACTGTTTTTCGGGTCAAAGGTTCATAAACTTAGATATAGCTGTTTTTGGTTGAACCACACGTATTGTGATCGTAATTGGTTAGTGTAGCTTGAGTATCTAATAAACCCGAAGGTGTCCCGTATGTGGTGAGTTGGAAAACTGGTCACTTAAGTTGTTTTAAAGTTCAATCTGTTTTGCACAATATTAGTATCATGTATTTTTTTAATGACATAGTCTAAAAGTGCGATTTTACTGCCCGCGACCCCCGAACTGTATATTCACTCGTCCATTTTTAAGCTGGACTTAAATTGCAAATATATAAAGATGAAAAGCTCTATCTTGTTTTTTCTCTTTTATTTATTTTATTTATTTTTTATAATGATGTGAACCACCAAGTTTTTGTTCTTTCTCTCGACATGTAGTTTATATCCTCTTGGAAATCTAGCCAACATCAGATGAGAACAGAGATATCCGAGGTGACTGTCTGAAGAGTTTGAGACAGTAGTTGACTAATATCTTTCGTTGGGGTGATAGTTTAGGGATGAGCAGTCTTAGTTTAAAAAAGCGCGCCTGAGGCGCGCCTAGGCGCAAGGCGCCATGAGGCGCAGAGGCTGTCGCTTCATTCACCCCAGGCGCAGGTAGTGTGCTAAAGGCGCAGTGAGGCGCGCGCCTCAAATTGAGGCTCGAGGCGCAGTGAGGCGCGCCTTTTGTATTCAAGGCACAAAACATGAATCTGCTCATTAAAACTCACGTGCTTCTTATTTAAAAAAAAAAAAAAACTCACGTGCTTCACAAATAACTGCCCCCACTAGTTTTATAACCCTAATAAATACTCTTCAGCCGCCATTCACATCATTTTTTTTTTCTCTCTCTTCGACACTTCACTTGCTGCTCTCTGCTCTTCTCTCCTTCACTTCCTGGTAAGTTCTTTCTTCTCTCCTGCACTTCCTGCTTTTCTCTAATCATCCTCTCCTTTTCTCTAATCATCCTCTCCTCTTCTCATTTCATCTTATACTCTAATCATCCTCTCATCTTCTCCTTTCATGCTCGACAAAGGGAAGGGGGTTGCGGGTAGTTCAAGGCAAAGTGGAATGGTTGGTGAATTTG
Organism: Spergularia marina; assembly: GCA_963680865.1. Classification (NCBI taxonomy): domain Eukaryota; kingdom Viridiplantae; phylum Streptophyta; class Magnoliopsida; order Caryophyllales; family Caryophyllaceae; genus Spergularia; species Spergularia marina. The sequence goes on along the minus strand of OY804554.1, from coordinate 25,581,734 downwards.
AGGAAGAGGAGGAAGAAGATATTGGAATTACCTCAGAAGAAGGAGGAGATGACTTTGAGTTAGACATTATAGATGATGAGGATGACGAGTGAGCGTATCTGAACTCTAAAGCAGCCCCTAGGCCTCTAATCCTTTTATGTGTTTATGTGCCTTCTTTTCTAGTATTATTAGCTACCTTTAAGGTCTTTTTTGAGTTCTTTCGGTCTTTCTTATGTACTATCTAAACTATTTATGATGTTCGGTGTTTATTTAAGACTTATTTGCAATATTATGAATAATGTTTCCCTTTTTTTGGCACTTGAGGTGTGAAATAATGTTTAACTAGTATTAGATAAGGTCTAGAATTAGATTATAGGGGTTTTTTTCAGAAAAGTGCGCCTCGCGTGCATGAGGCGTGCGCCTTCGCCTCACGCCTTGCGCCTCGTCGCATCGGGCCCTCATCGCCTCGGTGCGCCTCGCGCCTCCTTAAACTAAGTGAGCAGTATTATGGTCATGGTGATAGGTAAAGTGGTTTTGTTACAGTCTTACAGAGATGAAAGCTAGGCAAATTAGCAACCCTAATCAAAGAATTAGATGTCCTTTAAGAAAAGAAGATGAAGAATTTAGATGCACATTGAAGTTTATGGTTGTTGTGGAAGCCTGGTTGGAGGTTCAGTTGAAGCTTATCACTACAATTATCAAACAGGTGTAGGATTCCATGTGGCTGTCACCATAGCCTTGTTTGACGATTCTGGTCTGTAGGCAAAATAAGCTCTTAGCACTGAATACGTTCGACTCAGTTAATACCTTAGACTTTAACAACTTAGTATAGGATCTTTGTGGCGTTTAACAGAGTCTTCTTTGGGGTTTCTGTTCCTTTTATTTAATCAGTTTTCTTGCTACATTTTTTTTTTTTTTTTTTTTTTTTTTTTTTTTTTTTGTTTTTGTTTTTGTGGACGTGAAGTTTCTTGCTACAAGTTTGTTTTAATCTGATACAATCTCTAGTGAAGAAGTTGACTCTTGCAAGACTTTTTTTTTTTTGCTGTTTGGGAACCTGCTATACTTTTCTCATTACTGTGGGCACAACTCTAATTTCTGGGCGATCTTTTAGGACTTCAAGTAACCAAGTTATGTATGCTGGTTTTTAGCTCTCTTTTGCTTACAGGCGTCACCCCTTTAGGTGTCTTTTTGTATATGGGAATCACCCCCTCGGTGTCCTTTTGAATATATTGATAACCCTGTCTTACTTTCCAAAAAAAAAAAAAAAAAAGTTATGATGGTTGTTATTGAGCTGATGAATACCTGTGTTTTTATGTCTTGCAACTATTCAATGCAATTTATGTTCCTTTTGTGGTTGCTTAAACGGGTGAGCTTTGCAATAATGCTATGTGCTTTATTTATATGATTATAGTCGTTTGGCTGTGTGATATCATAGGACAGGGCTGGTTGAGACTTTAGAGTTACTAGGCACGTGTATGCTACTCAGATATAATGCTGATCTGAACTGAAACAATTTTTTTTCTGTTTAGGGAACACTATGGTGCATTAAAGTTAGCTATAGCTGCTCTCTGTTGAAGCGTACTTGTCTTATGAAATGTATCTGGATAGCGTAATGTGAATATTGGATAAGTAATTGTGTACTTTGGTATTTTTTTACTAAAAAGTTAGAGAAGGTCACTAAAAGTTACTAAAAATGCAACGTTATGTTTATGAATTATGGTTTATGACTGTATTTATCAACTTACTGCTCCCCCTGCACTTTTGTTTTCTTGTGCTGGCTAGAGACTATTCGGCAGTTGTGGAAACTATGCAAAGCTGTTTATTCTTATAGTTTTGATGATCTGAGGAAAGATTTTTCCCCTTCACTTTCTGAACATGTACTTAATCTTTCCTTTGGATATCTACTCTGTGTTTTATAATAACTAATGGAGTTGAGCCTAATCGATCACCTTTAATCGCACTTGATGAGCTACTGACACCAACATCCAACACATGTTCAAAGGTGGTTACCTTTTTGAGATCATAGTTGACTTGACTCTTGACCTTTTATTGCGGTGATACTTAAGAGGTGTGGAAGATTCTTTGCAGTAAATCGTGACAGTTACTCAGAACAGAGATGTGAAGAGCAGGAGTATGAATGCGAAAGATAATAAGAAAAGGTGCACGATTGATTTTAGGTCCATATTAGAAGACTATTTGGTTGTTTAGATTAAGGTTATCACTAAGATAAACAAGCAGACCTAGGATCTCCATGGCTTCTATAGATTCTTGGTCTTGTTGTATGACTTTAGTGTATAAGCATGATAAGTTGTCCTGGTGGCAAATTTGTTGTAGTCAGATGATTAGTAGAGACTAGAGAGGAACAAATAAGCATCAGTCTTATTTGTTGAGTCTTTTCTTTTACTAGTAGAAGTTGTATTGTTCCGAATCTGTTTTAGTTTACTAGTGTTTAGGTTTACCTGTCTAATGTTTCTTCCTCTAATGACTGCCATGTTGCTTTCTTTTGCCTGGTAATTCTCAGGGTGAACAAGGAGAACCGAGCTGCTGGTGTTCTGGACAATCATGCAGAGGGAGAGAAATACTCACAGCATGCCATCAGGAAGTTTGCGCGTACAAAGAGCCCTGAGATCATGCCAGGTCTCAACAAATTCTTCAGCGACCCTCAGCTCCCTAATTGATGAGGTCGTTGCATCGTATTTAACTTGAAAAGATAAATATCATTGCCGTGAAATAATTCATATAACGCATTTGCGAAGGTAGCCATGGTTTACATGGGTATATCTTTATTTTCCAAACTCGTAGTTACTGAAAGTTTGACCTTGTTTTAAGGAGTTGTCATATTTCTTGTTGCTTGTGTGAATTGAACATCATCATGTGAGTTTATGAAATGGTGAATTGGTGGGTTATTGGAACAACATCCAAATCGTGCTGTTCTCAAATATGCAAAGCTCTGATCGAATCTTAGTTGGAGTTCAATCCCATCACTATGATGTAGCTATGATCTACTCCGTATGATCGATCACAGATTCTGAAACGATTGAATTGTGTAGTTCTGTTGTATAACCTTGTGATAATTGCAGGCCTGTGGCATTCGTGTTTGCTTGTTGTGCGCTTTGTTTGTCGATATGAGCTAATGCATGGAAACATAAATCTAGCGATATCTTACTTGCATATCATATGGTTTAGCCTTTTTTTTTTCGGCAGAGGCAAAACTAAAGGATTAACAAAGACAAAAGAACTAAGAGACGCAAGCTTTAACATATGAGCCACCGGAACCCATATAGTTTAAGAAATATAAGTTCTTTAGAAAGCAAAAAACGTAATCAGATCATGTCTCAGGGTTCAACCTTTGCGCTCCAAAGGTACTGGCATTATTTTCGAATAGTGCGCGACTCCGGTCATGTTACCTTGGCCTCTGTTCTGCAGCGGCATTGCTCAGTGCTCGAACTGTTCGCTCCTTTGCCTTCGGAACCATCCTTTTCAGCTGGTTGATCATCCGCCTTGGATAACAGCTTAATAAGCAGCCTCTTGTGAACATCATCCCATCGAAGTCCAACTTGGTCTTTGTGCCCAAATTTGCCGGTCTGCACAAAATCCTTCCTCCAGTGGTAATTTAGGACATAACCGTCTGATGATCCCCACACCTTAAAAGTCACTTCAGCCAGCACACCGTCATCCCAGTTGAGCATATTAAGCGGAAGTCCCTCTGGTGACTTCACTTTCGCCTTCATATCATCGTCGAGATGTTCATATATGTGTGTCAATGCATCTTGTTTAGGTATCAGAAGTCGACTTGAACTATTGCAGTTGCACTTTGTCAGTGTTTTGGTTATTGTTTCATTAAACACCCATGGCTCTCCTGCAGCTTCGGCTTCTTTCTTCGCTTTAAGGAAAAAGAAGTCGTAACGATGTGCTCCATTCAGCTCAACTTGTTTCTGAATTTCAGATGTTTTATCAAAGAAGAGATAAGATTTTTTTATGCCTGAACGACGTTCCTTGGACGTACACGTAGAAGAAGGGCAGCCACATTCTTTGTTTACGTCTTCTACTTCATTCTTTACGCCGTTCATGATTGGAACTTGAGCTTGAAATTGTTTTTTGCTACCTATATTTTTACAGGTTAAACTGTAGAAGAGTTTTAGTTTATAGGAAAGTCAAGTCCCACACACAGAGGGTTTAAAGAAATTTAGGAACGTTAGAAAAGTATAACAGTGAGAATTAGTAGCTTGTTAGGATTTGGAAAAGGTATGTTTAGTTTATAGGATCACGAGGGTTTAAAAATTGACAATAGGAGGCCTGTGTTTTACATAAGGTTACTATTGCATACCTTTGTTTTACATGACAAATTGCAGAGGACGTTTAGTTTATAGGATCACGACTCACGAGGGTTTAAAACGGATTTATGAAGGGTGAGACTTTGTACATATGTAGGATCTGGAGAGAGGAGTTAACTTGGGTGGCGATGAAAATACTTGAAACCCTACGAAATGAATTTTAAACCCTACGTGGATGTCATTCATTTCCAAAATTCGTAAAACCATTTAGCGCCACGCTACGTACGATTATCAAATTACTCATCTCTACCTCTTTGATATATATTTGTCCCCTTGCATTGGCTAGCGGCCAAGTATTTGTCGGCCCTTGGGTCGATGTCATTATCTTTACCCTCTCAATAAATATGTCTACGTCAACATCCACGCCAAGAAAACTGTGCCGTCTGAATTTCTCAGTTTCTTGAATCAAGAACGTTCGTCCTTTATAGTTAATGTATACCCTTAAAAGTATACTTCTCTCACTTTGGAGTGCCTGCGGGTTTCGCGATGTTTGTATCCCTTGAATTCTTGGGTTTCCTGGATGAACAAGGTTCGCCCTTTCATGGTGAATCTATATCCTTGCCACGTATATTTCTCTCACTTCGGAATCCCTGCGGGTTTCACTACTCTTGAAAGGAATCGGTATGGGTTCTGAATTGATCCCGGCTCCGAAAAGAAGCATAAAACTCTGACACATGTTTATCGATGCTCTTCATCATGCGTTGACGAAGGCAGGATATGGCTTCCTTACAGTGGTCGTAGCCGAGACCAGGTGGCCTAGCACCCCCGGACATGGTCCGGAAACTGAAGCTAACGTTTATTTCGGCGGCAACTACTTGAGAGATCTAGTCAGCGACGCTTTCGACGTAGCAGGAAAAGCAGCAGCCAATCAAGCAGCAGCAGGTCCAACTGTTGTTTATGTCTTCGAATTCGACGACGAAGACTTCCGACGGGGGTTGTCAATTCTGAGTTCAGGACAAAGTACAACGACCTCTATTTCTCATCCCCTTCTTATACTCACCTTCCCAATACTCTGATCTTTTTTACGATTTTTCTAGCTTTCTTATTTGGTTGGGGTATAATTGAGTAGCCAGTGGCAATGCCAGAATTGTTCGTGATGTAGCTGCTGTGTTCCGAACCCGAAAGATCACATTGAAGTCTACAAAAAAGAGTTTCAGGTGTGTGATCAAATTACACCTACATGTCAAATCTATTGACGGCCCCTACATTTCTTTCGCCCCGTCTACAAAATGTCAAGACAAGCCCCGTACAAGATCATCCATCTGAGATCAGAATGGGAGGACAGGAAACGCTTTTCCTGGGTCGTGTGAACTGACAGATGAACTGCCCTTCAACAGTTCAGGAAAATTGCATATATGGGGAAGATTCATCTCAAGGATGGGTCCTGAGGCTGAAATTCGTCCCATCGAATATGCGATATGTAAGATGCTGAACTATGTACGTCTCTGCTGTCATTGATGTGGCCGCAACTCAAGTCTGTACGCTTGTATTTCCATAGGTGGGATAATGACATGCCCTTCCTGCACAACATCTCCAGAGAGTTCGGTGTAGCCAAGCATTTCTGTGTCTTCATGCAGTAGGTTCAGAGATGCTGCTTTTACATGCTTCACTTCCAAATCTTTGAACAGGCTGAAAAGATTTACAGGTTCATCTGCTAATCTTGTGCACAGAGACCGAGCTGTTCGGCAGTAAGAAGAATCCCAGCCCTGCCTCCTCAATACAAGTACAAACCTAGGATCTTCGACAGGTTGCTCTGAGAAAGAATACCTTAAAGGCCGAGGAACCTTGAAATCCACGATATGCAGGTCACATGGTAAAGAAGCGGCCAGAGGAGAGAAGGACCGGGGTGGTGGTGGCTGAGTGGGGCTTTCTTCTGATTTCTTGGCAACGAAGATGTGCAGAGGATAATTTAGATGATTGCCAATGCAGTGAGACAAAAGGGAAGGGTTTAAAGGATGGCTGTTTGAAATAGGGTCTGAAGTAGAAGAAATGTTGGATTCAAGAAGCAAATGAAACACAACATTCATAGGACGGTTGTCAGTAACCCCTTGCCCAAGACCACGTCCGTCATCTCTTGACAGACGTCGGTCAAGCATAATCTCAAGTGACCCGTTCTTTAGGCTGGCTACACCAAGAGACTGCCGTGAATGGACTGAAAAACGGCGTCCATCAAGCCCTTGAATAAAGGCAAGAGAAGGCATTGGGTAGTAATTTCCCTGCACTGGTATCTTATCATACGTCTCTCGTCGGCTCATTTGAAAGCCATTCAAATCAGAATAGAAGATTTTCCGACTCTCGATATCAGTATTATACCTGACTATGAGCTCTTTGTCGTCAAAACGACCACCAACTAACTCAACGTGATATTCTTTCTCAATGAGATACCCCTGTAAGGTATCCTCTCCACTATAGACACGAGTGCTGTGAGAGACTGGTTGTCCGTCCCACTCAGTCTTTGGGAAAGAATACACTTCCTGCATCAAGGGACCAGTCGTAACTACCAATTGTCCACCGGGTTGGATGACAGGTTGTGCATCACCCAGAGGCTTAAACAGGTAAGCTCCACTTCCCGCACTAGAGTACGTGCTTATTTCCTCGCCCACATTATTCACAGAACCATCCTTCCTAGCAACTTTAAGCAATAACCCAAGATTTACATCAAAAGTGAGACTTTGGTGCCCATTTCCGATTGCAATCTCATCTCCCTCTACTTTTGAGCAAGCATATGGAGCAGGACAATGAATCTGATCAGAGTATGTCAGAACCTTCAAGTCCGCCAATTTTGCTCTCTCACAATGTGCCGCTCCATCAACAAGATAATACATCTGAATCCCCATAGCAGGAATAGAAGCTTTCCAGTGAAGACGATGTCGCCCAGAAAATATGTGGCTTTTGTCATGCTGCATTTCAGGAGATAACTGGCTCTGAATGCATGTCCAGTTTGAGTCCAACACACTTACATCTGGTTTGTCAACAATAACCATCACGATCTCGTTTCTAGTCTGCTCCAGAGGATTAAAGATAACCACAGATCTCACCAAATTTTCTTGAATAACGATACCCTTGTGAATCAGCTGCGCATCATATTTTGATCTCACTTGCTCAGGTTCAAACTGAGATGGATTGTGCTCATTTTTCTCAAAGCGAATGCCTAGTAAGACTTCCACGGCTTTAGACATAAAAATTTGCAAGTCCTGCAAAGAAGTGTGCATTCTAGTCCCATAGTCATGGACCACATGATTCTTGGCTGTGCCAGTCACTCCATCATGATGCTGAAAGAGGGCCAAATTCCTCCTCGCAGCAGTCAGCTTGTGTGCAAAACTAGTCGGCAACTTCTCACACTGAATCCTGTGACAACGTCCTAGAAGTAGTGCCATTAACATTTCTGAGGCACGAAGTGTGTGTTCCAGCACACGATCAACAGCCTTGAAGAAAGGCCTTGAAACATAATAACCACTCCAGTAATCTTGCTGTCTATCAGAGTATGTAAAGAAGTCGCCAGATAAGGATGGAAAACCTTCAATCTCACCAGACCCAATCTCACCAGGAAGTGAATAGTTTACTCTCTCAGCCTCCTCGCGAAGTGTGCGGAAATAATCATCCAAAGTGCCAAACTTTGCCTCTGCATTTAAGCTGGGATTGTTATTAATATAATCAAATAGCATCTGATAATTTCTAAATTGTGCTTCTGCTTCATCAATGCTGACATAACGGAAGTCATCTCCTAGAGGAATAAGGAGAGTATTTGTTCTGTACAATACTGACTTCTTTCTGTACTGGTCCAACAGCTTCCCTGCTTTCTCTTGCACATTTTCTGGGTTTGTCTCTACAGGATGTTGTCCCCAGGGGCAGAGTTCATAAATGAAACCACGCATCCGAGCAAAATCAAACTGACAGCAAACAGCTGGCTCAGGCCCACAAGTATGTGGAACATCATATGAATAAAAGGGCATCATATGCACAAACATATCAGTGGTTTCCATAGCATCCCAGCTTTGACGCCAAATAAACTCCAAATTTTTATGCAAAGCAAGTTCCTTCTTCAGCTCATAGTGTGTCCTTTGAATTAGCATGTTCTCAAAGCCCATGCGCCGCAGAAGATATGCCATTGTAGGAGAGTATCCAAAAGGATCGATTGCCCAAGCATTTCTAGGAACCACTCCAACTGTTTCATTCAGCCACATATTGCCTTCCGTAATCTGGTGCATGAAATAAGAATCAAGACAGGTTCAAGTGAATCATGAACTAAATCATATAAACGACTTCTGCAATGGGAATCAGACAACCAATCATAGCCATATACGCTATAGAGACCAGAAAAATGGTTGAACTACTAAAGACTACAGGAGGAACCAGAATAGTACTTTATTTGTCGGCTCAGCAGGTATATGAATAGAAAATGGAACTGATTATGTAGAGGACTATACTTGATTGCCAGAACATGGTTGAATTTAACCATGGTTACTAATTGACCTCATCAATTGGAAATAAACTATCAGACCTAATCATATATCCTGTTGGACCAAACAAATATAGTTGAACTGATGGTCTCCCAGGTAAAAAGTCTAGATATCTACCAAACGACTAAACCCATCATCTCTATTGATAGATCACAATAACAAGTTGTCAGAGTAAACTCTTAACATATTAATACCCTTAACATATTAATTTTCCATCAAATCTTTTCCAACACGTAATCTAGGTCCAGAGCTAAATCCAGAGAACATCAAGATCAATATTGTTTGACTGTACGCTATATAATACAACTATCCTCAGACACAATACAAAATAAAAGAAGAGGTAACCCGCAACTCCCCACAACATACAACATGTGTTTGAATACAAAGTAAACAACAATATCAAACATGACTACACTTAGGACATTCATAGGAATAATCATAGTGACAACAGGGAACAGAAAGTTCATGTGTTCAGTGGTTGACATTTACATATCAATTTTACATTGTTGTTTTAGTCTGTGTAGAGAATAAGCATATCAAGGAGTCTGGGCAACTAAACGTCTAAACTAACAGCTTGATTAACAGAAAGCTACAAACTGAGGTTTGTTAGTACCACGGACAGACATAGAGGTACTGAAAAAAGGGGAAAAGGCTAACTATAGAAAGTTCACAGTTGGGAGAAAAATAGTTGTACAGATATTCCCTCACCTGCTCGATAATGGCATAATAATGTGCATTTGCCTGCATAAACAAGGAAAACAGAGGCCAATTTAGTAGCAGACTTAACCTTTCCAGTGCCCACAAAATATTCATCAAGTGGGATAGAAAACAGTTTACCATCGTCACAAATCGTTTCACTACAGATCTAAAAGAACAAACCAAACAGGATGAAAAAGTGAAGGATGACAATATTACCTCATCATTCATAACCCATCCGCCTCCAACAATTTCTAACTGCCCATTTTGCACTAAATTTTTAAAAGCTTCCCTTTTACCCTCCGAAGAATCCCTCCACCACCTCTCCAAGTAAGACATCTCCTCCCAAATAAATTTGCGGCGAGAATCCTACAATACAAGGTGTCAAAGAACATTAGAAATCACAAACTCTTATTTAAAAAAAAAATAATAATAAAATAAAATAAGAAGACATTAGGAGAAATCAAGAGACAGATTATGCTTAGCTATCAGATTAGACACTACGTTGCTTTTAGTGTCATAAACAAAGTATTCAGGTTTCTGTAGCAACCAACTGAGAGACTGCTAGCAATGATCAGAAATACAGTAAAGCTCAATTCCTCAATTATCATCCAATACATTAGAAAAAGACACAATATATACAAAACCCAGACACGTTAGCCAACATAACTAACTTTTAGACCCACCCCCAGGCCCATGACAACTGCACAACAGAAGGGATGCTACAAGAACACAACCTTACAAACAAATGCTGCTCCTACTAGATAATTAGGAAACATCTTTAGAAAGAAGAAGAAAAAAACAAGGGACTAAAGAATGCACCTCCAATCATGCTATAGTCGAGGTAAAACTACATACACTTCAACAAACTTGAGCTTTCAAACACGAAATTCCAGCCCCAACTCCACCCCAAAATAGACCAATAGACTCCAATTGACTGTAAATCTCAACAACGGTATCAACAAAGCAACTCAACTTTCTGCTCATAAAGCTCCAATTAACATTTGTGACATAGAATGGCTTTAAACCGTTTGCTGTTCTTACAATGTGACTTAGCATCTGATCAATTCAAGTCTCAACAGTATTTTCAGTACGGCATCTCTATTTTTCTGAATTCCTGATCTTATAACGTATGAGGCTTAGAATTCCTAGTGTTAACACACTGGGCTGCAGCAAATCGACGATAACAGCTGAAGACAAGCCAGTCATACTGACATCACAAGCAAGTAACCAATCGCTGCAATCAGATGAACTCTTATAGGCTCCTTCAGGGTTTAGTATTTCATTGGTCACTCTTCACTCTAGTTCTTAGCTAATCTAATGCGTTTTCTGAGCCTAAGGTCCAACAGCTAAACAAAGAACTGGTTACAAATAAATGACCCTAGCACAACATTGTCCGCCTCTATTGGTTCGGGTACTCTCAGGATCACCCTATAATTTTCAAACTTTTATCCTCAAGTCTAAACACCCTTGTTGCCTATAACAAGTTGAAACAGTCGAATCAAAAATATCACATGGAACCATGGACTGAGATTCAACCATGGCCTCGACTTGTAGCTGTTTACTACAAAAACAATATCCTCTGCAATTCCGCATGATGACAAACTATAAGCACAATCATCTAACCTTGGAGTAATAATGATCCAACAATTGCAGCAAAGAAGCTCAAGCCACTAATGTGCAAAACCGAAAACCAACAGTATTACCACCAGATCCACCACGTTCCCTCAAAGATGCAACCATGGCATCAAAAAGTAACTCATGTTTTAATTACTCCACTATAAATGATATGCACACACCAAAATCTACAGATTGAACCTTGCACTTAGAATCCCATCAACGTCGATCCATCACGAAAAACAGCAGTTCAATTTCTCAGAACTAGCTAAACCCCAGCAAATTCACCATGTTACACCTCAAAACTAACCCCTCACCCCCGATCATCATACGAAAAAAATCGAAATTTGAAAGTGATCAATGATGCCATCTTATAATTCCACTCAAATTCACCATTATTAAACAAAACCAACACAAATCAACATGAAATTCCTCAGAATTAAACCCTCCAAAACCTCCCATACATATAAACTTGCATAAGAAAAACAAATTAAACACTTCCATCAACAATTTCAGCTCAAAATTCTCATGATCAAACATAATATTTCAATTAAATTCATCAACAATAACCAAGCCTTGTTCGCAAAATGATTCAGGTTCGTAAAAAGCTCAAACCTTGGAGAGAGATTCAACAATGGTGTCCAGAATATGACGAGACTGACGATCATAGTATTCTTCAACAGTAAGCTTCCAACCAGGATCATTATGAGAGTGTGGAACTACAAAGATCTTCAACTTCTCATGGTCCCACTCATTCCCTTTATAACTCACGCTCCACCCTTGCTTCCACGCGCCACCGTCCACGTCGGAGAATTCTATCTTATCGTACAGATCCTTGGTGGTGATATCGACAGCTGAAGCACCGGCAGCGGATGAGACGGCGGAGTTGAATTTCCGGGTGATGGGCTTTCTGGGTCGGGTAGAGGACCGGGTCAGGCGGGCGGCGGAGGTGGCGGAGGAGAAGAGTGGCGTGAAGCGGAAGACTGCGGCGAGGAAGAGGAGGAGAGAGAGGGAGAGGCCGATGGTGAAGTAGTGGGCCCATATGAAGTTTATAAGTAGGACCCGCTTTCTAGGTTTTCGAGGGAGTTTTGTTTTTGTCGGAGAGTTTGCGGTGGCGGTTGCGGTGGTTGTTGGGAGGAAAGAGCGGGCCCACCCTCCCCGGCTCCGGCTGCCGATGTAGGAGGAAATGGGCATCACTAACTTTTGCTAATTAAATAAAAAAATTAACAAATATGTTAAGTTTACATCAATTCCGGGTGATACCTAATAAAGATATATCGATCGTCTGAGTCTCACGTAATGAACACGCCAAACGTTTCATTTTGTGCTTTTTATCCTGCCTACGTCCTTTTTATATATACTGACGGTAAGAGAATGATAATGGTAAGGCCTTGCCTGGATTGGCAGTAATGGGCCTGAAAAAATTAAGGAGTAATAATTCAGGCCCATTTTGGAGGTTTGGATTGAGGAGAAAAAATAAGGTCTGAAATACATTACCTCCACCAAGCCCAAATACATTCCTCCTTCACTCCTCCCTGAAACTTTTACTGGAGTAAAAGATTTCAGCCCCTCATTCGTTTCTCTCTCCTCTACACATCTTCATCATCTTCCTCTAGTATGTTTCTTTTTCTCTCTCCTCTTCCTCCCCCTTTTTTTCTTCTTCTCTCCATTAATTACTCCCTAACCAAACCTAAGTAAACATTACCCAAGTAATCATTAACCTAGTATTCCAAACTTTCAAACCAATGATTTTTTACCCCCTTAATCAATTCCCCACTAATTGTTTACCCATGAATTTGTTCTCCCTTAACCATTCCTTGCGTACCAGGCAAGACCTAAGAAGTAAATTTATTTATAAGACAAAGGGAGTATTATTCTACTACTAGTATACACACTATTGGGAGTTCGAGTTGCAACGATCAACTAAGCTACAAAAACTACTATGTAGGGACTCCGGAGTATTCCCCAAGGCCCAAACTAAAGAATTCCATCCCTGAATGGAACATTTTTTGTACTTTTCACATGTTGCGTGGGTGGGGATAAGAGAATTGAAAATCCGAACAACTTTCAAACAAGTCGATTTTCTAACCATTAGGTCAACTTTAATTTAGAAAAAAAAAAAAAAAAAATACAATCATAGATAGAAGACACTCGATTTCAAACTGAATCGAATGTTAAACAAAATTACACGAAACATTATGTCAAAGAATTGACTTTTCTAGACAAGTTACTTATGTACAATTTTGTCCTTGGACTTTTTATTGACATGATTTGACTCATTATTAGCAGGTAAAGTCCCAAAAGCAAGCTTATGAACACAATTAACAGCCTCTTTAAAAATCGGAGCATCAACATTCACACTCGGAGAAGCTTCAACTTCAAACTCCAAATCACTATCTTCCTCATCATCCTCCTCCTCATCACCACCACCACCAGCTTTGATCAACGGTTCACGATACGCCAAGTGTCGCCACAGCCTCTTCAGTTCACTTGCACGTAATGGTTGCGCGTCAGGCTCTTTGGGATTAAATACCTTTGCATTAGTCTTGTTCGCAATAGCGGTCCAGTCGATATCGGTTCCGGTTCCGGTTGCGGTAAGATTAGCCAATTCGTGGAGGAGTGTTAGGACCGTGTCTGGTGGGTATCTTTGTAAGATTGTGGAAACGTCTTGTTCACTCATTGTGCCGAGTTTCGCCGCCGCCGCTGCAGTAGATGATGATTCACCAGCAGCCATGGTTAGGGTACGAGGTTACTGTACCAGCAACCCTAAATTAATTGATTGACTTGTGTTGGGTTTTTTTTTTTTTTGGACAGTTTAACAGAGAGGAGGATTGCTGTAATGTTGTCTACAATGTGGTAAAGAAGATGATCCGCTATATTTGTATACGTTATTACACGTGGGTTTGGGTTTGGCCCATTATACATGGGCTTGGGCTTCTGGTTGTTAATTTTTTGTACTCAGAAAAAAAAAAAAAGTTATTTTGACTGTTCATGTTGAACTCTAATTCTAGACCAAATGAAAGACCCATTTGCCTTAAAAATTAAGTGGAATTGGAAGAATGCAATGCAGAATAGATCATGTACTGATTTCTACGACAAAAGAACGATTTATTTGGTTTAGAAATAACTCCCAACATGACCGGTTAAAAACGGCAAAATAAAAGGGGGAGAAGTTTTTGGGTAGGAGGCTAGTATGTGATAGTCAACCACAACTTAGAGGTTAGGGGTTCATCTTCGACTTGTAAAGTCGAGAGGGGAATTGTTGAAGACTTGTGGTGACAAAACCGGTAGTTTTTTTTTTTTTTTTTTTTTTTTTTTTTTTTTTTTTTGTGTGGAGTTTTACATTGAGTATTAAGGTTGGGCTAGTGGTTATGAAACCAATATGTTTGAAGTTGTTCTGGTTCGAATTTTCGTATGTTATATCCACACCCGTGCAGCATCGACTGCTCCAATATATCAAAATATAAAAAAGTTACGATTTTATCTCTCTAGGCATGACAACGAGGGAGTATGTGGTTAGCTCAACTTTTAAGTTGTTACAAAGTTCTCCACTCAAAAATCTTGAAATTATAAACTTTACTATATGCTCTTAGATCCTAATATCCTATCCAATGGAAACCGGCCTAATGAGTTGTACCACTTGTAAATCGGTAAAACACGAGAGTACACGTGAATTAACCCTCTTTTTAAAAAAAAAAATTAACGGTGTTAATTGGAGGGTTAAGTTTAGGGTCCCTTGTGCAAACAGTCATATTTTAAGAATATTTTGTACAAATTTGCAAAACACTAAGCACGTACAAATCGGCAAAACACGAAGATATTACGTGAATTTACCCAATATAAAATTTAGAGTAATTTAATTACCTTACTTGCTCAGCTAACCGCCACTGCCTAAGCCTGTAAGCCACCGTCGCATTATTCCCCAAAGTTCCCCAAACTCAAAATTTTCTGCCGCCGCCACCGCCACCTCCACCTCCGTCGCCGCCTCCGCGCGCGCCTTATTTTTCCGGCGAATACGACCATTCTGCGCCCCATATAATCGGAATACGGTATTTCTGGAGGGCGTAAAAATTGATCAGGGCGAAAAGAGGGAAATTAGAATTAGGGTTTAAATTACTTCGGAAACCCTAGTTCGCGCCAAATTCCAGCTCCCTGATTCAATTGAACCCTAATTTAGGTACGTCTCACTTCAATTTCCCCTCTTTATTTCATTGTTCGGTTGAATTTAGGGATTAGTTTGAATTTTCTACTCAATCTTGAAGGTGAAGTTGCAATGCTCTCTGGAATTAAGATTATTTCGCGTGATCGAATCGATTCGGTAATTTTCTACTTGTTATATTAAACGTATGCTTGAAGTTATGTACATTCCTGTGTGCGTTGGAGTTGTTGTTGTTGTTGGTGGTGGTGGTGTGTGTGTAATTGACTTGCATTGATAATTTTCACAGGAAAAAGGTGAGGAATTTGGTGGTAATGAGAAAGAAAGTAGCGTAAAATCGAAGTCGAGGGAGAAGAAGAGTGCAAAATATGGTAGTTCTGGTGATGAAGGGTTAGAGAGGATTAAAAAGAGGTCTAGGAAGAAGAAGTGGTATTCTTCGGATGAGAACTCGGGTTCATCTTCGGGGGAGGATGGTAGTTCTGGAGACGATGACAAGAGGCGTAGGAGGAAGCAGAAGAAGGGTAAAAGTCGAGAGGAGAAGGGGAAAAAGAAGTCGAAAAGGAGCAGAAAGGAATATTCTGACGATGATTATTCTTCATCTGATAGTAATGAAGATGATCGTAGAGGAAGACGGAAAGGGAAGGGTAAGAGTAGAGAGAAAGTTCGAAAAGATGATGATTCTGGTATGTCGCCACTGGGTTTGCTATTTTTTCAGTTCCTTTGTGTTTTGAGATGTTGGACTACGTGTAATGTGGTTAACTTATATCGTTGTTTTTTGTTGAAAATAGATGGTGAAGGAGGTCCAGTCTCAGGGAATAATATTGATATCGTGAGGAAAGAAATGGGGTTAGATTGGATGCTTAGACCTGCTGACAGGCCCAAAAAGACAGCTGAGGAGAAGCCGGTAGAGCCTCTGAAGGAAGAGGTGAGTTAAAGTCTAAAGCCTGAAGGTGAACATAGTTGAATTAATCTTACAAATGAGTACCTACTGTATGGTAGAGTGTTGAATATATTTGCTTCTTAAAACTACTGCGAGTCTGTGTCTCTGTGACTTAAGGTGACTCTGAATATACCTGCCAAATTAAACCCATCATTTAGGTTATGATTTATATTTAGCTGGTTTCAACTGGAAACTCTTTTGCTTGAATTAATGATCAAATGGATAAGGAGGCTATCCCTGTGAAGCTTCCCTGATTTACTCAATCTCAATCTCAATCGAATAGAGAATTACCTGCAAACTGCAATTGAGAACTGGCATTTTTTCTTGGGATGTAGTGGTATGCTCTAATGTTTAAGGTGGCTGAGTTTTATGTGGTTAGTGTTCTGCTTGGTCCATCTGACCCCCCCTTACCCCACCTTATGGCTGGAGCCTTTCAGGCTATTAACTTCTTATTTCCTCAGCTGTTGTATTAACTTCTTCTTTCCTCAGCCTCCAAAGGTTAATCCTAAAGAAATGAATCCTTATTGGAGGGATAATGGAAGTGGACACCCTGAAGATGCAGACGAAACAAAGTCTGGTCGCGATGAACTTTTGTCATCTTCTTTAGTTGGTGATGGTGGAGCAAGCTGGAGATTGAAAGCTTTGAAGCGTGCAAAGGAACAGGCAGCACGTGAAGGGCGGGATCTCAAAGAAGTATGTTTGGCTTTTATATTCTTCAACAGCTATTGCTAGTATAATTGTTCGATTTACATTTGTCTGACTTGCGAAGTTCTCCTCTTCATAACTTAAGAATTTGTTGGTTATATTCAGGTTGTTCAAGAAAGGTGGGGTGATCTTGGCCATCTTGCAGTGTCCGTTGCATCTCGTAGTGCAGCTGCTCCTCGTGCTCATCTGCACGCCATTAATTCCAGGAAGGTTGGAGCAAATGATAAAACTAATTCTGATTCAACAAATCAAAGTGAAAGGCATACCGAAAAGGTGATATTATTATTTTGGTGATGTTTACTTATTCACCTCATCTGATTTGTTTGTATCCATGATGTGTGTCTCTTGCTGAATACCTTTTTAAGTCTTGGTTTCTCTGATATTGGGTTCCCCCGTCCAATTGTGTGCGGACTTCATAATCTCGTGATCTAATCATCGCAATTTTTGCCCACTTCTATTGTTATGTTGTTATACAACCTTGTGATGCTAATTTCCGGTCTTGCTCTATCTAGCATACGAGTGTCTGTCTTATACTGCAAACAGTCTGTCTTTTCTAGGATATCTAGAGATCTGCAGCTATATGAGCCTTTAATTTGATTCGCCATGAGTATTTTCATGTCAAGTGTTTCTTGATCTGGCGAAAGTACAGCTAAGGAATCTGACACCAAACCAAAGCATCTTTCATAGATCTTGGTATTATTATCAATCAGCTTACTGAACAAGCCTCCCGAGTCTGTATGAGGTTTGCGTAGATCAATTAAAAAGCCTCTTAATTCTGCACACCTGATGATTTTATCCTGCAGGGCACTGAACGTGAATATCTGAAGGATGTTTCTGCACGCCATCCTGAGATGAGGGCACCACGAGCTCGTGATTCATTATCTTGGGGAAGGAGAAAGGGTCCAAATATGCACAACAAGGATGCTGCACTTATCTCCAGTGCAATTTCCAGTATAAATAAGTTTGCTAATGATGGGAGTTTCATGAATGTAGCCATGGTAAAGCAAAGCGCGCAAGATGCTGCTGAATGTGAAGGAACTCAGGAGGCGGAATGCAGCTCAGCAATACAGGAGTCTACTGAGAAGAAACCACCTTTGAGCGCCAATCAGCTTGCAGCCAAGGCTATGCAACTGAGACTGAAAGGAAAGCATGATGAGGCTGATAGACTTTTGGTGAGATTTGTTTGATATTCCTTTTCTTTAACTTTTCTATCTTTTCAACCAGCATCTGCCACCAAACCCCCTTTTCCCTAGGAAAAAAAGAAACTAAGTCCCTAGGTAAGATGAATTCAATATTGAAGGAGTATGTAGCTTTCAGTTATGTAGCTTTGTGATCAATATGACTAGATAAGGTAGAATGGAGGGGTATGTAGCTTTCAGTTATGTCCAAATATTAGATGTTGCATCGAAACTTACTGAAGGTGTAGATTCCCGACGGCAGTAGGACGGGAGCAGGGGTATTCGTGTTGAGCTTTCAAATTTTGTGTGGATGTGATTAGGCTGTCAAGCCTTGAAAGTGAATCATTGACAGCCTTGAAAGTGAATCATTCTTGATAAAAAAATGGATACTTTTTTAGTTTACCTGACCCTGTACAAACATACCCTTACAATTGCCTGATGTGAGTTTTTAGTATTCTGCTTAGACCTTTAAGTTCTTGATACTTGCCAAATACCTTTGGGATACTTCGCATTTGTCATACAATTTCAAGGTAACAGAAGCACAACATATACAGACTACGGTGCTTATGTGGTGGTCCAAGGACTATTGATAAGAGCATGATGCTCACTGCCTTTAATATAAATTCATATGATGCAGTAATTTGCTATTCTAGTTATATGTACTGTGGAGCGCTGTGCTCATCATGCTCCAAGGAGCATGATCTAATGTGCCTGACATATAGGCTTTAGTGTAAAGTTTAAGGAATCTGAGCATAGACATGTAATGCACAGTGGCCTCTCAATGTCATTTTATTTATATAGAGTTGGGCCGAAATGTGTTTGCTGACTGAAGTATTTTTCTCCTTCTCCAGAAAGAAGCTGAAAAAATTAAAGTTGACCAAAGTTCTGGGGAGAAAATAACAAAGATTAGAAACGACCTCAGTGCAAGCAGGTACTTTTGCAGTCTTTTTTACTCTGGCTCTCTCTGGTTTTTTACTCAGCTAGTATTCAAATTTTAAAGCATAGAATGTGGCATTTGAAGGCCTTTTCTTGGATTGTTTTCATTGCTAATTGTATAAGTCTCTTCAACAGGCTAACATGCTTGTTAGGAGCTTCCCCCCTTTCCTTGGCCATGATTTTCATTGTGACTGCAAGTACTGTTTAATTTTCAGATATGCTGCACAAGACAAAAGGCTGCAGCAGAAGGGTAAGGAAGATGACAGTGACATCCATTTGGCTCAAAATATAATGAAGAATAAGCAATATAACATGTTGACACGAGCTGATGATGAATATGAGTATGATGGAGCACCAAGCAAAAAGAGCAGGAGA
Organism: Spergularia marina; assembly: GCA_963680865.1. Taxonomy (NCBI): domain Eukaryota; kingdom Viridiplantae; phylum Streptophyta; class Magnoliopsida; order Caryophyllales; family Caryophyllaceae; genus Spergularia; species Spergularia marina. The sequence continues at coordinate 25,562,358 of OY804554.1, read as the reverse complement.
AAAGGTGTTGACCGTGGGAATAGATCAGAGGCTGGGAAAACCACAGGGAACCGTATCATTACCCAGCAGGAGCGATGCATTTTCTGTTTTGAGAACCCAAAGAGACCTAAACATCTTGTTGTCGCTATAGCGAATTTCACATACTTAATGCTACCACAGTTCACCCCAGTTGCCCCTGGCCATTGCTGCATAGTAACACTGCAGGTACCTGTCTGTTTTACCTTCTTATGTTTGTTCTTGCTTAGATGATTGCTCTTTGGACACTGTCCATCCTGTGGTCTGTTGCACTTTGAGAATTTGGGTACTTGATTTGATAAGAGTTATTGCAGTGTATTGATTGTGTGTATATTTTATATTTCTATATATTGTCCTATCATTCCGACTTCATCTTCATGTTTATCTCAACAGCATGAATCGGCCACTCGGATGGTAGATGATAATGTATGGGAAGAATTTCGCAACTTCAAGAAATGTCTTATTATGATGTTTGCGAAGCAAGGCAAAGAGGTGATCTTTTTGGAAACAGTGATCAAGTTGTCCCAACAACGGCGTCATTGTTTGATTGAATGCATTCCTCTGCCAGAGGATATTGCTAAAGATGGACCTCTGTATTTCAAAAAGGTCCGTTTCTTGTTATTACTAATTTACTACTTTTGATTCATAGACCTTGAATAGTTAACTGTCCGTACCACTTATTGATGTGTTTTGGAGCACTTGGCTGGGCATGAAAGACTTGCCGTCCATCAATTTCGAGTTTTATAGAGCTCTAGTCTGAAAATATGCTTCTTGGATGTCAATTGTCAACTCAATTTTGTTCGTCTTTTCATAATCTACTTTCACAATGTTCCAGGCAATTGATGAGGCGGAGTCTGAATGGAGCCAGCACGACGCAAAGAAATTAATTGACACGAGCCAGAAGGGACTGCGTGCTTCAATTCCCAAGGACTTCCCTTATGTTCATGTCGAGTTTGGCCTTAAGAAGGGCTTTGTGCATGTAATCGAGGATGAAGCACGGTTCGAGAGCTTCGGCCTGAATGTTATCAGGGGCATGCTTCAATCACAAGATGAAGATATGTATCGTCGTCGGAGGTATGAAACCATGGAGGCTCAGAAGCAAGCAGTTGCTGAGTTTGCAAAGGAATGGGAACCCTTTGATTGGACAAAACAACTCGACTGACCTGATCAAACTTGTACATCAGATATAATTTGTCTACATTCTTTTTTTTTTTGACAGGAGCAAAGAAACGGACCTAACACATTATTTGCTGTGTTGAGGTTATGATTGTAACATTTCTGTAGTTTTTCCCCTGACCACTTTGTACAATGTACAGAACAGGTTCTGCTTTAGCAATCAGAAAGTATCTCCTCAAATTTGATCGGAGTAGCTCATGATTTTTCGACTTAGAAACCAAAGAACCTGTTTAACGAGTCTTAATGAACTCGTTGGAAATATTAATAGACGGAAATTTTTATGGTACTCTCGGGTCTCGTGTCTCGTAAGTCCGACACTCCCCATGAGTCGTCATTCATCCACAGAGTGAATGGAATGCGTCCTTAGTTCAACTGGTTTGTGCTAAGGGTTTCGGGTATGCTTCCTTAGTTCGACTGGTTTGTGCTAAAGGTTTCTGGTAATGCGTCCTTAGTTCGACTGGTTTGTGCTAAAGGTTTCGTTAGTTCGACTGGTTTGTGTTAGAGGTTTTGGGTCAAGCGTCCTCAGTTTGGGTCATTTCGGACTTGAGACGGATTAATTGTGCTAGAGGTTTTAGGTCATGCGTCCTTAGTTCGGGTCATTTCGGGTTCGGGACGGGTTTGGTACACTTATTAAAACGAAGTGACAGTCAAATAAGTTCAGCAAAGATTTGAAAAGAGAGAAGGAGAAAATGAACGGAAAATTCGGAGGGAAGCCACCAATCGGAACTCCGTCGTTGGGGTTGTCATGCGTGGTCGTCGTAGCCTCTCTCCTCGCCGGCGCTTCCGTCGTTCACAACGTCTACAAACCGGATCTTGTACGTTACCCTTTGACAAATTCTCCTGCTGTTAAATCATGCACACCACCTGCTTGATAAATTGCGTCACTGACTTATATGATACTTTTCTTGTGTAATTTTTGCCCGTTTAAATTTTGCACTTGATGATGCTGTTGTTGGGCAATGTACATTGTTTTACTTCTTAAAAATGACTGACAAGAAAATTTCGACTTTCTCAGACGTTACCGCCTCTCGAAGAAGTGACCAAGGATAAACAGCAGGAGAAACAATGAAGCCGTTTAATTCATGATCTTTTACACTTGTTGTTGCTGTAAGGTTGATATCTTTTGATTTTAAAACTTGATTTATAAGACTTTTAACAATTCTGAGCTTTCATTTGCTCCTGCTTCTGCTGTTGCACGATGCACACATAATTTTCGAATCAGTTTGTATCTTTCATTCGCTCTGATCTCAGGGTTTTCTGAAACAGCAAATACTGTAATCAGTTTGTACCTGTCATTCTTCTTGCTCTTCGATCACAATGGACAGTTTCAGGTCTATTAGTGACCCATTTGATCAAACTTGAGATTCAAGCTTCTAACTCGGTGACTAAGTCATCGAATTGTTAGGACTTTATACCTGCCATGGTGCCACCCTCCTCAACTGGCTGACATTGCCTATGCTCTACTCTGCTGATTTTGCATCTATATCCGTAAAGCTTGTTTCTGCTACTATTGCAGACTGTTTCTTGTTGTTATAACTTACAAGTTACAAGCTACATACTGTGCCTAAATTCGATCTTTCATTTAATTATTTAAACGAAATTATGTTAAGCAGTTGGTGTTTCGACATTGAGTTATTTCACTTATGTAATGTTTCTGATCAATGTGACATAGTCTGAAATCCCCGATTCAAATATTGATAAGAGTATTGAGTAATGATAGATACTCGTATATGACAGCAGAATAGCACCCTTCTACTACACGCATGTAATACACATGCGCTGCCATGGGAGAGTGCCCCGAATCATATTCTTAAAAAATTGTGAGTGACATAATAAATTATACTGATACTATTAGTTGAACACTAAGTACGTACTCCATATACGAAGTGTTCAAGCATTACAATACTGTTGTTTTATGAGGCGGCCGGTGCTTCCCCGCCAGCCCCGCCAGCAGCATCGACCCCAGCCCCGCCAGCAGCATTCTCGGCCATCTTCTTCTTCCTCCAACACGCTAATAGAATGATAAGTACTATAAAGATGACGGTAATCACGCTCATCAAAATAATTGTCTTCAAATTGAGAGGATGAGAATGATGCGTTTCTGGGGTGGATGGGGCCCATGGGGGGCTAGTTATTGTACACAAACTTACGATGTTTAGCCATTTCAAATGCCGAAAGCAAAATTAAAATGCTAGCTGCAGTTGCTTTAATTTGGGAGAGTACGTACTTTTATCTTATTTCTGCATAGTTCATTTCATTTGATCATGTATATATACTAGTACTAGCTACCTAGTCCCACATGAACCGTATTTATAGCATGCAAATCGCTATATTTTCATTTCTTTACTCTGGTTGGTATTTACAATATTATGTTCCATCGTTAACATGTCCAGTTGTTTTTTTGTATTGCGTCAAAATTAAATTACCAAAAGCTGCTGGAATATGTCCCCTCTACGATTTTGGATATCTTAATTAAGTTAATATATGAAAATAATAATAATAATAATAATAATAATAATAATAATAATAATAATAATAATAAGATCACGAGATATATAAAGAAGATGTGATTTGATCTATTGACATAATTATTTCATTTATCAAATTAGGTCAATCTTATTCATATGAGAATCATAACACGATTAATATCCTCTGAATATTGTTAATAACCTAATCTTTGAGCGTGCGGAGACATCTAAGGCATGTAAATACATACATTATCGTAGTAGAGGGTATTAGGATCACAAGATTATCTCACATAATAATTGTTATTTTTGGAATTTGAAGGTTTGAGTTTGTATTTGACGCCAACCTTTTATATTTTGATAATTTGTACTCATTGTATAATGTGGTATAACGAATTATTTTGAATAATTTCTCTCCTTTTAGAAAACATATATATATTCGACCACCCTTCAAAAATTAAAACCAAATATAATAAAACAGCAATGCTCACACTACGCCAAATAATACATAAGACACCGGGTGCAAAACAATATAGACACCGGTTGCAACCGGTGTCTGGACTGCCGGTGTCTTATGTTAAGACACCGGTTGTTCTGAAAATACCCGGTGTCAAAAACAATACATACGACACCGGTTTAAACCGGTGTCGTATGTTGCTTTTTTTTCTTTTTTTTCTTTTTTCTTTTTTTTTTTTTTGGCGCTGGTGGATATTTAACACCAGTTTTTACGAAAAACCGGTGTCATATATTGTTTTTTTTTTTTTTTTTTTTTTTCAGTTGGACTTTAGACACCGGTTTTTTAAATAACCGGTGTCATATGTTGTTCTTTTTTTTTTTTTCCTTCCAGTAGGACATTTGACACCGGTTGTATAAAAAACCGGTGTCGTAGGGTAGACTTTTTTTTTTTTTAGTTTTGCTTGTTTCTGCTTCTGCCAGGGAATTGGCGACTACAACAATTAGTTGTCAATTCCCACATTACAAATAAACATACATTACGATTATGCCGTTTCAATGACACCAATTCCCAAAACCTCTTTTCCTAGTTTCTAATTTCCTAACTAAAATTTACTAACATTTCTAACTTAATGAGAATCTAAGTGTTTCAAGAAATCAAAGTAGATTTGAGCACTTATAAGCAAAACTCGCTAGGTAGTTAGAGATCATCATCGTCTCCTTCTTCATCTCCATCCACAAAGACATATGTAGCCCAAAGATCTCTTATTTCATCCACTTGTTCATTCGTAAATTGTTTGCAACCCTTCACAACATACTAAAACGACAAATTGATGAATTTAGATATCCAAAACTTAAACATTTATAAATTACTATAGGATGATAGATATATGTTTTGATATTTACCGTAATTGGAATAGTTGTTGCTTTATTTTGGATTATCTCGAACATGTAACGACAAATATAATATCCACAATCGTTACTTCCTAAGGGTTGACGAGGACACTACAAAACAAAATAAAAAATAAATAAGCCCAAACTCGAACGCATAAATAGGATATGAAAAGTATAGTTAATAAACACAAAAACTTCAAACGTACCATTATAGTATGCCATCTCATAAGCGTCGACTTCATATTCAACTTGTTTAGGGGATCCAAAGTCATGATCCTCGTTATGGCGCTAGTTAAATAACACAGTATTCCAATATAATTAAAAGATATAATTAAAAGATATAATTAAATAACAGTGGAGTTTAAAGAACAATGGAGTTTAAAAATATATAATATATACATACTCTTGTATTAGATTACGAAGAAATTCGGGTGGTTTCTTACTCCCTCTGGATGGATCTAACCAATACCCCGTTCCTGACGGTGGATGAATCACAGCTAACATCCAATGCGAACTACAAATTATCAAAATAATATAAGTTATGAAATATAAAATAAAAAAAATCATCTAGAATTTGTAAAACTAGTTACCTCTTATTATAAGGTGCGAAAAATACCTTTTGCCCGTGTGCACATGTTGTACAAGCGAGCGCACTAAAAATATAATTCGCACGATCATCCTCATCTTCAACCGGTGTTATAGGAGACAAATATGCCGGGCATAAAAAACCATACAAACCATCTACACGTCTCCTTTCACAGAACTTTTTCAAATACCTATTACAAAAAGCCACAAAAAGAAAGTGTCACATGAATCCATTTACCATTATATATGAGTATCTAAACTAATTATTATTTTTCTTAAACAAATGTATAAAAAGTGACTTACAAGATAAATGCCGTAATGTGAGTAGATTGAATTTGCCATTGATAACACCATTGCTCCATCTCTTCCGGTGTCACAAACAAGTCTTGCATATTATGAAGCACATGCTCGGGTACATGCAAAATTTTTCCCTCATCTCCGGTTTTCTTCATGCTTCGAGCTTTCTTACAAAGCCACTTCATCAACACAGTTCTTCTCATATTCATTTTATCTTCCGGTGTTATGAATTCCGAAGAGGATGTTGAAATGGACGTAGGTGTCGAATTGTTGATTGGTGGTGTGTTCTTCTTATTCGTAGAGTTATCCGTTTCATTCTAAATGATCAAACAAAATAAAACACTTGTTAGAATTTAAATATAAATTAAAAATAATATAAGAATTTTAATAATGAAGTATAAATTACCGTATCAGGCAATATATATATGAAAGGAGAAGGCCACAACACATAACCACCAAGGGCCGAAGAGAGAAAACAAGCTTATGGGGTTGGAACTGGCAATTCGGCATTTGGCACCAAGTCTTTAGAGATACTCACTCTACTATAATCGGGAGGTACAATGTTATTGTGTAGAGTAAGTACCTCCGAAGCGCCTGGCACATACACTTCTCCTAAAGCTACCATCTCTTGTGAATTGCTAGGAAGTGACATTTGACACTTATGCCAACCCTGCATTATTTATAAAGTAATGTAAATTGTTGGTGCAACTATCACAATTAGAAAATATAATTCATTTGAGATAAAGTATGTCGAATTGATTAATAAAGTAAAGTAATATAACAATTATATTAGATACCTGAACCGGCCCTTCACACGTATCTTGAATTGATGAGATCGACGTTTGAGGGATATTACGAGCTTGTCTCGGAGATGAATGGGAAACAGGAGGCTCACGATCATCATTTAAACTCACTTTTTTTCCCTTTCTTAGAACATTAGAATCCTTAGACACTCTATCCTCTTCATTTTTTTCTATTGCTTGCGAATCGTTACTCATCATCGCACTCATCAATTCTTTCATATCAGCTTGACTCGGAGTTTCTCCGGCTACGAAATTGCGAAGTATTTGACTCATCTTGAACATTTGGGATTGCATTGTTCGCACCGTATTCTCTAACTTTACCTCGGACATCTTTTTCGTGGATCTACCAAAAACATTTGACAAATTGCTCATGTTGGTTACACCACGAACACGACCCGGGTGCTTCTCTTTGCCGATTGCACGAGACAATATATCATCTCGACCTTGGGGAACAAACTTTCCTTCTTTCACGGCTTCTTCCAGCTCACCCTAAGTGACAATAACAATTTAATTAGAATTAATATGTGAAACGATTTTAAAATAAGTACAATTTCTACCCTTAAAAAAAATAACTTACAATTTCTTTCACCACTTCCTCGTCATACTCGGACATTGCCCCTTTCTTGGATTTATGACCTCTCAACCAAGTCACATGACGTGGTACTTCTTTGATTTGCAACCCTTTCGTGGCATATTACTCAATCTAATACATTTTTGTGTTAGTAAAAATAAACGATTACTAATTTGTTAATAATAACGGAAAAAATAAAAAAGGTGTATATTTACTTACAATTTCTTCATTGATCCCAATATATCATTTCCGAGAGCCAAAGTATTTAGTCTTCTTTTTTGCAGCATTATCTTTACCATCTTTGCTAAGCGACTAGTTACCGTGAAAAAAACAAACAAAAATTAGAATATTCATTAAAGCTAACATTTCAATAAAATTATAAAATTATATGTAAACTTACAAGAAACTTTTGATCTTTCAAATGATATTCAATGAAAGCATCACATTGCTCTTGTGTGATTTGTGGATACTTTCCCGGTGGCTTCGTTACAAGTTCCCTTTCCTTGGTCTTCTTGTCAATTACATACATATACTTAAGATGAAGTTTGGTCTTCCGATTTCTCCATCTTTCACCGGCTATCTTCAACACCCAACGTCCTCTACGTTCGGGAGGAACATAAAATGCACCCTTGCAAAACACAAAAAAAAAAAAAAAAACACATTAAAAAAAAAAATAAGAATTTAGATAACTTTTATAGACAAGACATATGAAATAAATTGAATATTATATCTAACCTCAATATCGTGTAAGACACGTTCTCTTGTGGCTTCGTCAAGCTTCTTCCACTCTCTCAAAGTAATAGGCACATGTGCACGTGCGATTGCGCCTATCCAACTACTAAACTTTTGGCGATGTTCGCCAATCGGATTTAACAACCCGTCCGTACTCCATTGTAGCTGAAAATGTAACACCCCATATTTTTGGGATTAAATTATTAAAGTCGTCGGGAGAAATTCATTTTAGGAGTTACGAGTTTCGATTTTTGGAAATTTAGAGTCACTTTCCTATTTGGAATCGATTTCCTAATTGGGTAACTAATAGGTGAAATTACCAATTTGCCCTTACTAAACCCTTCCCCACCTTAATATAAAAACAAACACAAAAAGAAAAAAAAAAAACACTCAACACTCATCCTCACGCGGCGCAGCAGAGAAAGAAGAGAAAAGAAAGAAAAAAAAAAAAAAAGGAGAGAAGAACAGAGGCGCGCGACCCTTCCCCGCGAACCACGCCGAGCCACCGCCTTCACCACCGCGCAGCCACCCTCGCCTTTTTCCCCTACCGTCCTCTCTTTCTCTTGGTTCAATCGAGAGTAGTAAGTTCTTAATCCCTTCCTTTTTCTTAATCGATTAAATTGGGATTTTCGAGTTTGGTGTTCAATTAGTGATTAGAGCACGATTAGATTGTTTAATTTGTTGTTTTAGAGTTCCAATCGTGTTTATGGTAATTGTGGCTTATGGTTGTGGATTTTCGAATTGGGGATTTTCGAATTAGGGTTCTTATTAATTGTGCTCGATTTTGTTATGGAATTGTTCGATTTTGGTGGAGTTATCTGTTATGAATTGGGGATACTATGGTATTATGTTTTATTGGGAGCGTTTGATGAGGATTTGAGTGAGGAACGAACCTACTGTCGGTTCTGAATTTTGGGTTATTTGGGTGTTGTTGTTGTTATTTTGATGTTTAATTGATGAAATTGTGTAATTAGTAAGATGGGAAGGATGTGATATTAATTTGGTGTGATTGTTGGAAGGATTGGTTGTCGAATTCATGATTTTTGTGACCTTGTTGTAGTTAGTTGATTGTTTTTGTGTTGGGTTGTGATGGTGATCGTGTGGTAATTCAATCTTGTTATTTTGTGATTAGGGGGTGTGTTTGAGGAGACTCTGTTTTAGCCTTGCAGCAGTTTAGTGTTTCGCTCAGAGTGAGGTAAGAACGTTGTTCGTTACTCCAGCCTACGCATCATTATGATAATTGGCGATTCAATTCACATCCATCGTTTATACTCCTTGTTTGGTCTCATGTTCTGCACCTTGAGCTCTTATTGTATTCTTATGAATTGTTCGTCTTGCACTTGTCCTTGCCACGCCCTTACTGTTCTCGGCCCTCGGCCTCTTTGCGACCCGTGGCCGTTCGGCCTTGATTACCCTCAGTCACTTGGCTAATCGGCCGAGTGAGTCGCTTGGTTCTGTGTTCCATAATGTTGATTTTGATTCGTATTCATTTATTGAGTTTCCGGCTTCGGCCGTTTATAAATTGTATTATCGAATAACGTACCATCGAATAATGTATGTAAGACGGTTGAAAGAAAAGAACGATATGATTACCACCTAGAGTGAATGTGATGCGGCACGGACCGATCACTGTTTATACCTCTGATCAAGGTACTGTTTCGGTCGGAGTAGCTACCGACTGCCTATTAGGCTTTCCTCCTAGAGGTACGCATCCTACTGGATCTCTAGCGAGGGGTGTGCACATTTTAAGTCTTTAGGAATCGTTTAAATGTACTCTAGCTCGCGCCGGTTCGAGACTGTGGTGGCTGCGGGGTAGGAGCCCAGCCGTGTATGATTGGCAAGACCGTTTGTCTCGTCAGCGATACGTGACTATCGCACTGCCGTGTCCAGATGGTACTCTGTATTCATTACTATATCCAATGCTTATTATTTGTTAGCTACGCGCCTCAAGGCGCGTATCTTTGTTTCTCTGCTTTATGTTTCTTACTCAGCCTGTGCTGACGTTCTGTTTTCTGGTTCGTTCCCTACCTTGTTCTGGGGCCTATGTCATTCTTCGATGGCTTAGTTGACAGGTCTTGATGATATGGATGCATGATAGAGGGACTCACTTGCATGCTGGGGACTTTTCATAAAAGTTATTTGGACATGGACTTAATTTGGTTTTGTAATTTAAATTTCAGTTTTGAGAACTGTAGTTCGACATTCTAAATCTTCCGCTGTCGTCTTTTCGTTTGTTTGGATTTATTAAGTTGTATTTGAATTTCAAGCCTAGCAGTTGACTCGGTAGTCAACTGCGGCGTAACAATTCTGTAATATTTCCTTATTTATTTTTGCGAGAATTTAGGGTTGTTACAGAAAAGGAGAACCATCTTGTAATGCTTTTGCACAAGCGCGTAGTAAAGTTTGACCTCTTTCATGATCGGAATCGGAATCGGAATTATCACTAGGCTTTCTTCTTCTTCTTCGAGTCGACATTATCCAACCTATATTCACAAAATATAAACATGATTATAAGTATTAAAAGACATAAGAGAAAGCTAAATAAAAGAAAATAACTATAATAAGTGTAAGTAAATAATAAACATAAGTAACACAAATAAGATAAAGAGGACTTTGTGCAATTAATGAAAATTATAATTACGTAAATGTAAAACCAAAATTTTCCAACTAGTTAGAGAACTTACGTTAGTCCTAGAACGTTTTTTTGTTACATTTGAATCATCTTGCACCCAAACTCCCTCATCATGATCATCTCTAACATATGATAAAGAGTTATCATCATTCTCTATCACTTGGACACATGAATTCGGAGCACCCAAACCTTCTAAAATCTCATCTTCAACATAATAATCAAACTCATGTCTAGGTCGAGCGGATAAAACAATAGACCATTTCTTATCCAAAGGGTCATTCACATAAAAAACTTGTTTTGCTTGGCTTGCGAACATGAACGGATCATCTTTATGCCCAACTTTATCAAAGTTTACCAAAGTGAAATCCAACTCATCTCTTCTAACACCGTTGTTGTTGTCAACCCACTTGCATTTAAAAACGGGAATTCGAACAGTTTGGTAATATAATTCCCAAATCTCTTCAATTTGCCCATAATAAATCATTTTTTCTTCCCTTGGTTTCTTATCTTTAGCACTTGCAAAATGAATAGAAGTGGCCTCAACAGAAACTCCACTATTTTGCATAGTGCTTCTTGAATCTTGTTCTTTGGTGTAGAACGTATATGCACCGATGACATATCCACTATAAGAGGAAATTTGTAAAGATGGACCAAAAGACATAATTCTCACATAATCAGGGAACTTATTAATGGGTTGACTTACAACTTGGTTCTTCAACCAAGAGCCAAATCTCTTCTTGTTCTCATTCTCAATCCACATGTCACTCTTATTTCTATGAAGATTTCTCAAATGCTTTTTATGCTCATCAATGTAAGAATCGACAACTTTATCATTGTGAAGAACATATGAGTGAACTGAATTCATTTCTTCGGCATTGAGTTGGATAATCTTGTGGCCCCTAACTCCTTTGCCTTCCATTTTGTCGACATGACGTGGCTTTGGAAGACCAACACGCTCATCATCAGAGAGAAATTCATAACAAAAAGAAAGAGCTTCTTTTATGATATAACGCTCGGCAATACAACCTTTATAGATTTTCATGCATCTTTCATATGGATATTGATATCTCAAAAAGATTGGTCCGCATTCTTTAATCTCTCTTACCAAATGGACCGGCAAATGTATCATGATATCGAAAAAGGAAACAGGAAAATACATCTCTAACTGACATAATGTGAAAATAATCCCTTCCTCCAAATTGTCCAACTCAGTCGGATCAATCTCCTTGGTACAAATGACATTAAAGAATAAACACACCTTTGTAAGTGCAAATCGTACCTTTTTTGGTAAAATGGAACGAATAGCCACGGGCAAAAGTTGTTGCATGAGTATATGAGAATCATGAGATTTCAATCCAACAAGTTTCAAATCCTTCATCGACACACGATTGCTAATATTTGAAGAATAACCTTCCGGGACCTTTATCCCCTTGAGACACTCACAAAATTGTTTTTTCTCATTTTTAGAGAGAGTGTGAGCAGCGGGAGGTAAACGAGTTCGTGAACCCACCTTTTGCGGTAACAACTCTTTTCTGACTTTACACTTTTCGAACATATCTTCTCTTCCTTTCTAAGTGTCCTTTGTCTTGCTCGGAATATCCAACAATGTGTTAACAATAGCATCACAAAAAATTTTCTCTATATGCATGAGATCAAGAGAATGTCTAACGGTCAAATCTTTCCAATAAGGAAGATAAAAAAATATAGATCGTTTCTTATAACCCTTGGATGAAAGTTTCGACCCATTTTTCCCGTATGTGATTTTCAAATGCTTGACTTTCTCATACACTTGGGCACCCGTCAAAACAATTGGACGCTCACGCATTTCCACTTGTCCATTGAAAGCTTTTCGTTGTCTACGATAAGGGTGATTGTATGGCAAAAATCTACGATGATCAAGATAAACATTCTTGTGAGATCTATTAAGATAGAGATTAGTTGCATCTTCTTCACATATCGGACATGCATTGTCCCTTTTTACACTATATCCGAACAAGTTGCCATAAACGGGAAAATCTTGGCTAGTGTTAAACAACATAGCACGTAAGTTGAATTTACGACCCACATGAGCATCAAACACTTGTACTCCTTCATCCCACAATAATTTTAAATCATCAAGAAGGGGAGCCAAATAAACATATATGTCGTTACCCGGTTGCTTTGGGCCAGAAATCAACAAAGAAAGCATCATGTACTTTCTCTTCATGCATAATTTCGGAGGCAAATTATAAGTAATCAGTATAACGGGCCATGTACTATGTGCACTACTCATATTCCCGAATGGGTTCATTCCATCAGTAGATAATGCAAGTCGCAAATTTCTATAATCCTTGCTAAAATCACGGTATTTTGCATCAAAAAATTTCCATTGAGCAGCATCAGCCGGATGTCTCAACTTACCATCATGAACTCTGTCGACACCAGATTTGTGCCATGTCATCAATTTCGCATCCTCTGAATTGGCAAAGAGTCTCCTCAATCTTGGTATCATGAGAATATACCACAAAACCTTAGCCAGAACACCATTCTTATTCTCCTTATATCGAGAGGCATTGCAAGTAGGACAAACAACATCATCTTCATAATCTTTGCGATACAATATACAATCATTTGGACAAGCATGAATCTTTTGGTACCCTAGACCCATTGAAGCTAACATTTTTTTGGCTTCATAAGTCCGAGTAGGGAGAGAATTACCACTTGGTAACATGTCATTCAACAACTCTAACAAACTTGTAAAACTCTGGTCACTCCAACCATTTGCCGCCTTTAAATTATACAACTTTAGAACGGCGGACAATCTAGTATACTTTTTGCAATTTTCATACAACTCATTTTCACTTTCATTCAACAAGTTCTCCATCATATTCGGGTCATCACCACTTACATCTACATCAATTTCATCGTCATTCGGATAATTATTCTCCTCTTCTCCACCAGCCTCTCCACTAGTGGCATCGATATTCTCGACATCATCATCCTCACCAATATATTCTTCAACACTCTCTCCAATATAGTCATCATCATCCTCTCCAATATCTTCTTGGACAAATTCTCTATTACTTTGACTCTCCATGCTCAAGTCATGTGTTGCCTCCCCATGAAAAATCCATTTTGTATAAGTTGAAGCAAAAGAGCTCTTAGCCAAATGAATTTTTACCGTATCAAGAGAGTGAAATCTCATATTATAACAATTACAACACGGACACCGCATACACTTTAAGTCTTCACAATTTTTCTCGGCGAAATTTATAAACTTTTGAATCCCCTCCTCATAATCACGGTCTCCTTGATTTGACATTGTTATCCATTTTCGATCCATGTCTATATAAACCAAAATTAGTAACCAATTATCCTAAGCTCAACCTAAAAAAAGTAAACACCTAAACATAACTAATTGAAACTACCAATTCAATAATCTAAATTTTATTGTTTTAATCAAACTAAACTCACTATTAGAATTATTAACCAATTATTCTAAATTCAACCTAAAAAAAATCAAACATAAAAAAACGGTCAAATGTATAACCGGTGTCTTTTTCCACTAATCTATAATGCTTTAATTTTGTTTTGATACCACTAAACCCACTACTATCATACTATATTCATAATACCTAAATAAAACATTATTATAGATAAGAAAACGGTCAAATGTATAACCGGTGTCTTTGTCCACTACAATCTAAAGTTGTACTCCATTCTACTCAACTAACGTACGGCATATCACTAACTAACACATAATTCCATTCAACTAACGGCAATTCACTAACTAACTTATCAAAAAACAATAGCGGCGACACAGAGCGAACAATTCATTATTTTGGCGAACAATAATTGAACGAAAAAACAAAAATACAAAATTGAATGAAAAAACAGTAATTGGCGACAAACCTAATTGAATGAAAGAGACACGAGCGGCGACAACGGAGGGGCGGCACAATAGCGGCGGCGACACAGAGCGACGAGGGAGCGGCGAGCAGCGAGCAACGCCTGGCGAGGGGTGAACAACGAGGGGCGAGGGCGAACAACGAGCGGCGTCAACGGAGAAAGAACGGCGACGGCGAATCAGAATTTTATTTTTCTGGGTTTCGGGTTTTTGGGGGTTATAGTTTTTTTTTTTAGAATAAGCATATGACAAAGGAAAAATACCCTTTTCTGGGGTACCATATGACACCGGTTATACTCAAAACCGGTGTCTTATGTCCATATTTTTTTTTTTTCTGTTATAAGATAAATTTTTTAATGTTTTTTTCGCTGTGTGAGAAAATGATCCTCCCGGTAGTAACATATGACACCGGTTCTGAGTAAAACCGGTGTCTTATGTCCAATTTTTTTTTTGTTTTTTTTTTTTCCTGTTATAAGATAAATTTTTTAATGTTTTTTTCGCTGTGTGAGAAATTGATCCTCCCCGGGAGTAACATATGACACCGATTTTGAGTAAAACCGGTGTCTTATGTCCAATTTATTTTTTCTTTTTTTTTTTAATTTTTTTTTCGCTGTTTGATTAAATGATCCTCGGTAAACATATGACACCGGTTATACTGAAAACCGGTGTCTTATGTCCAATTTGAATTGCGCGCAAATGGACTGGGGAAGCATTTGACACCGGTTGATTGAAAACCGGTGTCTTATATTTTTCAGACACCGGTTCTAAACCCACCGGTGTCATATGTACCGGTGTTAAATGCCATTATTGGCGTAGTGTCAAAATTAAATCATATATTCATATACTACCACTAATTAAAGTGAATACTCGTACTACATATAATGAAAGGCATCACAACAACAATGGTTATACGATGCTTTCGGGAGCACAATGAGTATGATGGATCCTATTCTTTTATTGTGCGTGAGAAGGATCATCATGCTTTCTGTGCTCTCGGGAGCATGGTATAATTTACTGTGCCATTGTTTGAGTGGCGGGTGGTATAATTTACGGTGCTGGTGCTGGTGGCGGTGCTGCTTTCGCGGGCTGTTCATTCTTCTATTGCTTCCGAATTAGGTACCCGCAGCAAACAGTTGTTTCAGCTGGCGGCTGAGCTGCTTTCGCGGCGGTCTTCACCTTTTCATTGTTGGCCTTCTGCTCCTTGGTTTTTGTACGATAACAAGCTAATGCGATGATAACTACTAAAAAGACGACAGAAATTCCGATAATAATGTATATGGTATTCGTAGTGAGAGGTTTAGAAGGCGTATTTGTGACGACATTGGTGGGTGGGGGGTTGTACACATCACTAATAACAAAGTTACGATGTAATGACCCCATAATATCAATGAATGAACGTCGAAAGTCGCAAATTAATCAAACTTTTAATTGTATAGTTGATCAGTTGATCATCATCATCATCATATAATATAGAATATATACTAATAATCTCATAAACCCTTCTTATTATATATAGCATGTGAATCGTTATGTTTTATTTCTGGAATTAGTTTTGGTATATTGAGATTGATTATTTCCTCTTTTTTTGGCATTGCCCCATAATTAAATTACCAAAGCTGAAAGTCTTGCGAAATTTGGAAATGTATACTCTCTCTCGATACGAAAGTTTTAGGAAGACGTGCTCTGTACGTTTGTTTCATTATCATACCCGTATTGTTGTTGCTGAATAAATATCTCGTTATATTGTGCATTTGTGCACGGCAGTTCAGTGTATAAGGGTTGGGTCGGGAAAGTGTGACTGTACACGAGATTTTTTAAAGTTGGTTGGTGCGAGTGATAATTATTATGATTTAATTTGAAAACACATGTTGTCAATATGTCATCAATCAATGGTTCTATTTTTTACTCTAATCTTGTCGTTTGAGTATTGTAACCCGGATGGAGATTGCCTACTGTCGGCATGGGAACTCATAAAACGACCCATGCAATCTTACCAAAAAATATTTTGGGGTCAAAATTTAATTTCAATAAGAATTGTCATATGCAGGCAATAGAAATAGATTTTTAAGAAGAATATTGAACCATTTTTTTTTTCTTTTCGTTTTGACTGAATGATAAAATCTCATTGAAACTTAAAAGATAACCAATTGGTTTTACAACAAGGTAGATATAAGATGGTACCACAAATTTACAATCAAATCATAACAACGACTCAATAACTCCTTCTACATAAATCTGAATCCACGACACGTTAAGATGAGTTATAACCGTCTTAATGTAGAAATTGATGGAACATAGCCTGACATAAAATACTACCACAAATTCTACAAATCAAAGCAGCTATCGTAACTTTTAAATGTTGGCATCTCTTTTAAAACGGAGAAAAACACATAAATCGTCTCGATGTAGAGATTGATGTAGTCCTCCGTACGAAAAAATCTTAAAAACTCTAATGCGTCACTCTCCGTGATAGATCCGAAAACCCGACCTCAAATCGAACCGAATTCAAACAAAAAGAAATAACGAAAATTCAAGCGAATAAGTACACTCCGAATTAGAGAAAGAAGAGTAAGAATTAAGTTGGAGTCGTAACGCGGAAGGAAGGGGAGTGAACAAGGAGAAGGAGAGAGGAGAGAGAAAGTGGAGGTGCAAAAATGGAGGAAATATGGACGCTGCTGGAGCTGCTGAGCGGCATACTTCTGCTTCTCGTCATCGCCATTTTTTCCGTCATCTTCTTCGAAGCTTATCGTCGCCGATTAAATAATTCGTACGTCAATTTTTTCAAATTTTTTTTTTTCCGAATTTCACAAATTAATCAATTTTAATTGTTTTGCTTATTTGCGAAGATAATTTTATGTATTTATGCTAATTTTTGATTTGCAGGCATGTTGAAGGTGAAGCTGTATTCGAAGATCCGAATTCTCTTAAGCCGGTAAACATTTGCTGTTGATTTAGCTTCAAATTTACTCTTTATGAGATTATGTGTTGATTGATTTAGGATTAGGCAATGATGATGATTTTTGATTGATTTTAGGGTTTATGGCTTTTTTTTGCAATTTTTTTATGTTGATGTTTGGTGATCTTGTTGAATTTGATTGATGAGTTGTCGGTATGTGCAATGTCGACTTCAATAATTCATAGTAAAAAAATTGTGGTTTGAGAGCTTGTTGAACAATTTTCTGAAGTTTGATCCGCCTCACTACGATAAGCTGAGTAGCTCGGCTGTGAATTGTGATCGTCTAAACTTTGCTTAGAAATGTTTTTGATAGACCAAAGTGTTATCTCGTATGATATCTTCATTTTGCTTGACAAATAGCCGAATAGTAAGCAAGAGCGGATTTTACATTTGTTGAGTTAGGTGCTGAATGAATAAATAAAGAAGCAAACTCTATACCTAATCAGGTTTCTAGGCCTGACTAGTTTTGAGGCCGGGTAAATTTTGACCACTTTTTATGGAAGAAGCCAAATGATCTGTAAACTTTACCACGGGCAACCTTCGAGTCCCTTCTTTGATACGAGGGCCGGTTCTCCTACTTGAATAGTTCTATAATTCTATTTGTCATATGTCACCCGATGAGGATAATGTGTCTTTTTTTGCCATTTTTTGGGGATCCACCATAGGTCTTTGGCTCTTAAGTTTTCTAGAAAATCCATGGGGTTCCACAAAAATGAGTCATTTTTTTTTCCTGGGCCATTTTGGCCCAAAAATCAAGGATCATACACTTAGGATTTGACCAATTTTAACCACTCATTCTAAAGTAGCCAAATGTTCTCAAAACTATACATCGGACATCCTTTTAGCTCCCTTATGTGATATGAGGGATGGTCCATGTCGGAATAGTTCTTTAACCCCAATTGTCATGCGTCACAATGAGGATGAAGTGCCTCTTTTTTTTGCCAATATCAGGAACCTACCATATATTTTTTGGCTTTAAGGTTTTGAGAAAACCCATAATATAACCCCTAGGGGCTTCCACAAAATTTTGAGCCGTTTTTGTTCCGGGGCCATTTTGGGCCAAAAATCGTGGAATATACACTTCGGTTTTGGCCAAATGTCACCACTTGTTCCAAAGTAGCCAAATGTTCTCAAAAATTTATCAAAGACGACATTTTACTTCCCTTATGTGATATGAGGTGGGCCGGATGCCCATCTCAGTAGTTCTTTAACCCCATTTTCATACGTCACACAATGAGGATAGTTTGCCTATTTTACAATTCGTGGGAACCTAACTAAGCTTTTCGTCTCTAAGATTGTGAGAAAACCCTTAATATGACCTTTAGGGCCTTCCATAGAAAATTGAGCCGTTTTTATTTCGAGCCATTTTTGGCCGAAAAATTGTGGAGCATATTCTTTGGCCAATATTGATCACTACTCCCTCCGTTCGGTTATAAACTTCCTACTTTCTATTTTAGGGTGTTCATTAAACTTTCTACTTAGAATTTTTCCTTACTTGTACATGTAAAGACCAAAACACCCCTACTTTATCAATTTGTTTATTGAAAATGCAAGTGGAGCATACCCCTATGTTGTACGTTTACACCAAGTGGAACCTAAAACTCATTCTTTATTCTATTTTTCTTAAAACGGTGTTTCGGCCCTACGCATTTTTATAGGCGAACGGAGGGAGTATTTTCTAAAGTAGCCAAAAGCCAAATGCTCTCAAATCTTTGCCAAAGACAACCTTTCAGTTCCCTTATCTAATATGAGGTCCAGTCTCCCCTATATGTCATACGTCATCCCATGTGGATCACGTGCCTTTATTACTATTTTTGGGAACCTACCATAGGTTTTTTGCTCCAAATTTTTTCGAAAACTTATAACAATACCTTTACGGGCTTCGACCAAAATTTAAGCCGTTTTTTCTGGCCATTTTGGGTCAAATATCATGGATTATACACTTAATTTTGAACACTTTTTCCAAAGTAGCTAGATGTTCTCAAAAATCTTTATTAGGGTTAACCTTTTAGTTCCCTTATGTGATATGAGGGACGGTCTTTGTCTGAGTGGTTGTTTACCCCCATTTGCCACGCATCATCCGTTAAGGGTAATGTGCCTTTTTTTTTTTTTTTGCCAATTTTGAAATCTACCATAGGTTTTTGGCTCTAAGATTTTGAGAAAACCCATAATTTAACCCCTAAGGTCTTCAACAAAGATTAGAAGCGTTTTTGTTTCGCGGGCATTTTGCGCCAAAAATGGTGGATAATGCACTTCGGTTTTGGTCGATATTGACCACTATTTTCTTAAGTAGCCAAATGCTCTCAAAACTTTACTAGGGACAGCTTTTTAGTTCCCTTATTTGATGTTAGAGCCGTTTCCCTATTTTAGTAGTTCTTTATCCCATTTGACACACATCATGCAATGAGGATTACGTGCCTTTTTTTAGCCATTTTATGGAACCTACCTTTGGTTGTCAACACTAAGTTTTTTTGAAACCCCATAATATAACCCTTAGGGGCTTCCACAAAGCTTTGAGCCGTTTTTGTTCCGGGGCCATTTTGAGCCAAAATTCGTAGATTATACACTTTAGTTTTGGCCAAAATTCACCACTTGTTCCAAAGTAACCAAATGTTCTCAAAACTTTAGCGAAGACGATATTTTACTTCCCTTATTTGATATGACGTGGGCCGGTTCCCCATCTCAGTATTTCTTTAACCCCATTTTCATACGTTACACGATGAGGATAGTTTGCCTATTTTACAATTTTTGCGAACCTAACATAGGTTTTTGGCTCTAAGATTGTGAGAAAACCCTTAATATGACCTTTAGGGCCTTCCATAGAAATTTGAGCCTTTTTTATTTAGAGCCATTTTTGGCCGAAAATTGTGGAGCATATTCTTTGGCTTTGGCCAATATTGATCACTACTCCCTCCGTTCGCTTATAAACTTCTTACTTTCTATTTTGGGGTGTTCATCTTTAAACTTCCTACTTAGAATCTTTCCTTATATGTACATGTAAAGACCTAAACACCCCTACTTTATTAATTTGTTCATTGAAAATGCAAGTGCGGCATACCCCTATATTGTAATTTTACACCAAGTGGACCCTAAAACTCATTCTTTATTCTATTTTTCTTAAAAAATGTGTCTCGGGCCTACGAGTTTTATAGGCGAGCGGAGGGAGTATTTTCTAAAGTAGCCAAATGCTCTCAAATCTTTGCCAAAGACAACCTTTTAGTTCCCTTATCTAATATGAGGTCCAGTCTCCCCTATTTGTCATACGTCATCCCATGTGGATCACGTGCCTTTATTGCTATTTTTGGGAACCTACCATAGGTTTTTTGCTCCAAAATTTTTCGAAAACTTATAACAATACCTTTAGGGGCTTCGACCAAAATTTAAGCTGTTTTTGTTCTGGCCATTTTGGGTCAAATATCATGGATTATACACTTAATTTTGAACACTTTTTCCAAAGTAGGTAGACGTTCTCAAAACACTTTATTAGGAACAACCTTTTAGTTCCCTTATGTGATATGAGGGACGGTCTTTGTCTGAGTGGTTGTTTACCCCCATTTGCCACGCATCATCCGTTAAGGGTAATGTGCCTTTTTTTTTTGCCAATTTTGAAATCTACCATAGGCTTTTGGCTCTAAGATTTTGAGAAAACCCATAATTTAACCCCTAAGGTCTTCAACAAAGATTTGAAGCGTTTTTGTTTCGCGGGCATTTTGCGCCAAAAATGGTGGATAATACACTTCGGTTTTGGTCAATATTGACCACTATTTTCTTAAGTAGCCAAATGCTCTCAAAACTTTACTATGGACAGCTTTTTAGTTCCCTTATTTGATGTTAGAGCAGTTTCCCTATTTTAGTAGTTCTTTATCCCATTTGACACACGTCATGCAATGAGGATTACGTGCCTTTTTTGCCATTTTATGGAACCTACCATTGGTTTTCAACACTAAGTTTTTTTGAAACCCCATTATATAACCCTTTGGGGCTTCCACAAAGCTTTGAGCCGTTTTTGTTCCAGGGCCATTTTGGGCCAAAATTCGTAGCCGTTTTTCAACACTTCAGTTTTGGCCAAATTTCACCACTTGTTCCAAAGTAGCCAAATGTTCTCAAAACTTTATCGAAGACGACATTTTACTTCCCTTATTTGATATGAGGTGGGCCGGTTCCCCATCTCAGTAGTTCTTTAACCCCATTTTCATACGTCACACGATGAGGATAGTTTGCCTATTTCACAATTTTTGGGAACCTAACATAGTTTTTTGGCTCTAAGATTGTGAGAAAACCCTTAATATGACCTTTAGGGCCTTCCATAGAAATTTGAGCCGTTTTTGTTTAGAGCCATTTTTGGCCGAAAATTGTGGAGCATATTCTTTGGCTTTGGCCAATATTGATCACTACTCCCTCCGTTCGCTTATAAACTTCTTACTTTCTATTTTGGGGTGTTCATCTTTAAACTTCCTACTTAGAATCTTTATTTATTTGTACATGTAAAGACCTAAACACCCCTACTTTATTAATCTGTTTATTGAAAATGCAAGTGCGGCATACCCCTATGTTGTAATTTTACACCAAGTGGACCCTAAAACTCATTCTTTATTCTATTTTTCTTAAAAACTGTTTTTTGGCCCTACGAGTTTTATAGGCGAGCGGAGGGAGTATTTTCTAAAGTAGCCAAATGCTCTCAAATCTTTGCCAAAGACAACCTTTCAGTTCCCTTATCTAATTTGAGGTCCAGTCTCCCCTATATGTCATACGTCATCCCATGTGGATCACGTGCCTTTATTGCTATTTTTGGGAGCCTACCATAGGTTTTTTGCTCCAAATTTTTCGAAAACTTATAACAATACCTTTACGGGCTTCGACCAAAATTTAAGTTGTTTTTGTTGTGGCCATTTTGGGTCAAATATCATGGAGTATACACTTAATTTTGAACACTTTTTCCATAGTAGCTAGACGTTCTCAAAAAACATTATTAGAAAAAACCTTTTAGTTCCCTTATGTGATATGAGGAACGGTCTTTCTCTGAGTGGTTGTTTACCTCCATTTGCCACGCATCATCCGTTAAGGGTAATGTGCCTTTTTTTTGCCAATTTTGAAATCTACCATAGGCTTTTGGCTCTAAGATTTTGAGAAAACCCTTAATTTAACCCCTAAAGTCTTCAACAAAAATTTGAAGTGTTTTTGTTTCGCGGGCATTTTGCGCCAAAAATGGTGGATAATACACTTCGGTTTTGGTCAATATTGACCACTATTTTCTTAAGTAGCCAAATGCTCTCTAAACTTTACTAGGGACAGCTATTTAGTTCCTTTATTTGATGTTAGAGCAGTTTCCTTATTTTAGTAGTTCTTTATCCCATTTGACCCACGTCATGCAATGAGGATTACGTGCCTTTTTTGCCATTTTAGGGAACCTACCATTGGTCTTCAACACTAAGTTTTTTTGAAACCCCATAATATAACCCTTAGGGGCTTCCACAAAGCTTTGAGCCGTTTTTGTTGTGGGGCCATTCCCAAAATCATTTTGGGAATAAGGCTTGGTGGTTGTGTGTGTTGTTGTTGTTTGTTCTGGGTACATTTTGAGCTAAAAATCGTGGATTATACACTAGGTTTTTGCTATTCTCGACCAATTTTTCCCGAGTAGCTCAATGTGCTCAAAACTTTATCAAGGACAACCTTTTGCTTCCTTGATTTGATATGTGCGAGTAGTTCTTTAACCCTATTTGTCATGTTGCGGAGATCTGATTTAGGATAATGTGCCTTTGTTTGCCAATTTCGGAAATCTAACATAGTTATTTGGCTTTAAGATTCTGAGAAAACCCACAAATTTATCCTTAGGGGTTTCTACAAAAATTTGAACCTTTTTTTTTTTTGCGGCCATTTTGGGCCAAAAATTGTGTATTATGCACTTCAGTTTTGGCCAAATTTGACCACTTTTTTCCTCGGCAGCTAAATGTTCAATTTTTTTTTTATTAGGGACAACCTTTTAGTTTTCTTATGAGACAAGGGACAGTTCATGTCTAAGTAGCACTTTAACTCCATTTGGCATCATCCGATGAGAGTAACGTGCCTTTTTGCCAATTTTGGGAACCTACCATAGGTTTTTGGCTCTAAAGTTTTAAGAAAACCCATAATTTAACCCTTAAAGGCTTCAACAAAAAAATGAGCCGCTTTTGTTTCCGGGCCATGTCGGCCCGAAAATCATGGATTATACACTTCGGTTTTGGCCAATACTGACCACTTTTTTCTAAAGTAGCCAAATGCTCTCAAAAGTTTACTTGGGCAGTCCTTTAATTCCCTTATTCGATATGAGGTCCGTTTCCTTGTTTGAGTAGTTCTTTAACCTCATTTGTCACACGTCCCCCTTTTGAGGATAACTTGCCTTTTTCTCCAATTTTAGGAACTTGCCATAGGTTTTTGGCTCTATGTTTTTGAGAGAATCTGTAATATTACCCCTAGAGGCTTCCACAAGAATGTTGAGCCATTTTTTCCCGGGGCCAATTTGGGCAAAAATTCGTGGATTAGAGCCTTTGGTTTGTCCAAATTTGACAACTTTTGTCAAGTAGCCAAATGTTCTCAAAATTTACGAGGGACAACCTTTGAGTGTCCTTATTTGATATGAGGGATGATCCCCGTTTAGATAGTTGTTTATGCCCATCTGTCACATGTCACCCGATGTGGCTAGCGTGTGTTTGAGCTATGTGGCAAGAAGTGAAATCTAGCTGATAATTCTGAATTCTCTTGCCTGGTTTTGAGCAGTATTGCTCCAATGAACTCTTCTCTTGAGGTTTATGGGTTAGTGTAAATAGATGCCTCAAAGATTATATCTTGTTTAAGATTAATCCCAGTCTCTCTTGCCTGAAACTTCTGAACGGCTGAATCTACTCCAGATTTTACATTGGTTTCAGCACTTCCAGAGCGTTCTGCAGTATGCACTTTTACAATTTTTAATCATTGATTGAATGTTAGGCCGTGTTTCAAATTTATTGAAAATATTGACCTGAAGCAATATCTTCAGGTACCATGCCCAAGCATATTTGAGCCTGCTGAAAAGTATATGTCTTTGATAGTTCCTGCATTCAATGAGGAGCTTCGACTTCCCGGTGCACTTGAGGAAACAATGAAGTGAGTTTATCTAGATCTCGTTGCCATTTTCCTTTGTACTCCCTTTGATGGATTGAACCCTTTCCGGATTTATTAAGCTATTAGGATTATTTGTTTTGATGCCACTGGTCGTATATGTATTGTGAATTTTTTGTTCGTCTGCCAAGTCCCGCAGCTACAATTTCTATTATTCTTTGCTTTTTTTTTTCTTTTGTCCTTGTATTCTGGCTATAGGCTAAGGCGCTAAGCAATCAATTTCACTATAATTTTTAAATTTCTATGGTAATAATTTAAAGATAGGTGATGTGGTGTACTAGTATCATTCAATCAATTGAATATTTGAATAAGCAAATTCATCATAAATTATTTAGTTTGATTGAGAACTAAACTAGGATGGCCATTTTTGTATTTAATTTTTGTAATAGTTTTACTCGGTAACTCAAGGAGAGGTTTTTGTAAAGACATGGTTCCCCTTATTTTTAGTGAATGCTTATATTGTATACCCTCAAATACTCTTGTATGCAGATATTTGCAACAGCGCAGTGACAAGGATAACTCATTTACCTATGAGGTATAACTATTAGTTGCATTTGCTCTACAATACATGGTTTATACTACAAATTATAAATGAAGAGGGTGTAGTTTTCTACTTTGGGAAACTTGTGTCCTGTGCTCATGGTTATGCTCTAGGTTAATAGAGTTTCTAGTGAGCAGATAGTGTAGAACTTTGAGTCTTTGACCAGGAAAACACAAATGTCTAGTTTAATAGAGTTTCTAGTGAGCAGATAGTGTAGAACTTTGAGTCTTTGACCAGGAAAACACAAATGTCTAGTTTTAGGAGATTAGAATGAGCTCTGATTTACTAGTGCTTAACCTGAACTGTCTCACGACGTTCTAAACCCAGCTCACTTTCTGAAAGAAAGCTTAGCTCTTAGCAAGTCACTAGAACATGTGTAGTTATCTTGATATGAGCTTGTGATGTATTTTCTGCGGGGCAAAAGCAATATAGTGGTGCAAGTTCTTCAAGTTTCTTACTTCATAAAGGCGTGATTCGTAACATTCCTTTTAAGATGTCTTGGTTCTAGCAGAAATGTGAAGAACAGTCTTCTATTTCTTGGAACACATTGTATTGGGCCTTTTGGGGAATTATTTTGGCCTGATGTTAACTCGTATCTTCTTTAGGTGATAGTATTTTAGCCATAATCTCTTCTGATTCCAAGTAGTTTGGCTGATGGAAGCAACATTTAGTGGACCTCAGGTACCATCTCTCAAAGTGACCTCTGTAACCTTTGGTTGTCCTAAGTAAGAGTGCTTTCTACTTACCTAGTAAATCCTCCTAAATAACTTGGATAGTCATTGTGCAACAGAGAGCTTTTGATGCATATATGCTGAATTAAACCCCAGGTCTTGCAGTTTAAAACCATCTCAAATTCTCAATTGGCGTTGTGGTCCATAGGTGGTGATTGTAGATGATGGAAGTTTGGACGGGACAAAAAGTGTAGCTTATGAATTTGTAAAAAAATACAAGTTGGAAAATGTCCGTGTACTTCTTCTTGGAAGAAACCATGGCAAGGGAGAAGCTATAAGAAAAGTGAGTCAATTCGAACTTGTTTTAACTTTTACGTGGAAGCTGCGTAACAAAGCTGCTACATGCTTGACAATTACTGATTGAGCTCTTTGCTTCTGTGAAAGCATTGTAAAAACAGGGAATGCTTCATTCACGTGGTAACTTGCTTCTCATGCTGGACGCAGACGGAGCAACTAAGGTTGATGACCTAGAGAAACTTGAAACCCAGGTTGGTGCTGTTTATGCTACTCTGCACGTGCTGTCGTGCAAGGAAATGATATAATATATGCATGCTTACACGTGCAACACAACTGATGTTCTACCTATAGATACGTGCAGTTGTCGGAAAGCAGTTGCATATGGACAATGCTGCTGCTGCTGGCTCAAATTTTGGTTTGTCTGATGTTGCTGTTGCTGCATTTGGTTCTCGTGCTCATCTTGAGGAGAAGGCTCTTGCCACAGTATTGTTCTGCAAAATTTCTTCTCAGTTTTTCCTTTATATACCCAATTGTTTCAAACTGCTGAAACGATTTCTTGCACGCTTTGTCAGAGAAAATGGTACCGTAACTTTTTGATGAAAGGTTTCCATCTTGTGGTTCTCTTGGCTGCTGGTCCTGGCATTCGTGATACACAGGTAACTTTAGTGACAAAGCCTTATCTGCTGTCCATTCTTTCTTTCCAAAAGTCCTTCAATTTGTGCAGTGTATCTGCAACACATTGTACGTCTTACCATGTGTGCTGCATGCTCTACAGTGTGGTTTCAAGATGTTCACCAGGGCCGCAGCACGAAAACTTTTCAGAAATGTTCACTTAAAAAGGTACGTATCAATCCTCTATGCTATTTGTTCTCATACTGCAGCTGCGCCTAAAATTGGACTATCCCATTTTTTCATTTTTTTTTGGACAAAGGATACGACAGGGGGCTCTATCCCTTAATTGCATCATGCTCATTTGTGTTCTGTTGCAGAGCTTACCATCTATAAAGTTGTTGGTCCTGTGCTGTCTGAAATCACTATGTTTATTTGTGGATGCAGGTGGTGTTTTGACGTTGAGCTTGTTTACTTGTGCAAATGGTTCAAGATCCCAATGCTCGAGATCTCCGTGATATGGTCTGAGATCCCAGGATCAAAAGTGAACATTCTTAGCATACCCAACATGCTTTGGGAGCTTGTGCTCATGTCTGTTGGTTACAGGACGGGTATGTGGAAGATCATTGTCTAAATTCTTTGGTGCAGCCTAGAAAAAAACTTCCCCTTCACGACACCACAGAAAGGCATTTGGACCTGCACAGATAGTTTAAACTTCCTGCCTTCATCAACCAACTTGAGGCAATCAAGGTGAGGGAGAAAATGGTCTAAGAACCATCATATTCATTTTTGAATTCTACACCAAAGCAATACGAAATGTAGCCTCAGAGTTGATAGGTGAATCTTGAGCGGTTCTTGATAGAAAATTATTTTACTACAGTAATTTCATTCGTTTTACCTTTGACCTCTGTTGCACATCTATTTCAGACCACAATTTGTATTGAAATGCAATGGAATCTCAACTATCATAATCGTAACATCAGCTATATCAGTAGACAAAGTCTTTGAAACATTGGGGCAATGTCAACATAGGGTAACGTTAGCGCCCTTCATACCTATACCACGAAAACGAGGAACGAGATTTTGACTGTTGGGCCGGTCCATGGGCTAAACGGGTAAAAAATGTAAGTTGGGGCGGGCTATGTGACAGGTTGGACACGGGCTCATGCCAATAAATCCGGAACTGGCCTAGGCACAGCCTGGCAAGCAGCCATAGGTGACTACTTTCGGCTCAGGCGATGAGCCGCGGTGTTACAAATTGTATCAGAGCAACCCTGCGGCCGCGTGTTGATCTTGTGGTCAGGAGAGCCCAGGTCAGCATCCTAGTGGGGGAAAGATCCTGGAGTTAGACTATGGTTGACTGTCAGGTGCAACGAGGACGTTGCTTTCTTAAGAGGGGGTGAGTGTAATACCCCAGATTTCAGAGGAAGTATAAGAGATTAATGGCTCATATGAGTTGCTTAAAGGGATTGGTAGTGCTACTCATACCAACAAAGTTGACTTTTCTTTTAGGAATCCCATGTGATAAGAACTCCACAGTTAAGCGTGCTTGAATGGGAGCAATTTCAGGATGGGTGACCTCTTGGGAAGTTTCGCAAGGTGCGCATGAGTGAGGTCAAAATGCGCCGGAAGGACCCGTGTTGGTCTGTGAGGTCAGCCCACAGCCTGGCAAGCAGCCATAGGTGACCACTCTCGGCTCAGGCGATGAGCCGGGGTGTTATAGCCACCACTCTTCTTCTAGCCGCCCCCTCTCCTTGTTTTATCTAAAAATTCTGAATGAATAAACCTAGAGTCGGGAATTCTTAAAGTGCGGAAAACGTAAAATAGGAAAATACGTAATTAGAAAAATACAGAAACCACGGTCTGCCAAGCTATTCACCGCGGCCCGCACAGCCCCATCGCCGCCGCAAAGCTCACCACATCGGACCGCGAAAAGTCTTTGACGCATATCTTTTTGCTTCTTTTAACGCTCCGCCAAGCTTGCAGCGCGGCCGCCAAAAGTCTTTGGAACGCTTTTCAACAGCGCGTCAATTATTGTTCGTATCCAAAATGTGCTTAAAATGAAAAAAATTACATAAAACTTAAGAACAGATACTCAACACCAATAGCCATTTTATCAAAATATCGTGGATTATGTAATGTGATTCTGGTAAAATTTGATCAATTTTTCGAAAAAAAAGTCAAATGTCCTCGAAACATTACTGAAGATACATTAGGACTGTACTTGTTGGATTTAAAGGTTGGTTCCTCCTTTTGTGAATTATTTCGTGCGCTTCGACACTCGTCACTTTGTATGGATTTATGACTGTTTTGACCGTTTTTCTAACCTTCTCTTAGGTTTTTGGCTCTAATATCCTTCCAATCCTCATTATATCATACTTAAACATTACCACCGAAATTTGAGCCGTTTTTGCTCCGTAACCATTTTATCGAAAAACCGTAGATTATGTACTACGATTCTGGTCAAATTTGATCAATTTTACGAAATACGCCAAATGTCCTCCTCACATTACTGTAGATACCCTAGGACAACAATTAATATATTTGAGTGTTGGTTCCTCATTTTCTGAAGTATATCATACGTTTCGACGCCCGTCACTTTGTATGGATTTATAACCGTTTTGACTGTTTTCCTTATATTCTCTTAGGTTTTTGACCCTAATATTTTTCAAATCCTCATTATATCATACGTAGAGACTACCACCAAAATTTGAGCCGTATTCGCTCCCGAGCCTTTTTATCGAAAAACCGTGGATTATATAAAGCGATTCCGGTCAAATTCGATCAATTTTTCGAAAAATGTCAAATGCCCTCCAAAAATTACTGTAGATACCCTAGAACTATACTTGCTGTATTTGAGTATTGTTTTCTCATTTTCCAAAGCATTCCATGCGTTTCGACGCTCGTCACTTTGTATGGATTTATGATCGTTTTGACTGTTTTCATCATCTTCTCTTAAGTTTTTTACTCCAATATTTTTCAAATCTTCATTATATCATACGTAGAGACTACCACCAAAATTTGAGCCGTATTCGCTCCCGAGCCTTTTTAGCTAAAATCGTGGATTATATACTGCGATTCCGATCAAATTTGATCAATTTTTTGAATAACGTCAAATGTCCTCCAAAAGTTACTGTAGATACCCTACGACTATATTTGTTGGATTTGAGTGTTGTTTCCTCATTTTCTGAAATATTTCATGCGTTTCGACGCTCGTCACTTTGTATGGATTTATGATCGTTTTGGCTGTTTTCATTATCTTCTCTTAAGTTTTTTACTCTAATATTTTGAAAATATTCGTTCTATTATACGCAGAGACTACCACCCAAATTTGAGTTGTTTTCGCTCCGGAGCATTTGTATCGAAAAACCGTGGATTATGTATTGCGATTTTGGTCAAATTTGATAAATTTTTCGAAACAAGCCAAATGTCCTTTAAACAATAAATTATATACCCTAGGACTATATTTGTTGGATTTGAGTGTTGGTTTCTCATTTTATGAAGGATTTCATGCGTTTCGACGCTCGTCCCTTTGTATGGATTTATGATCGTTTTGGCTGTTTTCATTATCTTCGCTTAAGTTTTTACTCTAATATTTTGAAAATCCCCATTCTATCATACGTAGAGACTTCCACCAAAATTTGAGCCGTATTCGCTCCCGAGCCTTTTTATCGAAAAACCGTGGATTATATACTGCGATTCCGGTCAAATTTGATCAATTTTTTGAATAACGTAAAATGTCCTCCAAAAGTTATTGTAGATACCCTAGGACTATATTTGTTGAATTTGAGTGTTGTTTCCTCATTTTCTGAAGTATTCCATGCGTTCCGACGCTCGTCACTTTGTATGGATTTATGATCGTTTTGGCAGTTTTCATTATCTTCTCTTAAGTTTTTTACTCTAATATTTTTAAAATATTCATTCTTTCATACGCAAAGACTACCACCAAAATTTGAGTTGTTTTCGCTCCGGAGCATTTTTATCGAAAAACCGTGGAGTATGTATTGCGATTTTGGTCAAATTTGATCAATTTTTCGAAACAAGCCAAATGTCCTTTAAATGTTAAATTAGATACCCTAGGATTATATTTGTTGGATTTGAGTGTTGGTTTCTCATTTTGTGAAGGATTTCATGCGTTTCGACGCTCATCCTTTTGTATGGATTTATGATCGTTTTGGCTGTTTTCATTATCTTCTTTTAAGTTTTTGCTCTAATATTTTGAAAATCCTTATTCTATCATACGTAGAGACTACCACCAAAATTTGAGCCGTATTCGCTCCGAGCCTTTTTATCGAAAAACCGTGGATTTTATACTGCGATTACGGTCAAATTTGATCAATTTTTTGAATAACGTCAAATGTCCTCCAAAAGGTACTGTAGATACCCTAGGACTATATTTGTTGGATTTGAGTGTTGTTTCCCCATTTTCTGAAGTATTCCATACATTTCGAAGCTCGTCACTTTGTATGGATTTATGATCGTTTTGGCAGTTTTCATTATCTTCTCTTAAGTTTTTTACTCTAATATTTTAAAAATTCTCATTCTATCATACGTAGAGACTACCACCAAAATTTGAGCTGTTTTCGCTCCTGAACATTTTTATCGAAAAACCGTTGATTATGTATTGTGATTCTAGTCAAATTTGATCAATTTTTGGAAACAAGCCAAATGTCCTTAAAACGTTAAATTAGATACCCTTGGATTATATTTGTAAGATTTGAGTGTTGGTTCCTCATTTTCTGAAGTATTTCATGCGTTTCGACACTCTTCACTTTGTATGGATTTATGAACGTTTCGGCTATTTTCATTATCTTCTCTAAAGTTTTTTACTCTAATATTTTGAAAATCCTCATTCTATCATACGTAGAGACTACTACCCAAATTTGAGTTGTTTTCGCTCCGGAGCATTTTTATCGAAAAACTGTGGATTATATATTGCGATTCTGGTCAAATTTGATCAATTTTTCAAAACAAGACAAATGTCCTTTAAACATTAAATTAGATACCCTAGGACTATAATAATTGGATTTGAGTGTTGGTTCCTCATTTTGTGAAAGATTTCATGCGTTTCGACGCTCGTCACTTTGTATGGATTTATGACCCATTTGGCTGTTTTTCTAACAATCTCTTAGGTTTTTGGCTCTAATATTCTTCCAATCCTCATTATATCATACGTAGGGACTGCCACAAAAATTTGAAATGTCTTCGTTCCGGAGCCATTTTATTGAAAAACCGTGGAGTATGTACTGCGATTCCGGTCAAATTTGATCAATAATGTAGATGCCCTAGGACTATACTTGTTAGATTTGAGTGTGAGTTCCTCATTTTTCGAAGTATTTCATGCGTTTTGACGCTCGTCACTTTGTATGGATTTATGACCGTTTTGGTCATTTTCATTATCTTCTCTTAGGTTTTTTTATTATCATATTTTTAAAATCCTCATTATATCATATGTAGAGACTACCGCCGAAATTTGAGCCGTTTTCGCTCCGGATTTATCGAAAAAACCCTGGATTATGTACTGCGATTCTGGTCAAATTTGATCAATTTTTGGAAACAAGCCAAATGTTCTCCAAACATTAAATTAGATACCCTAGGACTATAATTGTTGGATTTGAGTGTTGGTTCCTCATTTTGTGAAGGATTTCATGCGTTTCGATGCTCGTCACTTTGTATGGAGTTATGACGCTTTTGGTTGTTTTTCTAACAATCTCTTAGGTTTTTGGCTCTTATATTCTTCCAATCCTCATTATATCATACGTAGAAACTACCACAAAGATTTGAAATGTTTTCGTTCCGGAGCCATTTTATCGAAAAACCGTGGAGTATGTACTTCGATTCCGGTCAAATTTGATCATTTTTTCAAAAAACGTCATATGTCCTCCAAAAACTAATGTAGATGCCCTAGGACTATATTTTTCAGATTTTAGTGTGAGTTCCTCATTTTCTGAAGTATTTCATGTGTTTTGACGCTCGTCACTTTGTATGTATATATGACCGTTTTGGCCGTTTTCATTATATTCTCTTAGGATTTTTACTATAATATTTTGAAAATCCTCATTATATCATACGTAGAGACTACCACAGAAATTTGAGCTATTTTCGCTCCGAATTTACCGAAAAAACCGTGAATTCAATTCTGGTCAAATTTGATCAATTTTTGGAAACAAGTCAAATGTCCTCCAAACATTAAATTAGATACCCTAGGACTGTACTTGTTGGATTTGAGTGTTTGTTCCTCATTTTGTGAAGTATTTCATGCGTTTGACGCTCGTTACTTTGTATGAATTTATGACCATTTTGGCCGTTTTCCTAATCTTCTCTTAGGTTTTTTACTCTAATATTTTGCGAATCCTTATTTTATCATACTTAGAGACCACCACCAGAATTTGAGTCGTTTTTTTTCCGAAGCCATTTTATCAAAAAATCGTGGATTACGTACTGTGATTTTGGTAAAATTTGATCAGTTTTCCAAAAAAACGTCAAATGTCCTCGAAACATTACTGAAGATATATTAGGACTATACTTGTTGGATTTGAAGGTTGGTTCCTCATTTTGTGAATTATTTCGTGCGTTTCGACACTCGTCACTTTGTATGGATTTATGACCGTTTTGACCGTTTTTCTAACCTTCTCTTAGGTGTTTGGCTCTAATATCCTTCCAATCCTGATTATATCATACTTAGACATTACCACCGAAATTTGAGCCGTTTTTGCTCCGGAGCCGTTTTATCGAAAAACTGTAGATTTTGTACTACGATTCTGTTCAAATTTGATAAATTTTACGAAATACGCCAAGTGTCCTCCACACATTGCTGTAGATACCCTAGGACAACAATTGTTGTATTTGAGGGTTGGTTCCTCATTTTCTGAAGTATTTCATACGTTTCAACGCACGCCACTTTGTATGGATTTATGACCGTTTTGGCCGTTTTACTTATATTCTCTTAGGTTTTTGACCCTATATTTTTCAAATCCTCATTATGTCATACGTAGAGACTACCACAAAAATTTGAGCCGTATTCCCTCCCGAGTCTTTTTATCGAAAAACCGTGGATTATATACAGCGATTCCTGTCAAATTCGGTCAATTTTTTGAAAAACGTCAAATGTCCTCCAAAAATTACTGTAGATACCCTAGGACTATACTTGCTGTATTTGAGTGTTGTTTCCTCATTTTCTGAAGCATTCCATGCGTTTCGACGCCCGTCATTTTGTATGGATTTATGATCATTTTGGCCGTTTTCATCATCTTCTTTTAAGTTTTTTACTCTAATATTTTACAAATCCTCATTAAATCATACGTAGAGACTACCACAAAAATTTGAGCCGTTTTCGCTCCCAAGCCTTTTTATCGAAAAACCGTGGATTATGTAGTACGATTGTGGTCAAATTTGATCAATTTTACTAAATACGTGAAATTTCCTCCACACATTACTGTAGATACCCTATGACCGTTTTTGCCGTTTTCCTTATATTCTCTTAGGTTTTTCACCCTAATATTTTTCAAATCCTCATTATATCATACGTAGAGACTACCACCAAAATTTGAGCAGTATTCGCTCCAGAGCATTTTATCGAAAAATCGTGGATTATATAATGCGATTTAGGTCAAATTTGATCAATTTTTCGAATAACGTCAAATCTCCTCCAAAAGTTACTGTATATACCCTAGGACTATATTTGTTGGATTTGAGTGTTGCTTCCTCATTTTCTGAATCATTACATGCGTTTCGACGCTCGTCACTTTGTATGGTTTTGTGATTGTTTTGCCGTTTTCATTATCTTCTCTTAAGACTTTTACTCTAATATTTAGAAAATCCTCATTCTATCATACGTAGAGACTACCACCAAAATGTGAGTTGATTTCGCACCGGAGCATTTTTATCGAAAAACCGTGGATTATGTACTACGATTCTGGTCAAATTTGATCAATTTTAAGAAATACGCCAAATGTCCTCCACACATTACTGTAGATACCCTAGGACAACAATTGTTGTATTTAAGTGTTGGTTCCTCATTTTCTGAAGTATTTCATACGTTTCGACGCTCGTCACGTTGTATGGATTTATGACCGTTTTGGCCGTTTTCATTATCAGCTCTTAAGTTTTTTACTCTAATATTTTGAAAATCCTCATTATATCATACGTAGAGACTACCACCAAAATTTGAGCCGTTTTCGCTCCGGAGCATTTTTATCGAAAAACGATGGATTATGTATTGCGATTTTGGTCAAATTTGATCAATTTTTCGAAACAAGCCAAATGTCCTCCAAATGTTAAATTCGATACCCTAGGACTATATTTGTTGGATTTGAATGTTGGTTCCTCTTTTTGTGAAGTATTTCATGCGTTTCGACGCTCGTCACTTTGTGTGAATTTCTGACCGTTTTGGCTGTTTTCCTTATCTTCTATTAGGATTTTGATTCAAATATTTTGCAAATCCTGATTATATCATATGTAGAGACTACCACCAAAATTTGGGTCGTTTGTGCTCCGGAGCCATTTTGTCGAAAAATAGTGGATTATGAAATGTTATTATGATCAAATTTGAACAATTTTCCACCAAATGATAATATCTGATTGCTGGCGATGACTTAAAGCCAAAGGTTCTCCAAACATTACTGAGATGCATTAGGATTATACTTATTGGATTTGAGTTTTGGTTCCTCATTTTCTAAAGTATTTCATGCATTTCGACGCTCGTCACTTTGTATGGATTTAGGACCGTTTTGGCCGTTTTCTTTATCTTCTCTTAAGTTTTTGACTCTAATATTTTGCAAATCCTTATTTTATCATACTTAGAAACCACTACCAAAACTTGAGTTGTTTTTGCTCCGAAACCATTTTATCAAAAAATCGTGGATTATGTACTGTGATTATGGTAAAATTTGATCAATTTTCCTAAAAAAATTCAAATGTCCTCTAAACATTACTGAAAATGCATTAGGACTATACTTGTTGGATTTGAAGGTTGGTTTCTCATTTTGTGAATTATTTCGTGCGTTTCTGCACTCGTCACTTTGTATGAATTTATGACTGTTTTGACCGTTTTTCTAACATACTCTTAGGTTTTTGGCTCTAATATTCTTCCAATCCTCATTATATCATACTTAGACACTACCACCAAAATTTGAGCCGTTATTTCACCGGAGCCATTTTATTGAAAAACCGTGGATTATGTACTACAATTCTAGTCAAATTTGATCAATTTTACGAAATATGTCAAATGTCCTCCAAACATTATTGTAGATAACCTAGGACAAGAATTGTTGGATTTGAGTGTTGGTTTCCCATTTTCTGAAGTATTTCATACGTTTCGACGCTCGTCACTTTGGATAGATTTATGACCGTTTTTGCCGTTTTTCTTATCTTCTCTTAGGTTTTTGACTCTAATATTTTTCAAATCCTCATTATATCACACGTAGTGACTACCACCCTAATTTGAGCCATTTCGCTCCAGAGCTTTTTTATCGAAAAACCGTGGACAATATACTGCGATTCCGATCAAATTTGATCAATTTTTCGAAAAACGTCAAATGTACTCCAAAAAATATTGTAGATACCCTACGACTATAGTTGTTGGATTTGAGTGTTGTTTCCTCATTTTCTGAAGTATTTCATGCGTTTCGACGCTCATCACTTTGTATGGATTTTTGACCGTTTTGGCCGTTTTCAATATCTTCTCTTAAGTTTTTTTATTCTAATATTTTGAAAATCCTCATTGTATCATACGTAGAGACTTCCACCAAAATTTGAGCCGTTTCCGCTGCGGAGTATTTTTATCGAAAAGCCGTGGATTATGTATTGCGATTTTGGTCAAATTTGATCAATTTTTCAAAACAAGCCAAATGTCCTCCAAACGTTAAATTAGATACCCTAGGACTTTATTTGTTGGATTTGAGTGTTGATTTCTCCTTTGTGAAGAATTTCATGCGTTTCGACGCTCGTCACTTTTTATGGATTTATGACCGTTTTTGCCGTTTTCCTTATCTTCTCTTAGGTTTTTGACTCTAATATTTTGCAAATCCTTATTTTATCATACTTAGAGACCACCAGAAAAACTTGAGTCGTTTTTGTTCCGAAACCATTTTATCAAAATATCGTGGATTATGTATTGTGATTTTGGTCAAATTTGATCAATTTTTCGGAAAAAAGCCAAATATCCTCCAAACATTACTGAAGGTACATTAGTACTATACTTGTTGGATTTGAGTGTTGGTTCCTCTTTTTGGGAAATATTTGAGGCGTTTCAACGCTCGTCACTTTGTATGGATTTATGACCGTTTTGACTGTTTTCCTTTGCAAATCCTCATTATATCATATGTAGAGACTACCACCAAAATTTGAGTCGTTTTTGCTCCGGAGCCTTTTTGTCGCAAAATAGTGGATTATGTAATGTTATTCTGATCAAATTTGATCAATTTTCGGCCAAAGGATAAGAGCTGATTGCTGGCGATTTCTTAAAGCCAAAGGTCCTCCAAAAATTACTGAAGATACATTAGGATTATATTTGTTGGATTTGAGTTTTGGTTCCTCATTTTCTGAATTATTTCATGCGTTTCGACGCTCGTCGCTTTGAATGGATTTATGACCGTTTTGCCGTTTTCCTTATCTTCTCTTAGGTTTTTTATTCTAATATTTTGCAAATCCTTATTTTATCATACTTAGAGACCACCACCAAAATTTGAGTCGTTTTTGTTGCGAAGCCATTTTATCAAAATATCGTGGATTATGTATTGTGATTCTGGTCAAATTTGATCAATTTTTCGGAAAAATAGCCAAATGTCCTCCAAACATTACTGAAGGTACATTAGTAATATACTTGTTGGATATGAGTGTTGGTTCCTCATTTTGTGAAATATTTCATGCGTTTCGACGTTTGTCACTTTGTATGGCTTTATGACCGTTTTGGCCGTTTTTCTAACCTTCTCTTAGGTTTTTGGCTACAATATTCTACCAATCCTCATTATGTCATACTTAGACACTACCATCGAAATTTGAGCCATTTTTGCTCCGGAGCCATTTTATCGAAAAACCGTGGATTATGTACTCTGATTCTGGTCAAATTTGATCAATTTTACGAAATACGCCAAATGTTCTCCAAACATTAATGTAGATACCATAGGACAACAATTGTTGAATTTGAGTGTTGGTTCCTCATTTTTTAAGTATTTCATACGTTTCGAAGCTCGTCACTTTGTATGGATTTATGACCGTTTTTGCAGTTTTCCTTATCTTCTCTTAGGTTTTTGGCGCTAATATTCTTCCAATCCTCATTATATCATACGTAGACAGTACCACCAATATTTCAGCCGTTTTTGCAGCAGAGCCATTTTATCAAAAAAACCGTGGATTATGTACTGCGATTCCGATCAAATTTGATCAATTTTTCGATAAACGTCAAATGTCCTCCAAAAATTATTGTAGATACCTTAGGACTATACTTTTTTGATTTGAGTGTTGTTTCCTCATTTTCTGAAGTATTTCATGCGTTTCGACGCTCGTCACTTTGTATGGATTTATGACCGTTTTGGCCGTTTTCATTATCTTCTCTTAAGTTTTTTACTCTAATATTTTGAAAATCTTCATTTTATCATACTTAGAGACTACCACCAAAATTTGAGCCGTTTTCGCTTCGGAGCATTTTTATCGAAAAACCGTGGATTATGTATTGCGATTTTGGTCAAATTTGATCAATTTTTCAAAACAAGCCAAATGTCCTCCAAACGTGAAATTAGATACCCTATGACTTTATTTGTTGGATTTGAGTGTTGGTTTCTCCTTTGTGAAGTATTTCATGCGTTTCGATGCCCGTCACTTTGTGCGGATTTCTGACCGTTTTGGGTGTATTCCTTATCTTCTTTTAGGTTTTTGACTCTCATATTTTGAAAATTCTCATTATATCATATGTAGAGACTACCACCAAAATTTGAGTTGTTTTTGCTCTGGAGCCATTTTGTCGAAAAATAGTGGATTATGTACTGTTATTTTTATAGGCGAACGGAGGGAGTACTTATTAGTATTGAGAAATTATAAAATAAGTTGAATTACTATCCACCTATAGTACATGAGTGATTTATCTTTGTTAGTATTACTATCTCTAATTCAAAGTTTAAAGAAACAATTTTGGTTCTTATATTTACCAAAATGTAGATAATGTCGTCGGATTTTTTTTCTGACGTATCAAAATGTAAGTTTGACGTATGGAACTTACATATGCTAACTACATTTTTATAACAAGAAAATTCGTAGGGCTTTTAACATATTCAATAGAGTTGACGTATAATTGTTAGTATTGAGAAATTCATTTGAATAAGTTAAACGGTTACCCATCTATATTAGGGTGACCTATAGTTATTAGTATTGGTATCTCAAATTTTAAGGTCATCATTTGGTGCTTATATGTACCAAAATGTAGAAAATGTCATATTAGACTTTAGACTTACGGAATATTATCTTCCCATAACATATAAAATAAATTCATAATTATGAAAATGTGATATCTTCAGCCTGATTACCATAAGCTTATTTTCATGATTATTATAAGATTATGTATGGTATACTACATTTTCATAACTAATGCATGAATTTTGTACATGATTACCAAAAACTCAAATATGGTATATAACAACAATTCCATAACATATATTAATTTCTTATTTACCAAAAGCTATCAGAAAATTCGAAGGGATCTAGAGCTCTTCAATGCCCACCAAAAAAGATTCGTTTATAAATATATTTAGATTTGTATTGAAATGCAACGGACTCTCATAAGTCATAACTATCATAATCGTAACATTGGCTATATGTAGACGAAGTCATTGGTGTGTATGGAAGTCTTTGAAACATCGGGGCAATGTCAACATAGGGTGATAGGGGTATCGTTAGCGCCCTCTATAAATACTAGCAGAAATGCCCGTGCTTCGCACGGGATCCATATGAAATGTTTTTGATGCGCTTATTTCAAATTTGGAACTGTGTATAGAATGGAGAAACAAAGTTCATAGATAATGGAAGTGCATGCAATTGTAATAGCTAAATCTAGCATATCCACCCGTCGATTCATCGGAACTGACATATTAACGCGTTTATCAATTAGGACAAATATATACAACCAATCTTTCATGCATGTACAATTTTCTCAAAAGTAAACTGGGTTTAGATCAAAACAAGTATCTCCTCGTCTCAACTCAAACAAATGTCAACGTGAGGCAAGCGAGATAACCACCATGCTGTCAACTTGCAAGCAATCGGGTTTGTAGATGTCATCTTCCTGATCGGGTTTGTAGATGTCATCTTCCTGCAATGTGCCGTGTTTCCCAATCATTCCAGGTACCTTTTTTTTAGCACCCCCAGGCTTGTTTGACAAGTTTCGTGATCGCAAATTGGACAGTGTTTTAGCTAGTGTCGGTTCCTCCTACCACCATATCCTGAAATATTGGCAATTTATCAGGGTACTTCTAATGCAAATTTCGAAGTTTACACTTTAAAACTTGTAAGCCATATCTCCTTCATATGATGAGACAACAAGAGGCGCACAAATACAAAGCCAAGTGCAATAATCAAGTTCCAATGGCAATACAGAAATCAAATTATATCAAACTGGATTAATGTGCGTGTACCGATCCTTTTCAGAGGGGAAAAAAACATGAATCACACTCAATCAGAACTACTTCCCTAATATCTAACTCAACCAAATGCAACATACTTCACATCGAAAATCCAAACACAAATAATTACATAATTATCAAACAATGAGATGAATTATGTTAACAATATTTTTAACCAATCTGTAGAACCGCGGCAAGAATTAAACATAAATAATACAAATTAGAGATTAATCAAGCAGGAAAACATAATCGAAGCTGTAAAAAGAACCGCGATAAGATACCTTTTTCTTTCAATGGTGGAACTGAGATCGATGCAACAAAAAAAAAAATCAGCAACCACCTACTGACCTACATAACATTAATTAAAAAGAAGTAGAAGCAGATGAATTAAGTATTCCAACATTTAATTGGAGCAACTAAAAGCTGAAAAGAAATTGGGGGAGAAAAAATCCCAAATAAAGCGAACAATTTAATTGGAACGTTTGGAGACTCCTTTGAATAACTTGAATGGTTAGATTGGAAGATCCTATGCATGCCACTTTCCTGTAGATGAATATAATCAATCCCAAATTAGTTCAATTAAATTAATAAATAAATAAATCAATCAATCAATCAAACCAAGAGAATCGGAACTTTATTACCTCTAATGAAGAAAGTAATCCCCCAAAAAATATTTTTTTTTTTTTTGGAATCCAAGAAGTGATATAGCTTCATAGTCATAGTTGTGAGGATGAGTCATGGCCTCTTTGCTGTCAAACAGGGGAGAGTGTTGTACTCCTGTGTGTGAGCTTCGTGGCAACTATTCAACACAATCAACAGAGATGACTCAGCTTTATTAAAATTTCGGTTCGGTTTCTCCAGACCTTTTGCTCTGGTCCAATCCGAAACAATTTTTGTGAGCAGCTCATTTTCAACCCCCATTCCCTCTTTTTATATAGGTATAGATACCACGAAAACCAGAAGGAACAATATTTTTTTACTGTCTGCCCAGCGGGCTCTGTTTATGCTGGGTCGTCGTAGTTAGTCTTTTTTTTTCTTTTTTTTTTATTATTTTTTATCAAGTCCATCATAATCCAAGATATACCAACTTCAAATTAGTAATATTGCGAGTGTCAAATTAGTATAGGACATCTGACCCCAACAACTAGTAAACCAAAAAAAAAAAAAACAAAAAAAAAAAACAAAAAAAAAACCAAAAAAAAAAAGAGAAATTATGATTAAACTTCAAAAATGAATTGCACATAGAAGAACTCGAAAAGTTTTGTTAAACCATTAACCAGTCCTCAACTTCTCTTGGTTATCATTACAATGTGAGAATCAACATGAAAGTAAAGAAAAAAAATTTGAACGAACGGGTCTTTCTTTCTCTATTTAACAGCTTTATAACGGGTCTTCCACCAGGACGAAAATGATCTGATCTGATGCTCTCGAAAGATTTTTAGCCATAAAACTTAGAAGCATTTTCTGTGAACGATTGATGGACCAGACTCGTCATACTCGGCCTTGGCAATCCACATCTGCAATGATGTAAAAGGATACGCGTTAAGTTACTGAAAACATTGCGAAAATTGCAAATTATGTCAAAGATTGTAGAACAGCAAACCTGCTGGAATGTACTGAGGGATGCCAAGATGGAGCCTCCGATCCAGACACTGTATTTTCTTTCTGGTGGTGCCACCACTTTAATCTTCATGCTGCTGGGGGCGAGGGCCGTGATTTCCTTGCTCATTCTGTCAGCAATGCCAGGGAACATGGTTGTACCACCACTGAGAACAATGTTACCATAAAGGTCCTTCCTAATATCGACATCACACTTCATGATCGAGTTATATGTAGTCTCATGGATACCCGCAGCTTCCATTCCGATGAATGATGGCTGGAACAGGACCTCAGGGCAACGGAAACGCTCAGCTCCAATGGTGATGACTTGCCCATCAGGAAGCTCATAGCTTTTCTCGACTGAAGAGCTAGTCTTAGAGGTTTCCATCTCCTGCTCATAGTCGAGGGCAATGTAGGCAAGCTTCTCCTTCATATCCCTTACAATTTCACGCTCAGCTGAGGTGGTGAAAGAGTAGCCACGCTCTGTGAGGATCTTCATCAGGTAGTCGGTCAGGTCACGCCCAGCAAGGTCAAGACGAAGGATAGCGTGTGGGAGAGCATATCCTTCATAGATGGGGACTGTGTGGCTCACACCATCACCAGAGTCCAGCACAATACCTGTAAGGATCACATAAACATCAAGTTGCCTAAGCAACACAATCCAGGGCAAAGGACGAGAAAACTTTCGTGCAAAATGTCACTCCAGGGACAGTTTCACCACTTACCAGTAGTACGACCACTGGCATATAGGGAAAGGACGGCCTGAATGGCAACGTACATAGCAGGGGTATTGAAAGTCTCGAACATGATCTGAGTCATCTTTTCACGATTAGCCTTAGGGTTCAGGGGAGCTTCAGTGAGAAGCACCGGGTGCTCTTCTGGAGCAACACGGAGCTCATTGTAAAAGGTGTGATGCCATATCTTCTCCATGTCGTCCCAGTTGCTAACAATACCATGTTCAATAGGATATTTCAAAGTGAGGATACCACGCTTGGATTGAGCTTCATCTCCAACATAAGCATCCTTCTGACCCATACCAACCATGACACCAGTGTGACGAGGGCGACCTACAATACTGGGGAAGACAGCTCTAGGGGCATCATCTCCAGCAAATCCAGCCTATCAAACAAACAAAGGTCAAATTTTGAGTATACATAACAAGATATCATCACAAACTAAAATTACACTGAGGTTAGGAAGCATTTCTGTTGAATGTTGCAATTGCTAGACAGTTACCTTAACCATTCCAGTTCCATTGTCGCAAACAAGTGGCTGGATGTCCTCACCTTCGGCCATCTTTTATAGTATGCTGATAACAAGCCTTCAAGTCAAACGAGAAGAAGGTGTATGAGATTACAGTCGAACAACAACTGACCAATAATGCACAATTAACCAGAATTTCGGGTTGACATAGGAAAAATCGAGACATCTACAGTCTACAACTCTGAGAAAAACCACAAGAATGCAGAAAACTTGTCTTGAGAGCTACACAATCCCTAACAGATGTTGCTGAACCCAATATTCCATAAATCCGCAAACTAACCTAAACAAGGCTCCATATATGACCTATGACGCACTATCTAATATTTAGTCACTCAAATTGATCATATGACATATCTTCACATATACCCTGAAATCTAAACAATCATTATGTAACTGTTAGCCAATCCACAGAATATTCA
This sequence comes from Spergularia marina, assembly GCA_963680865.1. NCBI lineage: Eukaryota > Viridiplantae > Streptophyta > Magnoliopsida > Caryophyllales > Caryophyllaceae > Spergularia > Spergularia marina. The sequence continues at coordinate 25,518,750 of OY804554.1, read as the reverse complement.
CCTGTGAAAAACCAACATCAATCAATCGCGAAACTTATCATCTCTCATCATTCAGCTTACAATGCACTACCATCTACCATAAGCAGGTGATCCTATGAGCACATCATCATCCATATCTCCCCCCACAATCAAATGTACAGCTCTACCATCCCTCGACTTTCATCTATAAAGACGGCAGCCTAATGGCAGAGACTTATAGCCTAATACCACAGATAGTAAAGAAGCTTAACAGATACCCCAACTATCTAAACGACGAGCCTAAATTATTATCAAATGTCATTGATTTCGGCCTCAGTTTATCAATTACGCATCCACAAAATGCCATAAGAATCACGAAACATTCTAATACCAATGTAAAATCCGAAATTCTTCACATTTAAGAGATTTCGAACAATTTGATCACATTCAAAAGAAGTCCTTAACATTTTGGCAATCGAGTTCAGACAATTCGATGAGACGTTAAAATTCAAACCACACGTTAACAAATGTCGTTTCAATCAAATAACACGGTTAGAATTCAAACCAAACGTTAACAAATAAAAAGAACGGAGCAAAGTCTCAGATCATCATCATCATCATCACATACATTCACATTAATCTCTAAGAATTGCTATTCGACGATGATGATAATGCACAAAAAAAATTAAAAAAACAATCACAAATTCAAATTTCAAAATGTAATTAGATGATAATTAACGAAATTCAAAATTCAAAATGTAATTAATGATGATATTTAACAAAATTCATAATTTCGAATTTTAAAAAATTTCGAATTTAACTGCGATTGCCGTACAAAATTCGAGAAATTGTCTCGAAAATCAACAAAATTCAACCGCAAGAACATCATACATTTTCGTCAAAATTGCAGATAATAAAATTCACATTAAAAAAAAAACAAAAAAAAAACAAATGCACAGCATTCAAATTCAAATACACAAAAAAAAAAATCAGATAATTACCGTAAAAAAAAAAAAACAGATAATTTAGCGTAAAAATACACAATTAATCAACGAAATTCATACAATGTGAATTAGAAAAGAAAAAACAAGATTAAAATGTGCGTGACGGAGAATTTACCTTGAAAGAAAAGAGTAAGGAGAGAGAAGATTGAGAGCTCGGTAAAAAAAAAAATTGAGGAGGAAGAAAAAAAATGAGGGGAAAAGGAGTTTTTAACAAGGTTGAAATATAATAAGAGTCGTCCGATTGTACAGGCTGGATATGCGGAGATGATGACACGTAAGCGAGAGGGGATCTTTGAGGTTGGAGGTTGGGAGATTGTGATGATTATAGTTGATGAGTGTGAGTGGTCCCGCGATTTTCCAGTCTTTCTTTCTCCTGTCATTTTACCCTTTTATCCCCCACACCCTAATTCTTTTTTTACCTTTAAATTTACCCACAATTTTTTCTTTGAATTTTAATTATTAGGGGTAGTAGTTTGTTAGTTTTAATATTGTTAGCCACATGAAATTGTGAGTTGGACTGTTGGAGTATGTCTTAAGTTGGATTATTTTACGTTTCGTATGATTATTGGGTCGTTAATGTTTTGTTTGAATTTGCGTGGAAATGTAAAATTACAGATGAAGAGCATTTGAAAATCTATTTGGGAATTTGTTTTAACCGATGCTATGGAGTATTATTTCTAAGAAGTATCATGAAAGACGGGATGATAATTGTGAGAAGGGTATTAGATGTCGGGGTTTGTGACTAAAAGTTTCAAGGTCGTGGACTCATGGCATGTAAATATTAATGTATGTGTCAAATTGATTGTACTAACTTGTGTGAGACTATCTCACTTATGTTAATGTGGACTTCATCTGGTTATAATGGTCAATATAATGATTCTTAGGGTCTCTCAACGATGCAGAATGAATCTTCGAAAAGTAAATAACACACATCTATTATTTCATAAAAATGCAAATGAGGAATACTCCATCTAACATGACTTAGAGACTAATTCCTAGACAAAAGTACCAAATAGAGATTCACTGCATCTTCCCTTGAAAAAGACACTCATTTTGTGTGCAAGTGCAATATTAGTGCGATCCATTATCCAGCTTCACGTAGGTTGGAAGTAATAATTCTTTCAATCTTTTATACAAATTTTAGAGTTTTTCTAATCTTTTAAACAATTTTAAGAAAGCCGCAAAAGTGTGTAGGTAGTTATCATTGTTAATGTTTGGGGATCATTACTGTATAAGGTGCCACATTCTTCTGAGCTGTAGATTCTTATTATGAATATTATAACAGTATGTGCAGACTGCACCTTAGCATCCATAAGTAGAATCCCTCCAAGAATCTGTCAAAACATCGAGTTTCTAAAAGAAGAATAGAACGATTCATATTAGCCGATCCAAAAACTATCCAAAAATACTAGACGTTTTACTCCCATCTGTGCTGTTGTAACAGAACAACAGAGCATGTCGTAATTGAAGTGATTGGTAGACAATAACTTTGATAGAGATGATGAAATGAAAATGTAATTATTATACCCTGAAAGAGGAGTATCCTAGGAAGATAGAATAATAAGTTGAATGAAATTTTACTTCAAGAATCTAACATAATGAAGATTTGACAATTACTGAAGTACAATTGCAGCAACTGAGTCTTGATTACTCTGGGAGCTTGAACATGAAGCCGTAAACAGGATCTAAACAATATTCTTGGACTAGTTCAGCATGCTACAGCATAAAGGAGGCTCCGAATGATGAAAACTAGTTTCGTAAGCATCTCAGGTCTACAGGAATGGAGGCAATATCACCCATCGTCGTGGATACTTTGGCTTTCCATCCTTACCATCAAATAACTGCAGGTAAAACAAGATAGAGAAGAAGTCAGATTATCGGCTTAAGTGAAGAACTTACACACTTGTGGCTGATTGGCTGGCCAGAATTCTGAAAATAGAAAGACAGTTGCATGGTAAAGGGGAATGACACAGAAAGTTGTTAGCCTGTAGGGCAACATAATTCGGTTCTTAATACCCTGGTCCCAAAAGTTTGGTAATTCAAACTCTTAAAGATCGGTTAGTTTTCGCCACTACATCAATAGAAGACCAATATGGGAAGTAAGCTGCCTTTATGACAACCGAGCAATGTATGACAGTAAGGCTGTCCTAGGTTTGGATAACACATTGATGGACAGTGGCTTTTGCTAACAATGTCACTCGGGGCCTAGCTTGTCTGTATAAGGTTCAGGACTTCATTCCACTACCAATCCAAATTTTGATCATAAGAGCAATCTAACCACCAACCATCCCTTGCGGCGCCCCACATAAACTTCTCTTCACAAGTCTATCAAACCCTCTCCACCTAAGCCTCCACTTTTTCTATTAGTTCAGGGGAAGGATTCTGTTAGCACGCTAGAACACAAGCTGTAAGCAAACAGGTACATAGTTTCTAGACTGTTATTAACGAGGCTCAACACCTCGGCATGAATTTTATATAAAAAGACAAAATGCTTTGATATAGGCGAGCTGAAAGATATAGAAAATGCAGGGAAAACATTGAATTGGGAAGCTAAAACATACTCAAAGAGTAAGTCGTTTAAGAGCTGTTAAACTGAGGCTCAACCTATAAGCATGAATAACCATATACAGAGAGACATAAAGCTCAATACAGAGTTACAGACAAACTGAAGGATATAGAAATTACCTTCTTCAGACGTCTATGCTTTCCAAGAGCCCAGTTAGTCATGATCCCAGCAGCAACTACGGCAAATACATAACCAGCCACAGTTTGGGTAGCAACATTGAAGCCCAACCACTGATAGATTTCTGTGGTGTAATTGGCACAAGTCACAACATTGAACAAGAATCCCCTAGGAATTTGATATCCGCCACTCCCATCAGCACCCCGAAGATTCTTCAGCAAGATATGGCAGTAAAAGTTTGAAAGCTGGCAGAGCAAGCCAAATCCAAATCCAATTTTCCACTGGAGGTCACTGACAGGGGTGTAAAGAGGATGATTCACATAGTAGGCGATGTAGGCTCCAAAAGTCCAGTAGTATGCACAGTTCCGGAAAACATTGGACACTGGAGAAGTTGCATGGCTGAAGCGATGCACAAAGAAGGTTTCCATGATACGTTTGAAATAGTGAAAGCACCAATAATAACAGGCATATGTCTGAACTGGATGCATGACACGTTCTTCTTTGTACCCAAAGAACTGATAGACAGGGAAGTAGTAGAAGATGGGGTAAATGAGCAAAGGACCCAAGTACTCACAGAAGAATAGAGTACGATAAGAAACTTGGGGTCCCAGGTCTTTAAACACCACGGTGACGGTGTTGGAATTACCATCAGAATACTCTTGGAGGCTTTTCCTGCAGCTAAGGACAGTCGGCCTTTCCTTTGATCCAGGTTGTACAGGAAGTGTCAGTCGTTGCCTAGAAGGATAAAATTTATTGGCTGCCAGTGCAGCTCCGACAGTTAGTAGGCAGTAGAACAATTAGCAAATTCAGCACATAGTACTATACTAGAAAGATTACACAAAGAATATATACCAAGAATGAATCTTAGAATTGCTCTGCATTACTTTTTGAAGAAAGAAAGAAGAAATGTAGCTCGCCGATACGAAATTGAGAAGCACTATATGCAAATCATCTCAGCAAAAAATTTATCAGTGTATTACATGTATCTTCTTAGACTAGACCACCCTAAAGCAGCAAAAAACAAAGATACCAGCCAATAAATCAGCCCGGTTAGTGGAGTCGGCTAAATTACATTTTACTCCCAAGTCTACTTTTATCCATTAGAAGAGCTCATCAATATTGGCACTCCCTCACTGGCCATTACCTGTCTAATGCAACAATCGACAAACAGATGACTCACCGCTACAAGGACGAGGTAAGTAAATAACAGTTGTCCCCTGGAAAGATATCCTATGGCAAAATCCAAATTCAAGTCGTACGACAATGCACGTGAATGTTTTCACTGGCCAATGGCTGTCTATTATTATCATCCCAAAGAAATGAGTCACAATTACAAGGGAGGTATTGTGTCCCCTGAAAAAATATCCTATAAGAAAATCCAAACTGAAGTCATAGGACAATTCAACATCAAACTGAAATTGGTGCAAGAGATGGCTGAATTCCCCATACTAAAGGATTTCTTAATATAATTCCTCGGATGAAGAATACTCTTTTTCTTGCTACAGTCTTTGCACTATAACGAGTGAACATTATAATCTTCTTGATCTCAACCCAACTACATATGCATAGGCGCATAACATCAATGTCATTTTCAGCACTGCCCTGATGAAGATAGGCATCAAAGCTAGTATCCTAGCTAGGAATAGTATAAAGATCTACAACTTCAACTCCAAGAAGCCTCACAGAATACACTTAATCAAGGAATGCGAAACTACTGAATATACTGATAGCAAACATCATTACACCACTAGATGCTTTACTCCTTCAAAGTCCAGACAACACACTCTTCTGTAATGTAGGATGTCCACACCAACAGTCCATGATCAGATATCAACTCCCAAGATTCCACCCTCGCTCTGGTGAATAATAACCTACAATTCCAAAGCTATGGCAGCTAAAACCCAAACTTGAAGTTGAAGCTATACGGCCTATGCTGCTTACTCCATCCCAAAATAAAAGGCCTTCAATCCATTTTGAGTTTTATCTGACCGCCCTCTTTACTATCATTCAAAGTACACCACTAAGAAGCAAAACATCTATATGCAAATTTTCGATAGCCAATCGATACCACTAAGGCACTTCCTCTAATCCCCCACCATAAAGATTACACATATATGACCAAACCATATCATCACAGCCTCACAGGACGGACCATTAAGAGTTCCCACTATTCCGCGAAAAAATGGATTATGCAGTGTCCAACAATGACAGGATGTCACTTCTAAATTAAGCAAAACCGTTTACTTTCAACTACATCAATCAGTTGTAGATGCGTAATGACGAAGATTTGGTTAAATGTGAAGTCAACACAAGACCAAAAAAAACCTCTAATCACAAATCAATTTCTTTAATCACATTTCAATTTAACACTCACTCATAATTGTTTCTTTTATCACAAATATCTGCACTAATTCACGATCATGAAGTTCCAAAAGTATTGATCTTTACTACTTAATCAGCTCACAAAAATGAAATTATGAAAAAAAAAAAGGAACAAACTTTAGTAGAATATGAAGACTTACTTCTCTTATAGATTGCTTCTTGTAGATCAGCAACAGTACCCTATAAAAAAAAAAAACAACTCATTCAATCAAAAATTAACAAATTCAGAGTAAACAAGATCATTAATTATCAGCTAAATCATCAAATTAGACCCCAAAAAAGGAGTAAAAGAGTGAAGATTACGGAATTATCGAGCTCAAGTCCACCCTTAATGAGCTCCCTTCCACTTCGAGTTACAACTGAAACCTTCATTTCTCGAAAAATTAAGAGATACCCAGTTTATAAAATGGAATTTGGAGCAAACCCTTTTGATATTTCTGACTAATTTTTGGAGAAGAAGATCTAATTGGGGAGTTTAAATCTCGAGCATATCGAAAGAGTTAATTATTATGGAGAAAATGAAGGTTTTGTGCAATAATTTATGGACACGCGATTCTTCTGTAGGAAGCCAGGAAGGGTATGTGTTTGTATTTATGGTGTATGGTTGGGGGTAGGATATCTAATTCTGGCTCTATTCATATTACTGATGAACCACTCCTTAGCCCTCAAAAAAAAAAAAAAAAGACTCCGAAGTCTCCAACTGTTCTGGTGCGAAACTTGGTCAAACGGGTATAAATTGCGAGTGGATGAGACTCGAGAATGCTACAATGTTAATATTGATTAGCAGGCTAAAACCAAAAAAAAAATTAAGGTGAATACCAACAATTTTGATTAGTTGTAACTCGTAAGCCGGTAAAGATCTCGTCATAAGCGAGAATCTCTGCAATATAAAAGTGTCACAATATTAGTTTCGATAACTCAAATTTCAAAACTCTGGCCATGTACCCACTTTCTAAAGCCGATATCTCGAGGAAAATTGGATTTTGACAAAGGAAATCGAATTTTGACAAAGGTTTTAGTGCCAACAACAAGAAGTGATCCAAGTCAACTTAATTTCCACAACTTCATGCTCTTGAGTTAAAACATTAATGATTGGACCTTTGATTCCACATTTCAAGAACAGAAGAAATGACTTTGCTTCACCTGTCATCTTCTGTAGGTGCTTATTGTACAACTACTAGTGTTTATGTTCTGTTTTATTCATCAAATCTTCTTGTCAACAAAAAGTAGCAAGTGATGACAGTCGGATTTCACAGTAACAGTTGGAATTTCAGGAAATAATGTTCGGGTACATGTCGTTATTGCTGGAGTTTACACTGTTATCACCCGTCAAAACTAAACCCGAATGTTGCAGTCCTAGGAGTTCATTTCAATATTTCATTTATGTTTTCGCTTCAGTAGAAATTACAGATACCAGCACCACGAAAGTCTGACTTTCCCTTAGACACAGCTAGATTGATCTTGATTCCTGATGCTACAGAATGCAGGAATCCTCGTGGACATGAAGAGCGAGCTCGGAAAGGTGGAAACTCAACAACATTCAGAGCAGGAGCTTATTGAATCGTCTGGAATTTGCCTGATATTTTAAATTCTCCCTCTCAGCATTACAGGAACAACTTAGTGTAGTCTGTATACTGATATATGGAACCAGCAGGAACTCAGATTCCAGTCTCTTTTGAACGTTTCTTTGGCTGCTGAGCTATGCACTCGATTCTGAGCCTTTGGTGCCAGCATTGACTGTATTCAAGAAAAAGCAATGGCAAACATCTATCAGCCTCACAAACCAGACATAAAAAGAATGCAGTGACCTTAGTTTGCTGATTGATAGATATTCAAAAATCTGTCAATAGTCTTCTGCCACAAATTCTCTAGTGGACTCGTGTCTTTTCTAAGAGAATACTTACTATGAGTGTAGTTCAAGCACGCGTATACATTAAAGTTCTTAAATCCTTACCACAATGCCTCGAAAAGGGCTCTCAACAGTCTCAACTCTCAAGTAAACTTGGGAAGAGAGCTCAGACTAGCAGAGTCTCACCCCTATGTTAGCAAATAGCAATGCTATATACACACATATGTGCACCAACAGCATACTATATGACATGACAGAAGACTAAAGATTAACTCATTATGGTTAAGTGACACAAAATCAGCTTATCAACTTCAGCAAAAAGAAAAACTTACACCATGGCTTCTTAGATCTCACTGATTTCAAGTAACTGACCAAGCCACATAAACAAGTCACAGATCATACAATCAGGTATTGGTAAAGCATTGCTTTCTCCCTAGTCGTCAGAGTCTAGAGAGCTCTCATTGGCTTAAGAGAAACATATGGTTATTAAGAATAACATTGTTGCAGGCTTCTGAACACTAAGAATTCTCGGGCAGGTTCCACGACCAGACTTCTTCTGATGTGCATGACAGCAGAAGCAGGACATTTTGGAGATTATGGACAGTGTGTGTGCATACATACAAGTTAGAAGCCAGAATGTGGTGGGCATATCTTGCTTTGCTATTCTATGTACACTTCACGCTAAACAAATATAGAAGGGCATACATTACTGTCAAGGTTACAAGAGTCTGTTCTAGGTATGATCAAGTGCGTCTCTATTGAAGATACCTTACACACATACTTACTCCGGCCTCTACATCATCAATACATTGAAATTTAATATGTAAGACAGTCAGACAAGATCAGAATCTTGTGGCATATACTCTCGGAGGAAGTACTTCCAGGAAGAAATGGAGAGTGATTCTGATAAAGAGTTGAATGTGAAAGATATAAGGTAGTTCTTCATATAAAGAAACCTTACTGACGTGAAATAGGAGCTCAAAAACTGAAAGACATCACAGAACATGAACTCCTGTCAGATTTAACTGCGTAAATTCTCTTATCCTATCTTACATCCTGCCATTTCCATCATCACATCCTGCTATACGGAAATTTACCTAAAATTGGCTTGTCAACTAAGAAAACCATTGGAATATTTTAACATCTGCTATCTAGCTAGCCATTACAGGAAACACTTAGTCTGTAATGAGATGGATTATGGAACCAGCAGGGGACTCGAATTTGTAACTCATTCGATGATGGTTTGGCTGCTCAGCTATTTTGTTATATGAACTCGATTATTGAGCCTTTGGTACCCGGATAGAATGTATTCAAACAAAAGCAACGGAAGACATCAACAAACCACAGCCAACACATAAAACTGAAGTGCAGTGACCTGAGTTTGCTACCTCCAATTCACACTATCTGAGAATTGTCTTCTGCCACAAATTTCCTCTACCAAATGTCTCTTACCTTGACTACAATAGTACTTAGTCTATTGTCTAGAAAGGGGATTGTGTGTAAGCTTGGGGAGGGAGTTTAAATTCACGCAATCTTACCCCCACGCAACAATAAATGATAAACACGGCCACTATTTGCTAATACTTCACACAAGAATGCATATACGTGCACCAACAACATATGTTATGACATGAAAGAAACAACGACTTATAGGTTGCAACTCATGAAGTTTAAGTGACAGGAAATCGATCAGTAAAACCACTTCAGATATAACAATAACTTTTAAAGTTAAAACAATGGCTTCTCAAATCAACCTGATGGACCTATCCACAATTCCACATACTCAGGTCACAAGTCATACAATCAAGTATTGGCAATGCCATCAATAAACGAAATCACCATTTTTATCGGCATAACAACAAGAGATAATTGTTTCAGGATTACCAACATGAATAACACCTATAAAGAGGCAAGAGGTGGCCAAGCATAGACACAGGCTGTTTCGAGTTACCAAAAGGAAATTATCAGGAATCGCATTGAGTGATTGTTACTTTACAATATAAGAATCGCAAACAGATTAATATAAGCCATTATTCACCATCAAATACACGAAATCCAACTGATGATACCAAGCAATTGACCCTATCCACATAATATCAAACAGTCAAACATCAGCATTAAGTAAAACATTTCCATCTACCAACTTCTGCAATCATAAAAAATCGTCACAAATCATCTTAAATTTTACCTTACTGCTGTAAAAAAACCCAAAACCCTGCACCCTCATTCAGTCACACTAAACCCTCTTTGGAAGCGTTCAGCTGACGCTTCAACACCTCATTCTCCCTCCTCAACTTCATCATCTTCTGTTTCATCAACTCCAACTGCTTATCCGAAGTCGAGACATGTTGATCAGCCACCCGTGTCCGCGTAACCAGCAACTCCTTCTCCAACTCCTTCACCTTCTTACTCAGCTCCTCCTTCTCCTGCTGCTCCATAGAAACACAATCCTTCAAATCTTCAACCTCTTCCATCAATTTTTCTTCCATTTCCTTGGATTTCTTTCGTGTCGAAATCAACTCATGATGCAATTGAAACACTGTCGATTCATCCTCCCTCTTTCGCCTCGTAATTTCCCCAATTCTCCCTTCCAAATCCCTAATTTTCGCCTCGTAATTTCTCTTCATCAATTCCACAGAATTCCGATGATCTTCCTCCTTTTTTATTAATCTCTCGTTCAATTTCATCAATTCTTCCCTCTTTTGCCTCAAACAATCCCCAATTTTTATCTCTGAAACCCTAATTTCCGCCTCGTAATTTTTCTTCATCAAATCAATAGAAATCCGATGATCTTCATCTTTCTTGGTGATTTCTTCGTTCAATCTCCTCAATTCTTCCTTCAAATTACTGGAATTTCCGCGTTGTTGAAGCTGGAGAAGCAGATTATTTAGAGTTTCGTGATGAAGACTCTTCAATCGTTCATTCTCTTGCTTGAGAATGTTGCAGGTGATCTCGATTGATTGACGATTGCTGATTTCCGCGCTGTAATTCGATTTTAGGGTTTCCATTTCGTTAATTCCGGTGATAAAATCGCCGGAAATTTCGTCGGCGAGTTTCAGAAGCTTCTCCATTTCCTCGTCGCTCGTTCCCGCCATTTCCCTCCCTCCTTTTCCCTCCTTTTTCAAATTTATTGAATGACAAATGTTAGTAATCGTTATAAATAGCAAATCGGTTTTTCTAACGTTTTCCCCAATTACGTATGTAAAACCGATAACAAAACGAGATGTTTTAACAAAATGAGATGTTGGTAATCTTTGTATAACATAAAATACATGTGTTCAATTTTTCTATATGTTTTAAATTCTCATATGACTACGTACTCGATGGAAAGCACGGAGTAATTAACAAGTAAACAAAACTAAATGGTCGGAAGACATGCATAAAAATAGTTTGAACCATCGAATTTACAAGTGGATGCTGAAAATATGAAATGGTTAACCTGCTAGAAGTACAAAGTAACGTCTAATTTACAAGCACGATGGCTGAACAACAATTCTACAGACTACTATATATACATACAAATAACATTATACATACTTTCATTCTTTTTAAGTTGTTGAGAGAAAATGCCTACGAAAAAAAAAAAAGGGGCGAGATCTATTTTATCCTAAACCCTAGTGAATACAAGATAAAAAAATAAGGATTTAACGAATAATGACTTGAAATCCTAAACATTAGAGAACATTAGAGACACAATGTTGAATGACCAAAACAGAGATGCATTTCCACTGAAAATTATTTGTAACGAGTAATTCACCAATGTCACCTAGCTCGGGAAAATCAGCCAAAACGCAAATTTGTTGCTCTTCAAGCACGGTCCTCGCAACACCATGGCGTCGTCCCACCATTACAAGGTCATAAACGTTGTCTAGGGATTGGACTATATCGATTGCTTGTAACCATTCCTCTGCGTGAATTTCTCGAAATATTAGAATTTTTGAATTTGTGTCGTTCATCAAATTCGTAAATGATTGCACCCAATATTCGTCCAAAATCTTCTCACCCTCGTCGTCCATCCTATAATAATCTTGTACAACTATCCTTACTAACGTTATCCCAACAGCTCGATGTCTAGACATCCAAATCGCATATGCGAGAGACTCACGATCATCCTCCCCACCGAAAAAAATCACCACAATGCTACCAGAGAAGCTCGACAATTCTTGGCTTTTACTCGTCCCATAATTAGTTAACCCCTTGTCGACAATAATCCCGACTGAGCATGGTGCTCGCCCTTGCAATTTCTGATCAAATACGTCCGAAATTAGCCTTTTTGTGAGATGACATCGATCTTTATATAAAAACGGTATTATTACTAGAGGAATTAATTTGTCTTGAGCTAATTTGCTAACACTCTCATGTATGTTATTGAATGGTGCAACTATAGTCAAGAGTTGCACACTAAATGAGCTTTTAAATTTATCATAAAATGTCTCAATCGCACTTGTTATTTGAACACAACCATTGTGTGCACAAATTCTTTGGTGCTTTCTGTGTGGTATAACCATAGGTGTGGCTTGACCATCAAGCTGGGTTAAATGGACCATGTAACCACGAAAATTATCGGATTCAGCTAACCCGGATAAATTGAACAAACTGATTATTACGGGAACCTGCTCTTCACTATCAAGACATGCTAGTATATTGATCTTGGAACCCATTGATGCTGCTTGAATCGATAACTCGAATCCAGGGCCCATATGATCCATATTGTAATAACGTCTGTGAAGTTGATATACTAAAGGTGAAACTATTGATGATACCACCATACTATTCAACACAAGGTGAGTGGTTACGTCCTTGAGTAATAGCTGCATACATTACACAATGAATTCGGGTCAACGTCCATTATATGTACGTATTACGTATATGAGATAGCGTCATCAGATCATAAGCTATATATAGTTTATATTCATTTGAACATGACGCCCAAAATGGATGTTATAAGATGACCTTTGGCACAAAATTCATGTGTGCTCAAAAAGTCTTTAATAGACTTAAGTTTCCCACAAATTGGTTAGGAGTTAGGGCATGTGGCTGAGCTTTCATGACTATCATTGGTGACACTTTCCTGGCCTATTTAGTGAACTGTGAACTGATGTTGGCATTAAAGACCTATCACATATATATAATTTTATTGTGTATGGGTCCTCTAAAGTTAAAAATGAACTCTATTATTTAATTGGTAGAGTTTACCTAAAAAAATAAAAATAAATTATTTAACATTTTTATCTATACCTTTCAAAATTCTTTCATTTTGTCTTGATACTAGTTTTGGTAAACTCCACCCAAAACAAACTATAGATGATCATTACCCAATTTTATCTCACAATTGCATTCAAATAATCTTTTAACTGTAAAAAATAAAGGGTCATGAACTCATGATTTTATCAAGGCAATAATTACTACCGTCAAGGCAGATTCATTAAACCTGATCCATATAATAATGGTCATATTTGTTTTGAAAGATGCTAATTTGGCTTGGCAAAATTATCACCTAGAATAAATAAAGAATGAAATGAAATTTACCTTGCGTAACCAGAAACCCCAATAAACGGCAATATGCATAACTCCACTCATATTCATACCAAACCCAAGTGTAAGACCTTGTACTGCAGTCATGTTATATGACATTGCACCTAACATAGTTGTTGCTACTTTGGTCACGTACCCAGCAATAAGTATTCCTTCGTGAGTAAAATGGGCTCGGTCATCCGAATCCTTGAAGTTATGGTGTATGTCTATCATATCACCAACGCCCAAATAAAAGAAAGGGAATATACAATACTTGATAAAGGCCTCACACCTTCCTATAATGGAGGCTCCGAGGGGCGGCCCGCTAGGTATTGCAAGTCCGACCGATATAACTCCGACAATAGTCGATCCTCCTAAAAGATCTGTTATACACGACATGACCAAAACTACTAACAATATCCCCGATAGGTGAGCTTCCTTTACGGTCTGGCCTGTATACATCCTTCTCGTGATAAATTTCATGGTCAGTCGAAAAACAATTATCGTCACTACTATTACGAGAAATTGAAAGACGAGATCAGAAAACGATCTCTTCCCGTAGGCTAGATTGGTACGTACCATCATGGAGATCCAAAACCCCCACATTACAACTTCATTAGTCAATCCCACCGACATTAGGGTTTGACCTATTTCAGTCGTCAATAGATCAAGTTCTTCCAACATCGAAGATATATTTGTAAAAGACGTACATGAGAGTTGCATGTCGAATAGGTATGCATGGTATTTTATTAAGGGTAAACGGTGTACAAAATTAGTAAGAATACCCATAACTAGAGCCGGAGCTACAATGGATGACAACCCTATTACCCATGATTTTCTCTTTGTTCGCATTAGTGTTTCACAATCGATTTTCACACAAGTTATGAATAAATAGTAAAGAACACCAACATATCCCGCAAAACTAATGAAATGTGCTTGTGTTGGATCCTCTATCATCTTTTTATAGCCCGAAAATCTCCCTAATACCGATGGACCTAAGATAATTGCGGCCTGCACGTACAATCAAAATACGACACAACAATTACTAATTACTTAATTTTATGACGCGCATTAGTGATATGTTAAAATTTTCTAGCTTTTGGTGCATATGCATGTCAGGAAAATTCGGTAATGTTTAACTTAATTAGGTTCCATGTATATACTCCCTCCGATCTAAAGAGGTTCTTCTGTTTCATTTTGCAGTTTTGAGGTGTCATGTTTGGGTTTATTTTTAGACCAAATGAATCGTTCACTTCCTGTAAAAATCAGTAAATATTACATTATACATTGCAGTCTACCACCTCTACTTGATTTTAAGGCAAACGGATTTTTCATTTGGTCTAAAATTAATCCCTAACATGACAACTCAAAATTGCAAAAAAAAAAAAAAAAAAAAAGAATCAGGAAAATCTCATTGAATTGGAGGGAGTATGATTCACTTGAAAACATCGTAATTGTATTTATAACCTAAACATGATCAAATTCATAGGAATATGTCTTTATTGTTGAGAAATTTCAATTTGGTGATGACATATGTATAAGAAAACAGAATAACTAATATAACGAAAAAATTCGTATTTTTATAGGATTTTCTCGCAAACGTAACTATTAAGATAAAGAATTATTCATCCATACCACTACATTGCAAACATATTCTGTTTGTTTGAAAGGCTTGAGATAACGGTGAAGAGTACTGGAGATGACGAAGAACAACCCTAAACGAACCATATTAAAAGGAAGTACCCTTGTGAAAGGATTATCTCCATAGAATGCTCCTCCTCCATTATAGAATAACTTCTTAGAATCATTCCGACATTGAAATAATGTATTCATATTCATTTTGATTTTCTTTTGATAAATTGTTGATGATGAAATGTAAAATAAATAATTTCAAATTTTCTTTTTTTCATCATATATTGCCATTATAATAAAATGAAGTATGTGGGTGATTAGCTTGTTTTTAAAAAAAAAAAAAAAAAGGTTGAAAGATCTCACACAAGAGGCTTTTTTAAAATTGGTTATTGATATGAGTTGTAGATATCTAAAAACAAAATCATATATCCAAGCTAAAAAGAGAGAAGTGCAAACCCAAATTTTAATGGGTATTATTAAGTAGGAAAAGATTACTTAATAAGCCAAATAGTCCCACAACCATCAAACCAAGTAGATAAGTTGATGGTTCTAGATTGTAGCAGAATATAAAACTAAAAAAAAAAAAAAAAAAAAAAAAAAAAAAAAAAAAAAATCTTAATGAGTTATTAGACATTTCATATAATAACCGAGCAAAATACCAACTAATAATAATATATACGGAGTATTATGTATATATACTCCATGTGATTGATATCGTGAATTCTTCAACATATTGAAATATTATTGCGAATTTGTTCCATTTGTCAATTAAAAAGGCAAATTCTCATATGAGACGGTGTCATATACTGATTCATTTGGTAAAAAATTGATCGTTTTAACATTGTTTGATGATATACGCTTTTGTGAGGAGGCAATATGTCTGCATTTTTTAGTGCGATACTTCATCCTGAATCTCTGTATAATTTGTCTCACAGTTTTTTTCCTTGGGCACTTAGATAACGTATAGATATTAAATGTGCGAAAATGTTACAACAAGCCCGTCTAGCTCAGTTGGTAGAGCGCAAGGCTCTTAACCTTGTGGTCGTGGGTTCGAGCCCCACGGTGGGCGATAATTTTCATTTCATTTTTGTTTTATCCGATGTGAAGTCATATAATTGGTTCAAGGTTCATGATTCTTCTCCATCACGACTGCTCACTTGCTCATTAGCTAGCTAGCAGGCGCTTTGAATGCTTGCTTGAATTTTGTGTATGACAAAAAATTTATGGTATATTTTCTCATGTGCTAGTGGGGTTGTGAATTGATTACTACCGACAATCAAACTACAAAAATGTACTCTAGATCTTAGTAGTGAAAAGAGAAGGATCAATGGAGTATAAATTTAGGGCAGACATATGCATATAGCTACTGTTCTACGTATACCCATTCACTCTCTTTTGTTTGATCATCATTATCACGACCATCTGCCATTCTTCATCCATTTACTTTAGTGATTAGTCTATATATATATATACTAGTAACTAGTGATGAGCATCATGATGATTCATATGCTTACGCAGGAGTTATTTAATGATTCATGTCGGCCCGTTCGTATTAAGAATTTGAGATATATATACTCTGTATTAATAGAGAACCTATAATCTTATATTGGATTTGTGTTGTGTTTTTGTGTACCGATAGATATATATCTCCGATTCTCCATATCTCTAACATGTACTCAGTACTCATCACGTACACATGCATGCATGGGATTTTAGTATTTTACAAAAAAAAAAGACAATCTATATATATATATACTCGTAGTATATGCTATGGGAGTATGGGCGGCCTTGCAAAAAAGGGTAAAAATCAATTAAAACAAGGCACATTGAGAATTGAGATGTGGACATAAGTGTACTTATTAATTAGTAAAGAACATGATGAAGATCAATATTCTTAACTTATACGATGAATTGATCTGAAATTAATTAGTTCTTTCTCAGGGTTACTGTACTCTTGGATCATTGTGTGTACTGTGTCAGATCATGTGCTAAAACTTTAAAAGGCTTTGGGAACTGAGAGCAGAGCACAAGTTTTCCCGAGAACAAAGCTTCCGATCGATCTGCGTAACTCACATTTCACAAGAACAATATATACAGTGTGTAGTGTCATGTGTCCAATGCAACACCGGTGTGGGCAATGCAACATCGGTCGTAATATTACAATTGAGGGCGAATCTAACCACGTAAAATTGACAGTAATTTACCAGTTAATTCAGACATACTTAAATTAATTTCTTAATAGTCGTCAGATCACATATTCACATGTATACTCTACAATTGCTCACAAATTCGCAATAATCGTACAATTTAGTACAGAGTGATATTATTTCTCGTGGAAAATGATGGAAGTTTTTCACCTAGCTAGAAACCAAGATTATGATGGACATAGCGTAGCTTGCCAATTGCCGTAGTAGTAGCTAGATAGCCTTAAGACTAATCTCGTATTTTTGTCATTTGATGTTAATCGAATTTTCTACTTTTGCGTTTTGTTTGAATTTAGATCGATATTATCGCTCCATTTGAATTAAATTATTTAACACTCCAATTGCACCATGGAGAATAATGCTGGACTGGGCACATCCGCATAATAAACTACTATTCAATTAATCAGCTAGATACGCTAACAACTTTACCAACTTCATCATATCTCTAATCTGATCTCTCGTCAGGGAAATCATCAACTAGGACTGATCTCTTCATTCATATCGAAACGATTTACTAGTATATATATAACTAAAATAATGTATTTATACGAATACAAGGAGGTTCATTTGATATAGATGAAGGATTGAAAGACTAATACTCCGTAAATTGTTGACAAGTAATTATCGAGCGATGTGCTATCAAACGAGCCCTTATTCTATTACTCCGTACTTTAATGTCAAAATTGCTAGAAGATCGTCTTATGCAAGCCATTGTTAATCATATTACATTTAGAGGCAAAGACTTTCATTCATTAAAGCAAAATATTCTTCACATACATACAATTTACAAATCACAGAAATTGTGATCGACCAACCAAAATATTTAAAATAAACTTCTTCTTTACTTTTTTTTTAAATCAACAAAAATACAAAATTCACCCACTCCCCCACCAAAAGAGAAAAAAAAAAGGAAAAAGAAAATTAATGGGCTGCCACAGGATGAGAATGAGAGGAAGAAGAAGAGTAATTAAGAGTTCTTTGATTAGGCAAAGCAAGCATAGCCGTATGATCAAGAAAATCCTTAAGCTCAACAACCGAGTGTAGGATAGTACGCAAATCCTCACCGCACTGGAACCCTCTCTCCCCCTTCTTCCGTACCGCAAACACGTAAAACGTAACGCACCCTTTACGAAACTTAAACCGCGCGATTTCCGAGGCGGCCGATCCGCGGATCAGCCGCTTATTGATTTCCCCTAGGGGAATCTGCTGCGGCCACCTCAGATCGGCGACAGACTTATCCGACACGGTATCGAACACGAATATAATTACCTTTGATTTCTTGGTCCCTAGGCCAAGTGTTAGGGTGTGCCATGCATGGTGGGCTAATATAGTAAAGTTTGTAGGGATAAATGAAATTGTTGACGGAAATGGTAGTGGGGTTGACGTACTAGTACTACTGGTCTTATTACGAACGTTATGGTCGTAATTAAGGAGAATAGAGAGTTCACTTGACGTGACACGACGTACTGTAAAGGATTTAACAATGAATTGGCCTCCGAATTTTAGGCCTTTTACGTCCGAGCTAGGTTTAAAAGAAATATTCGATGTAGTTGTAGTGGTTGAATTTTGTTGTTGTTGTTGGTCGTAGTTTGGGTGCTTGTGTTTTTGCTTCTTGTTGCTGCTTTTTTTCTCCTTCGGTGATCTAAATCCGTCTTCCATTTTTGCAGTATAGTCTTGTGTAAGACGGTCTGACTAGCTATATCGTGGTCGATTTACACCGGGGCTTCTCGTTCCAGCTCAATATACGCCTCGAAATCGATCTCGGAGTGAAATCTCTACAGTTTTTGCTGAAGATGATGAACAAATTGAGGTTTAGAAGTGGGTTTTTTTTGTGGGAGTGAGAGTGGTGTGTGTAGGAAGTTTGATGAATGGTGAATCGCTGAATTAGTGATGAAAGATTGGTTTGTGTTTTTCTCTTTTTTTTTTTTTTGGGCACAAAGTGACTGATACTTTGTCTCCTAACATTATATCTATGTCAATATTTTCTATTTTATTTTAATGAAATGTAGGACAGAAGTGCTAATCATGCCACCAACTAATAGTGTTGATTTACAGAGTAATAAGCGCCACCTTTCACTTTTTTTGTCCGAACTTTTGAAGAGATTTATACGACAACTTTAACTCATCAATGGGTCAATTTTAAGTAGTTTTAATTTGTTCATCAAACTTACGTTATGGTCCAATTGTTAAATGTTCAATTCCAAAATAGTTATAAGTAGCAAGAGCTTTAACTTAGTTTAATTTGCTAATTTCGGCCTCGAATACATGAAATTCCATTTTATAAGAAATACTAATTGATACGGGTTAAAGTTTGGCCAAACATATGAATATGAATATGAGAGCATCTAATGAAGCGGAAAATATGAGAATTTGAACTTTGGACAATCCTCGAACATGTTAATTTCCTAACCTATAGGATATCGTTTATCCTCAATGTACGAGCATATCTTAAAAAGTTGCCACAATAATTTTGTTAAGTGAAGTGTCCAGTTCAAGCTTGTGACAGATTGGTAGCACTTTATTGTTCACTTCACTCTCTCCATAATTAGGCATAGCTATGATTTATGAATGTTGGGTTTGTAGTCAAAAAGATGGCAATTTCATTTAACTTTGCATAAAGTGATGCCACTTTTTTCCCTAGTGTTTCTGGTTGTGGACTTCTGAGTTCTGACTGTCGGTCTCTCTCACATTCCATTCTATGTATCCTCCCGTGTAAATTCTCGTCATAAATTTTCACTTGATCAAGAAATTAACAGTAATGGACAAAGGTTGGTCACCAATTGTTGTTTAGCTAGGGTGCTACCTACTGTAATCGAAACTGAAACCGTCTACATCAATATTACATACATTGTATAAATCACAACAAAGGGGTGAAATGTGAAGAGTTTAGCACTGGTTAAACTCACACTCCCCCTCCCGCAATTTGAAAGATGCCGATAATAATTTGGTCGTATTAGACTCCCGTTATGGTGTCTCTTGATAAGTTAATGCCTACTAGGATATTGCTACCGTTTACCTACCAGATAAAACGGACCGTTCTCTTTGTTAAGAAGATTGATCACTAAAGATTAGGTCATTAGCATGAAAACTAGAGTTGTTTATTCTCACTAAATCTCAGTTTAGGCCTTAAATTGCTCCATAATATTGGTTGGCGGCTTGGCGGCGTAGTAGTTAGATCGACGATCCAGGGAGTTTGGTAGAAATCGTTTTCTATGAATGACACACAAATATGCATAATTCATAAGTTGAAGTGATTTAATATTCTCAATACAATGTTTCAACTAATTGATTATTGTACGAAGAAGCCTTCGTAGTAAAGTTGGTTACCACATGAAGGATTCAATCATCATCTTTGATAAAGACATCCCATCAAGTGAAGTAGTAACACTCAAAAAGACTAAACAAAATCAACTTGTGAGCTACTTTGAGTATCTATCCTTACCAGATTACGAACCAAACACATCTCGACTTCTCGAGTCACTCAACATAACTCTATTGTTAGACTCGGAAAAATAAGTCAAGAAGAAGAGATCATAAGAGAGTCATTAACCTGTAACCTTCGAATCACTCGTCGAAGCCAAGGCCACTAAATGTTGTTACAAACTTACAAGAAAACTTCCCATTTGCAATCTTTAGATGGTTTAGTTTCTATGGTGTTCATTTCCAATTTTCGGCTAATTTTTCCTGTTCAAGACCATTGATAACACTGTTTCTGTACATATCAAAAAAAAAAAAAAAAAAACACCCAAATAAATGAAGTTGAACCAGTAGAATCTTGGGCCGTGGCCCACCGTTTCTTAAGAGCTAAGACTGATTATCAGAAAGTCAAGACTGACTGAGAAATCTGAGACAAAACCAACATTATCACCCACACTTGAACTGTAACAAGGGTTTCTTTGATACTAGATCTCTCCGTAATTTTAAAGGGCGAGGCACGAGCTCTTTGCCCAAATTCGTAACCAATAACAAAGAAACTAATCGAAGAAAATGACTTAACTACAATGATTTTGACAAATGGTCACGAATAAATAATAATGTCCTAACCAACAAGCGATCCTAGTCCACAGCTACTGAATCTAGTCTCCGCTCCAGCGCATTCTTACATTCTACACTTGCCATTGCCTGTACATTGATAGAAACGCCAGTTTAGCACAACGTTAGGACAATGAGGAGAGGATAACATCATAGGAGGCAGCACAGTTAGCTCGGATGGTTCATCCCGATGTGTGTAGAAGCTAATACTGTGTTTCCGTAAGTAGGGGATTTCATGTAGGGACTTTGGGATCAAAAGTAAGAAAGATTACAATATAGAAGACGAAGAGAAAACAAAATGGACTTACTCGGGTCACGAGTGCTGAGGAAAGCAGTGCCGGAGAAGTCACATTGGAAGGGTTGGCGACCCTTGGTTTGATAAAATGCGTTCATTGCATAAGTTGCGTGGGACCTTACATTGTTGGGGTCAAAACATGCACCACCGGCTTGAATGGGATGGCAATCAACTCCTTGGCTACAGACATAGTTGATATTGGACTGCAATTGGGCATCAGTGGCTTGTGGTTTTGGCACACACCATTTTCTGCCAGGACCAGGCAGGGCTGGCCTTGGTGTAGTGCCATGTCCACTACCCTTGGCAGGCGCAGGGCGAGGTTGAGGGCGGGGCTGCATAGCAAGGAAATAGCAAAACTTCAGTCATAAATTCAATGAATTGTCTTTAAACATACATGGCAGTGGTTATTGATTAGAGCGCAATGAACTGATGAACTTTATACTTCTGATAGGAAGATATTCTATAGGAAGCAAATGAAAACATTACTATCTGAATTCAGACACTTACCTTTTGTCCATTCCTCAAAACACCGATATCATAAACTGGCGTAAAGTCGGGCCTAAACAACCCAAAGTTCCTCTCGGCAACAGGGCCAGGCTTCTGGTTCTCGGTGAACAAGCCGAAGATGTAAGTCTCAAACTTCCTCCCGGGCATCAATGGAGTCCCTTTGCCTGAGTTTACTGCCATGACCAACCTCGAGTTGAAAGTTTGGGCAGTGTTGGGGTTGACCCAAGAAGCCTGAAAAGGTTCACCAACAGTAGGCCAACCAGTCTCTCCAACCACAATATCCACATCTGGGTAGCCCAAGGCTTTCATGGCCGAGAATACAGCATCCATTTGTGATTCAAACATGTTGTAGTACATCTTCTTAGTCCACCTATCAAACCTTCCTCTGTTCATCTTGAAAAGGCAGAAGTTAAGGTTCTTGGGGCCGACATCAAAGTACGGGTAAGGGTTGACAACAAAGGGAGACTTGGTTTCGCGATGAAACTGGAGCATTGGCTTCAATACACCCACATCCCATCCAGGTCGAAATCGGCCTGTGCTTGGGGGCTCTGACCTGCCTAAAATGCCCAAGGAGTGAGGAGTCGAGACCTGCATAACAAAGCATAGCTAAAGTCAAGTTCATGAACCCAGTCACCTGTACACTGGAGAGTGGGGATATACAGGGAGCTATCAGTCGATTCTGACCCTAACCACATTAAACTAATTAATGAAATTTAGCTCGGAGGGACTAGATGAGACTCCATATATCTTCTCGCCCAGGCAAAAGGGACTTCCTTTATCGATCCTACTACATAAGCCCAAAGCGAGTTTCCAAGGCAATAGAGACGTAACTGGCTTGCTTATATGCTAACCACATTGAACAAGTTTATGCCAGACGTAACCTTACTCTACATTGATCAAATTTATGCCATTTCGTCCAAAGAGAAATTCTGTCAAATTACGGAACACTAACTCTATACAGCTGAAGAGGAAGCAATTGGAATAACATATTCCTGACTGAGTTTATTCTGGCCTACTGACCTACTGTTATCCCTTTATCCAATTCATTTCAGTGAACATCAAGCAAGAAGATATACTACCACTCAATCGCCAGAGCTTAAGTCAGGGCCAAGTTACTTAGTAAATACGCCAGATTTGACAACATCTCAAAGCTCAACCAGTAACACTGATCTCTGGGACTGATGTTAAGCTTCGAGATCATACTGAACCACAGTGCATAATTAAGATCATACTGATAATACTCATTTGCTACACTCAGCATCTACTTTACTTAAGATCTTACAATTAATCAAGTCTTAGAGTCAAAATTCAACAATCTGTACTTGATCCAATTTTACAAATCAACCCAGATTCACTATCTCTCAACCAATAACACAGAGAATTCAGGTTAATATCAACATCTGTTTTAACCAAAACTACACTGCTTTTGTCCTTTACAAATTATAACATAATAAAACCAAAACTAGTCAAATCAAACACACCAAATTACTAATCCCTATCTAAGTATCTAACACACTCCCTAGCGATTAACCCTCCGCTGTTGTCATCATTTTCCGTTAAAAGTATTGATCTTTGCACCTCATTAAAAAAAAAAAAAAGGCAGCCCGGCGCACATTGGCGTCCCCGCTAAGCGAGGGTCCGGGGAAGGGTCCCACCGCAAGGGTGTAATGAGGGCAAACCTTCCCTTATCAATTTATTTGACAAGAGGCTGCTCCCAGGAAAAAAATAGAGCAATACAACAAAGGTGACTTACCTGAATGTTTTTGAGACCAGCCTGCTGCAGAGCCTGGTAAAGGGTACGCATAGCAGGAACAAGGTTATCAATGAGATTTTGTGGGCCCCAGTGAAGGACCTCATTCCCAACCAGCACCCTAATAATTCTAGTCTGAGGCACAAAGGGTGCAACATGGGTTGCAACCCATTGCTGAGCACCAGGGAGCTGAACCAAGCCCGGAATCTCACCATTGGGCACAGTGATGGTCACAGCAATGCCACTATTTGCAAATGCTCTAACAATATCAGTATTAGCATCAAACAACTTAATTTTATCTATAGACGTCTTAGTCTTAAGAAAATTCGCAACCTGCGCCGGCGGAGGGAGATTATCGCCGTTTGTACCGTAATTTACGCCTATGCTCCACCCCGAAACGAGGCGGAGAATGGAGAGAATGAACACAATGCTGTAAAGGGCTGCTTGGGTTTTCCTTAGAGTTCCCATGGTGACCGTTGAAGGGATGGGAAACTCTTGTAGGTTACGTTAATGTTGTTAGAGAAAGGAAAAAGGGTAATATGAAAGGATATGAGAGGATATAAATACGAGAGGTGTTATTCGTCGCCTATTGAATATGTAGGGGAGTAAGGTCGAGAGGGAATCAAGGGGAAACACCCAACTAAATATAGATTAGCAGTCTTTAAGATTGTCTTTTACCATTTTCTGCGTCGTACAGAATCTTATGGATTAAGATCACATGTAATTTAGGACACTACATAGTTGTAAAGTGAAATATTTTCCTAAGTGGAGTCATAAATGGGGTCCACACAATATGAAGTTTCCTTTACTTTATGATTTTGAGTTCCTCTGTTTATTTTACCGTGTTGACTAATTTTACCGTGTGCCCTTTCATGTGTGGCCCAGACGTAAGGCCGTGTTGCCTTAAACTTATTAAATATACGCGGACGTAATAACACAACATGGGGGAGCTATTATTCCATGTGCTTTAAACGGTCGGATCTGGCCAGCAAGAAGAGTCAATAGCAAATAATATATGGAGTATTTTTTTAAAGATAACAGTAATAATTAAATTTTTATCGATATTACCTCGTAATATTGTCGTCTATTATACTAGTATTCTCTATCAGAGACAAAAATACGTAAGCACTAAATATTAATATACACATTTAAAATTGCGTAAACGCTTGCAAACTATTTTAACTGAACTAGTCACTCTTGAGACTAGGACAGGCTCATCGACTCGAGAGGCCGCACAGTGCACACTATCCTATCCCTACACTTTGAGTGTAAAATGGGTTTTTAGGAGCTAATTGATGCGTATTCGACCGTTACACGAAGGAAGATTGTTATCTTTATTGGACTTTAGTTCATTATTAGTTGCTTTAGTTATAAGTTAAAACATATTCTTAATCGACGGGGATTAAGGAGGGAAAGGGTTAATGATGGTATCACACTCATCTTTTAATTAGAGGACATAAAACTTTTGTCGAGTGCTTAATTCTAACTTTCGGAAACTTTTATATTGATGTACAAATCATGCTTAGCTAGCTTTCATTGCCAAGGCCACAAAGTATACGCAATCATTGGCGTATGAAATGTAAGCTCCGGGGGCATCCTACCCATAATTAGGGGGAAGAATAAAAAGTAAATAAAAAATGTATTCCCTTGAAAACTATTTTCTTCATAATTTGACCCACAAATTTCTTATTCATACGGAGTAAATTTTAACCTATGTATATTCAAATCTCACCTTAATTTTCAACTATCTAGATATGTCACTGTATGCAATCCACGTGAGATGATTTTCAAACCAAACTGTTTACGGTTAACTCCTCAAATACCCTACACATATGACCAAGATGATAAACTACCTTATCAGTTATCAACTTATCACCCATCCTGCAAAAATGAGAACTAATAAAAGCTTGAAAAAGACAATTCTCATACAAATGAGTCATAAACTCGTATGCTTAAGCAGGACTGAAGACTAAAGCTAGCCATATCCCAAGACCTAAGTTTCTAACTACTTAATCGTTTATAAAGGCCTCATATATTATCCCACGGTTCATTCCGTTTGTTAATGTTTAATTTGAGTATTTAACCAAACGTTGACAATTTATGAAAACGGAAGATAAGCACTCGTTCATTTTGGGATTAAAGTTAGAAGCCAGGGCATTTGAAAACGAACCAAATCGATTTATGCAAATGGACACAATAACTTACTACGACGGCACGACGACGCCGAGCGGCCACATATTCAAATGAGTATTCATCATTGAGAGTAACCGGAGTAAAAAAAAGGAAGGTAAATTATTCCTTTTGTCTTAGTTCAGGAAGGCCAAATATTACAATTTGACTAAGAATCATGGTCTTTCAAAGAGGGTGGGCTGTCGTAGGGATAACTGGATAAGGCACCCCCTATCTCTAGCCGCGTTGAATGTGGCCGTGAAAGACAGGACACAGTTTTTGGATAAATTTAGCTATTTTCAAATGATGCCGATCAGTGGGTTAACAGGTAAAAGCTTAAACAATCATACCCCCAGAGGCAAAAACCAAAGCTAATCCGTAGAAATTAGATTGTTATGATCTCTTAATCATATTACACATGGAATTCACCTATTCCACAGTGTAGGTTAGACACATGGTTAAGAAAACGACTATGCCCTTGTTTTTTTATTTATTTATCCTGGTCTCCCTCCCTACTGTGGGTGATTTGGAAACAATCCCTCTATATTTTCAACATAGGAGCAAGGCTACGTACAGTCGGCCCTTCACCTCACCTCACGGACCCTATTGTTGTAGTGGTTTCTATCCCTACCATTGTGAACGCAAAACGTCATGCTAACCAACATCCTTACTCCATAATCCTTACTATAAGTTACAATGTTACTTTGGGGCTCGGCTCAAGCCCAATTTACGTATGCATGTTTCTCGTAGCTCAATTATCATAATATATGACCACATTGAGACTAGTATGCATTTTTTGCCGATTTAGGGAAAATGCCACATGTCTTTAACTCTAATATTTTTGTCGAAACCCATAACATGAACCATACGACCTCTCATAAAATTTTAGGCCGTTCTTTTCAGGATAATTTATGACAAAAAGCTATGGATCCCTCGGGGTTTTTTGCCATGTTGCTGCTTTTTTTAAACTAGCCAAACATTCTTAAAACTTCACCTATGACACCTTATGAATGCCCTAGATAGATACAAGGCTTATTGCCCTAAGCGGCGTGTCTATCGTGTGTTTTTAGGCAATGTAAGGGACCTAGCATAGAGTTTCGGCTCTAATATTATACCAAAGCCCATAATATTAACTGTAGAGACACCCACAAAAAATTGCGTCATTTTTGTTCCGGGACCATTTTCGGGCCAGAACCATGAATTGCCTTCAGTTTTGGTCTATTTTGGCAATCTTTTCCTGAAGTAACCAAATGTCTTCAAAGTTTTACCATCAACACCGAGAGCGCCCAGGATGGATACGAAAGGTTGATTACTACATTTAAGAAGTTCTTAAAGCCCTTCCGGCAAACATTGCTCATTGGGTACTTGGGGTGTGTCTATGCCTCTATGGCCTATTTGAGGAATCTACCATAGCTTTTTTACTCTAACATTTTGCTAAAACCCATAATATTACCGCTAGAATCTCCTATGAAATTTTGAGTCATTGTTGTTCCGGGACTATATTGAGCCAAAAATCGTGAATTAACCTTCGATTTTGGCCAATTTTAGCCATTTTGAATTTTTGACAACTTTTTTGTAAAGTAGCTAAATTTTCTCAAAACTTTAATCATTTACACCATAGGAGTACCCTTGATGAATGTATGTAAGGAGTCAAGTCCCGCGTTTGAGAAGTTCTTGAAGCCCTAAGGGCACACTAACATCCGTCTAGGCTAGTATTTGTGTTAGACCATTTGGGGAACCTAACATAAGTTTTTACCTCTAATATTTTGCCAAAACACATAATATGACCCTTAGGCCTCCCACAAAAAAATGAGTTGTATTTATGTTAGGGCCATTTTGGCGAATATTGTGGATTATACACTTCGGTTTTGGCTAATATTGGCCACTTATTTGGAAGTAGCCAAATGTTCTGGAAACAATTCCATGGACACCCTTGGAGTGCCCTTGGTGAAAATGAGGGCCGATTCCTTCAATTTGTGGTGTTCTTTAAGCGTTGACGCAAGTCACCTCTTAAGGCTAGCTTGCTTTTTTGGCCGATTTTTGGGGAACCTACCATAGATTTTTGGCTCTAAGTATTTGGTAAAACCAATCACATTACCCCTAGGGAGTTCCACAATCTTTTGAGCGGTTTTGGTTATGGGCCATTTTGGGCCGAAAACCGTGGATTATAGCCTTTGGTAATCGTGGCCAATTTTGGCACTTTCTTCTTCAAAGCATCTAATCGTTCTCAAAACATTACCATGGACACCCTAAGAGTTCCTTTATAAATAGAGAGGGAATATTCCAGCGTTTGGAAGGTCCTTTAAGCCCATCCACCTTCTGTCGCCCATTTAGGCTAGCGAGCAATTTTGCCCGAGTTGGGGAACCTACCACGTGATCAAACTTTGACTCTGGTATTTTACCAAAAACCATAGTGTGAACCCTACGGGTTCTTACAGAATTTTGAGCTACTTTAGGCCGAAATCCCGAAGTTATGCAATCGGTTATGGCCAATATTGCTAGTTTGGCCTTTACTCAGTAACCACCGAGTCAAGTCAAGAATTTTAACTACTGCATGAAACCATCCAGGGTGTAAGCTACAAACGTGTGCTAATACCCATGGTGCACAGAGCTTGGGTGTTAATGCATGACAGTAAAAATGAGACATATGCATTCATCAGGACAAAAGTGATATCCTGTTAAACCAGATGCAACTCTAAAAGAGACCTCTCCCAGCCTCCTAATAAAGAACAGCCGTATTTGTAAACTAACATTATAGCCTTTGGACAGTTTTTACTTGCATACAGAAAAATGACAATTTCAGTTAACATACCTTTGGTGATACTAGACGGTTGAGAACGTGAAAGGTCTGAGGCGGCACATCCGTAAGTATATTGTTTTGTGGGAAGGAACCAATGATCCCCGGCTGATCCACCTGATTTAGAAATCCAAATAATAAAAGTTAAAAGCAAAGGAGACCAGCTTGAAGGGTTCAAAAGGCATTCAGAGAAAGCAAGGTTTCTAGAGATATTTCAAGTTCTAAGTACTGATGGCTAATTACTAATGCATACTAATGTCCAGTTTTTGCATCAATCAAAATCCAAGTTTGTTCATTTCAACTTTGCTCTCAACGTTACTCAAATTCTGTTCTCCTAGCATCGATGATCGATGTAGTAAGGGTATTTTGCATGCTGATCAGAACTTACAGGAAATGACCAATAACAAATACTACGACTCTACCATTACTAAGTTTCCAGTTCTCTAGGGTTTCTCAGTTCTAAGGCCAAAGCCTTTTTTGAGGAATTTTAGATCAATTAGTATAGACTCTACAGGTCAACAAGGACAAAATGTTGATCCAAAACAAACCTTATGTGTTGGCCACAGGTTGCCTCGAATGGAACTCACGAGGCAGAGTTACTAAACCTAAAACCTACACCTGACGGCCTCACTAGGATGGGGATAAAAATAAGTTACAATTAATTCAAGAGTATTATACCAAATTTTCATGGGGTTATATTCGCCGTTGGGTATTACTTCTGGCCAGACCACTAGACCTGAGGGCTACTGCATTAATCCTGCATTTCCCGCAAATAAGCTACAACAAAGACAACGTCTCTAGTTAAGATATAATTCCATATAACCTGAACTCTGAATTCATATGTCATGGACTCATGGTCATCGGGTTCTTAAATTCACAAAAGCCATGTCAAAGAGTCATGTACTGAGAAGATTCAATGTAGAATGAATGAAGCTTGAGAGTGGCCCATCAACATAAATTTTATGTTCTAGACTGCCAGCCTTTTTCTTCAGTCTTATCCCTATGCAGTATGCAATGGCCATTTCAATTCCAAGAAAGTGAATCACCTTAGATTGTCTATTGTGCCACAAAATATCCTATGTAATGGAAGAAAAGAATCACAATGTATAACTTAGATAAAACTGAGTGGTGGAGCTGGAATTGTATCTCCACTAAAACATGCTCCAGTGACTCAAAATCTTACAAATTTGCAGCACCTAGCATCAGTTTCCGAACCAAAATCAGATTGAGATGATGTCGATCTGAGGAAAACTGATCACGCAAAGAGACATGAACAGGCCACTGTCACCACAAACATCAGCTTGAGAAAAGCTACAAAAGAAAGAACAAATTTCATGACACGCCCGTCATCATATGCTTGTTTACACTGCATTACAGCACTATATGTTCCAGCAAAACAGTCTTAACATTCAAGGTTCAAGCACCAGCAATCAACAACAACAACAACAATAATAACAACGAAGCCTTAGTCCCAAAATAATTTGGGCTCGGTTAACAAGAATCGTCTTACATGAGCAACAATCGGTCACAAACACCGCGAAAATTTAACTTTCATTTCACGATTTTTCCACTATTCCCACGCTAGCAAGAGCTTAGTTTAGCCATGTGGCATTCCAATTCATCACGACTAAAACTACCAAGACAACACTCTGGTAAATCAACCGCAATGTAACGAATCGAAATCGACACATTTCAATCAAGCGGAACACATTTTATCTTGCGTAATCTTAACTATTCCAGACTCCCACCACAGCAGGATGCACAAATTGAATTTGATGCGTAATACTTAAAATCACATAAAAGCTCGAACACATTAAAAGAAATTAAGTAAATTAAAACAAATGTGTGCAGAAGATAATGCCTATTATTTCATTATTGAATCAAATACCTTTAATCTTGATGAAGAAGCTGAATTCTGAAGTGAAATTTCGAGCTCATGAACTCCATTGATAAATTTGAACTGACCTGTAAAAAGCTGAATTTGATCATATAAATATGAACGATTTTCTAAGAAATTACATAAATCAAATAGTAATTGAATTGAAGAACTTACCCGAAAGTGGAATTTTGGGGGTGAATTTCAAATCTTTTGTTTTGAAATTTGAAACCCTAATTGAAAATTTTCCCGCGAGAGAGGGGAGATTTATGCAGTTTTGGTAATGGTGGGTTTAATGGTTTATCCGTTTATGGTTCGGTTTCTAACCCAATGTTTGTGGGCTTTTGGAGGGCTTTGGGCTTCCTTCTCGTTCACTCACCGAAAAGAACACTATCTGATGATATCGCGGCATCAGTTAAAATTGAATGAGTCGTAATTGGATTAGCTTTTCGGTCACAAAATTTCCGAGTTATGAATTGAATGTAACCATGGAAGCGTAAAAATGAAGAATTGAGAGTGTAAAAATCACGTCTTCACATTTGCACTTTTAGTTTTAAACTAATCTAGCTAAAGACACCTCTAAATTTTTATAGGTAGAGAGTTGATCACTGACAAACCAGTAGGCGAACTCATCCCGAAGGTAACTCTATTATCGACTTTAAGAAGTACGCCTCGAACTCAAATTTGAATCCGGCTAAACCAAGATGAACAGTTAAACTTGGGTAATGACTCATGAGTCATGACCCTAACTCATCTCACAACTGGAATTCTAAACAATAATTAGTGAGGTAAAACCCAAACTAAACACTTTGATCAAGGGAATATAGGTGTTACTTGATAGTGAATTAAAAACTCGATCTCAACCTCAAACTCAAACTTATACCGTAAGTTATAATCCCCTCAAAAAAAAAAAACGGAAAATTCACGCGGTACCCCCGAACTTTACCTGTTTGCACATGGTACTCAACTTGTCGAGATTCTGCACATGGTACCCTTGAAGTTTGAAATTATGCATGTGGTACCCTTATATCGTAACACCATCAAAATGATGTTAACTTCGAAAAGTCCAAAATCTGAGCCATTTATTAACTACAAATAAACGACTGAGATTAAATCTAAAGGAAAAAAAAAAAATCTGAAATTCACATGCATTCCTCTCTCTCTGCTTACCTCCCCGTACCTTCACCACCATGCACCATTGCTTGTCATCCCGAAAATTCGGGTATCTTAATGATGCACCACCATTTTATCATCATTTCATCAACCATTTTTTAATCTTCATGGTATCATCTTATCATCTATAGTCATCATCATCATCTCACATCCCGTATAAGCATCCTCATCTAATCGTGTCATCAATTCATCATCTGATTCATTTCACCTTCATCAAATTGTTACTCGAATTTGGGTTTATTTGCACACATTTTCTGGGTTGAACTTGATGTTATTTGCGAATTTGGTGGGTTGAATATGGGTATGAATTTATACAAATTTCTGGTTTTTTTTTTTTTTGGGCAATTTTTTGGTTAAATTTGGGCAAATTTTGAGTCAATACTGGGCGAAATTTCTTGTTGATTTTGTCCCAAATTAGATTTCATTTTGAGCAAATAATTTTCGGGTTCAATAAGGAGAAATAGTATTTTTGTGTTCGATTGTGAATAAGTGGTGGCTTTGGTGGAATCCTGGCGATGTTTGGGTGGGGGCGTGGCCACACTGGTGAACGGGGTAGACATCGCTCGTGGTCGGTGGTTGGTGGTGGAGGATGCTGGTGGTCGGGGTTGATGGTTGGGGGAAATAGTCGAAAGACTAAAGAGCAAGAGAGATTAAGAAAATAAGAGCAGGAGGGAGAGTAGGAGGGTGGCTTTTTTTTTTTTTTCTAGGTTTAGAATAATCTCAACCACTGGATAGACCACAATGGATGACTGAGATGTCATAATTCTTTTCCTAATATTCCAGTTAACGGTGTCAACCAACCGTTAAATACGAGGGTAGCACGTGCATAACTTCAAACTTCAAGGGTACCATGTGCAGAATCTCGACAAGTTGGGTACCATGTGCAAACATGCAAAGTTTGAGGGTACCACGTGAATTTTCCGAAAAAAAAAAAAAAAAAAAAAAAACTCTTCATCCTCTCGATACATATACATATAAAAATAAAAACAGGCGACCGATTTATAATTTATAATAACAACACAACGCTGGTAGTATTATTTTTAGCGACTGATGAGACCAATGTCGAGTCCAGGAAAAGACGACGATATGTCGGAAGAAACAACGAGTAAACAAACAGCGGTGGATTTGAAAACGGTGTATTTGCGTTTGAGAAGCGAAAATCGTATTTCGAAGAGAAAAGCAAGGTTGCCCACTCTTCGATTTCTCGGTTTGGGCCCTCCCTTTGGGCTTGGACCCCACCGTCATCGCTTCTGTGGACCCCGCCTCACCGTCGATGATTTTCTCGGTCGTTTCTCGGTAAAATCTTTTTTCAATTAAATTCACACGTTTAATTTTGGGTGTTTTTGCAATTATTTGGATTATTATAATTCCCATTCGTTGAGATATTAATCCCAATTTTTTATCTGATTGACAATTTTATTTTTTTATTTTTTTTGCTGACAAATTTAGGATTTTGTCGATAATTAGTTTGACCCTCACCCACACATAACCTAATCATGGTCGTATATTGTATTTCTAGGTACTAGGTTTTGGGGTTGTAGATAAAAGACGGAATTTTTGCTTTATTTATTTATTTTATTTTATTTTTTTCATTAGCAATTTGACATTCCACGTATCCTAAATTTTGGTATGAGACCATCTTACATGAAACCAACGCACTTAAATTATAAGAATATTAAAGTTTTTAACTTTTGTGTGTGTACAAATTTGAATGGCTTCCTAAATACGCCCCCTGTGGATGTAATGTCTGTATAATCCAAAAAAACAAAATGAAAATTGGCAGTTTTTGTATGTATGGCGTGGTTTAATCATAGGAACTCTAGGTCTAGGTGGTGGTATGAGGAGAAATCACACTATGGGTGTTGTAATAATTACTAATTAGGGTAAATTGGATTTGTGGTGTCACCACCGGGGAAGTTTTGGGTCTAATTGTGTCGTAATTGTAAGTTGTGGTGAGCCGTGAGTTGCCAGGTTTTCGGGATTTGGGTGGTTTCGGTATAGAGCGATGCAATTTGAAACGTTGTGTTGCATAAGTTTTGGTGACGGGTGAGACGTGATGGGGGTGAGTGGTGATGTTTTAAGTTTCGGGGGTGAATTTGGTTGGGTCTTGGGACTGCCTTTTCTAAATTAGAACTTTGTTTTTTTGTTTTTTTTTTTTTTTTTTTTTTTTTTGTTTCTACCCACCAAATGAAAATATGGAATCAAAGTAGGTGAAAGAACGGAGCTTTATGATCAATAATTATCACTACTAGGTTTTCTTGTAAGTCTAGATTACTTGACAAATGATCCCGGAAAGATCGATCACTGCTGCAAGCAGTGTTATCGTCTTGTTCGCCTATAGATGTTTAATGCTAATAAGATATATGCTACTCTTGTCTTGTTTGTTTTTGCCTTATTACTCTTGATTTCTGATAAAAAAAGCGTGGTTTTTGAAGATAAATAAGTCGACTCCCAGTAGTACATTGTGCCGCAAATGTGGAGTCTCATTCTGTCTGAAGAACTTCAGTTTCTGCAACGGCTGTCTCAATATCCAGGAAGGCAATATTGATGGAGTACCAACTTGCCTTGGCATCAAGCATTGCCAGGGTTGCAAGAGCTATTCTTTTACAGGAAGAGCAGAATTTGTCTGTGCTCCCCTACAATCAGCTGAAATGTTAAGGTTTCTTTTGAGGAGGCTTGATTTTTATTTTTTTAGACTTCAATTGGACTTGGTGGATGTTACATTTATGCCCCAGGAATCTAGTTCGAACAACATCAGAATTGCCTTATTGCTCGAACAAGAGGCAGTTGATGGGACGAAGCTTATGAAGCGTCATGTTGTGGATTACGTTGTTGCTCAATATACTTGTCGTGGTTGCTCACGTGAGGATCTTTCCTCTCAATGGACCTTCGTTGTGCAAGTTAGGCAGTGTTCTTCCGACAGGCAAAGTATAACCAGCTTAATGTGTAGATTTGGTAGAAGCGAACTTTTATTAATCAAGAGGTGCAAGCGAGTGGGTGGGGGCGTGGATATCTACTTTGCATCAGATGGTGATGCAATGGCATATTTTAATCTCCTGCGCAGTCGATTACCCATCAGGCCTGACAAACTTACAAAAGGTGTTACTGATGTGAGCTACATTACTGCTATGGTGTGTCCTATCCTTCCTGGAAATCTGATTTATCTCCGTTCTAATAAGGTCTTGGCTGCTATGCGTTCCTCCTGCCCTCTAGTGATTTGTACACTGGTGACGGATTCAATCTTCCTGTTGGATCCTTTTAAACTTACAGAGACAACTGTAAGTGCTGATGAATATTGGACTGAATCAACAGCCTTTCAGATTTATAAGGATGGTAGGTGTCTCGTAGAGTATGTTGTGTTAAATATACAGACTGTTTCCCAGGAGAGTAAATATTGGTTGGCAGATGTAGAAGTTGCTCGAGTTGCAGATTTCGGTAAAACTGACATGGTTTTTACAACTAGAACTCATCTTGGTAAGGTGTTGAGTCTTGGGGACCATGTTTATGGCTACGATTTGTATGCCATGAAGAATGGGGATATGATGGCAGATGAAAGGGGGTCACTTCCGGATGTTGTTCTGATAACAAAGAACTACAATAGAGCAACACCAGTCAGGCGGAAGATTACCAGTCCTGAGTATGAAGACTTTTTGAATGACTTGGAGAAGAACCCTGAATCAATGTTTAGTCTGTCATTGAACAGTGAGAAAAATGCTGAGAACCAACAGCCAGGGATAGACTCGACCAAGCCAGGGGAGAATTCGGATTTTGACTTGGAAGGTTTGCTTGCTGATCTTGTTTTGGGTGATCAGCAAGCTGTGGATACCCCTGGCCCTGGGTGCAGTAATTGATGGCTTCAATCGTTGTTCCGATATGAGGACAGATTTTACCTTAAACCTCCATTTTAACCACTAAACCAGAGTGTTCCTTTGTACTTACACTCTGCTGAGTTTGAACTCTAATGTAGACTGTTGAAAGCTTATTACAGTTTGTGAACTTTTGGCTGTTGAATTTATGACAGTTGCTCCTTGGAAGCAAATTTTATGGTAATTAGGCTAATTTACATATATAATTTATTTGTTAAATCATATGGTAACCGTTTTATCACATTAACCTAGTAGTAATAATACTAATAATATCAAATTTGATTCAATTTTTCTGTTTTTTTTTTGGACAAATGCATTAAGGTGCGAAAAAATTAGACTATGTTGTCTAGGTATAAATATAAAAAGAATTTAAAAACGAGGATAAAATCACTTATAATCATTCAAATTTGAGAACAATTTTTTGAAATAATGCTCAAAAAAAAAATGTTAAATAAAATGGGTCGGAAAAAAACTTGTTCAACAAATTGGGGTGCACGTCACCTGTATATAAAACCGCCAAGGACCATGGCGGTTTCATGACTTATGAACAGTAACCCAAAAAAAAATTGTGATCTGTAAAACCGCCATGGGGCTTGGCGGTTTTACAGTTCACAAAAAAAAATAAAAAAAAATGAAATTAGTCCTAAAACCGCCAAGAACACCAGCGGTTCTACATATGGGTGACGTGCACCCCATATTGTTGAACAACTTTTGTTTCTACCTATTTTGATTAACATTTTTTTCCCGAGCACTATTTCGTTAAATCGTTCCAAATTTGAGAGTGATATATTCACGACTTACGTCGACTGTTCCACGCCCCCGCCCCCTTGCTTCTGGTGCACGGGCAGGTGTGACTCTGGTTGCTGGTAAATTGGCCTTAAAATTTAGGAAAGTTTGGAGTTAGAAGTAGTCTATCAAACGTATAAGGAAATTAGAAAGTTAAATAGGTTTAGGAAAACGTCACTCCGGGCAAAAGGCGTAAACCGTCTCTGTCAAGTGTGACCTATACGGCTATACGTCAACTACTACTATATATGTATACGCAAATCGCAATATTACACTTACGGAGATTTGTCAAACTAATATTTGTTCAACCTGTTTTCTCGATTTTCATCGAGGCAAATAAAACCTTAGGGTTTCTTGTACGAACTTTTGTGCTTCATTATCGACCGAATCTTACAATTGATGGCAAGTGTTGCAGTAGATGGTAAACAAAAATTCGGGATACTATTGAGGGATAGTGGAAAGATGATCGCTAAGAAGAAAAATACATTACAAGCAAGATTGAAACTCATGGGAACGGTGTGTATCATCTATGATGGTTCATTGCTCACACGTGACTTCCTAGATACGCTATCCGTGTTGGTCGATATGTAGTTGTTATCGTTCAAGTATTGTTGTTCTTGTAGTTGTAGTTGTTGTATATAGTATATACATATATTTGTTAAGACTTTGACTATATACTGATCAAACAATTTTTTTTTTTTTGGTTTTCTTTTTGTAGATTAATAAGCGTAACCCTGGCACTACATTATGCCGCAAGTGTGGAGACTCATTCTGTATGAAGAACAGCATTCTCTGCAATGATTGTCTGATTACTCAGGAAGACACTGTCAGAGGAATGCCGACGAGGATTAACATGATGCACTGTCAGTTTTGCTGTGGCTATTCCTTCACAGGAAGGACAGATTTCGTGTTTGCTCCATTAAAATCAGCTGCCCTTTTGAAGTATCTTCTGAAGAGGATTGAATTTCACTTCTACAAACTTCAGCTAGACTTGGTTGACGCATCTTTTCTGCCAATGGAACACAATTCGAACAGGATCAGAGTCGCCTTACTGCTCGAAAATGGGAGTAATCGGATCACGCGTCACACTGTGGTGTACACTGTTGATCAGCGAACCTGTTTCACTTGCTTATTATCTAATAACTGTAAGGGTCCTGACACTCATTTGAACTACATTGTGCATGTCAGGCATGGTGGCAGGACAAATAGCTTCACCTTTTTGGGCAAACTTCTGAACTTGGCTGGAGCAGCTAAGAGGTGCAAGCGAGTCACAGGAGGGTTGGATTTTTTCTTTTCTACTGACGATGATGCAGTGGCATTCTTCAATGTCCTCCACAGTCGATTTCTGGTCAGGTCTGACAATCTCCGAACAAACACTGATGTTGGGAGTTCCATGTTCGTTTCCATTTATCCTGCCTATTGTGATGATCTGATATGTATTCGCTCTAGTAAGGTACTGGCCGTGTTGGGTTCCTCCAGGGCTGTAGCAGTGGCAATCTGTACAAATGTTAATAATACAATGTCCTTATTGGATCCCTTGAGTCTCACAGAGACGACTTTAACTGCTGATGAATGTTGGAGTGAGCCGGATGCAGTTGAGGTTTATAAGAGTTGGAGGGATCTCGTGGAGTATGTTGTGTTAGATGTGCAGGTTGTTGCAAAGGGCAATCTGCATTCACTCGCAGTTGCTGAAGTTGCTAGGGTTTCTGATTTCGGTAAAAATGACACAATGTTTACAACTACAACTCATCTTGGTGCCATTCTGAAGCCTGGGGACAATGCTTATGGTTATGACTTGTACAGCGCGAAGAATTCTAATATGATGGCGCATGGATGCAGAGACTCTCTTCCGGATGTTGTTCTGATTAGGAAGAAATACGAAACGACTAGGGTTGGTAGGAAGAAGAAAAAGAGTCAGAGAAATAGGAAGAAGAAAACCTGCAATAGTGGTCGGAAGAAGAAAACCTGTCCAGAGTATGATGAGTTCTTGAAAGACTTGGAGAAAAACCATGAAGCAATGATTAATTTGTCATTAAATGGCGAGAATAAAGCCGATCAGAACCAACAGCAGCCCGAGATAGGCTCTGTAAACCCGGGAGGACATTCAGATTTCGACTTAGAAGGTTTGCTCGCTGATCTTGTTTTGGGTGATCAACAGGATGGGAACGCGCCCGGGCACTGTGATTGACAGCATAGAGGAAAAATGCTGTTTCAAAGTTGAATGTCCATTATTTTGAACTTTTGAGAAAATGGCAGGTTTTCTCTAAAATAAGAGGTAACGTTGCTTGTAAGAAGTTGAATTACTTTGTTAAACACAACATTTTATATAGATCTTTGCACAAAATCGCAAACAACACACCAGAAATAAGTGATTGATACCAGAAATTGCATCAGCATTTATCATTGTTCATATGTTACGCACCCAGTCTTTCTTCCTTTCATCTGGCATGCAAAGGAACATCTTTCTCCACAGGGGGTCATCATGAATAATTCTCGCTGCCTTCACATACACTGGTCCACTTATTCCTTCTAGTTCATTGAGCGCATCCATACACCTTACAACATATGGGATTTGAGTGAAGTCGAACCTGTGACCTTCATCACTATCAGCAACTGAATCTAAAGAGGCACTGCAACTCATTTTCTTCTCTAATTTCGGCCTCTTGTTAGCTCTGTCACTCATTCTGGCCTTACCTGAAACTTTTAGAGCCTGCAGTTTCTCGCTTCTCTTGACTCCAGAAGTATCACCCTCTCCTTCACTGAATTCATCAGACAGTATATTCTTGTTTCTTTCATCCTTCTTGATGGATGGAATGTCTGGATCGCCAAAAACTACACACAATTTGTCATAATCTTTCAATCCTTTCTTTCGGAAACTTTTTGCTCGGCGGTATTTCTGCAGTAAGAATGTGAAAATTTTAGTAACTCCTCCTATAGGGTTTCTCAGCTCCTCGTCATCTAAACGGAAACTGTATCCACTGAAAATGCAAGACAAATACATACCGTGTACATCATCCTCCATACATCTTCTGTTGCAGTAACTTCTCCTGTTACCAGATCAAATTGAATGTCTCTCTCCCTCAACATTGCACTGAAATCACTCCATCGAGTCCTTAAATTATGATATTTATTTTTCAACTGGTTATAGGTGTACTGCTTTCCTGTTGTTTTTCTCAGATCCTCAGCAATACTTTTCCATGCTGCATTGGCAAAGGTAGTTGCTTGCATGGTCCCTTTTGATATTTCTTCGACCATCAAATATATGAAATAAGATTCAAGCTTTTCTGTCCAAAGATTATCCACTGTGTCAATCTCAGGTACTTCATCATTAACAAAGCCAGCACCATAATTTGAGTCTACCATCTGTGAATCCCAGCTATCAGAGTTGAAATCATTCATGTCAATAGTTTTATCAGCCACCCATGAAACATTTTATGATTATTGTATGAGGACGATAACATGAGGAAGAAGACTCACATTACCAGCTCTAAGAGTGTAAATGCCTGTGGTAGATCAGATTGTACGCACAAAAAGAGGCTAGCTAGCTTTGAATCATAACCACTGCTCTAAAACGGCAATAGGGCATCAGCTGGAGAAGTTGAAACAAAAATGACTCCTCAAACAAAAATATCGATCCCAAATCCTCAATGAGAGTCTGTCATTGTGAAAAATCCATACTATAGCACCTCGTCAAAGAAAAACATCATAAATCACAGTAAAATTATTTAAAGTACTCTCAAATCCTTCCCCCCACTGAACCCCTGACTGTATATCCCTATCATATGAATCTTGTAGTTGAAACATGAAAACGCATAATTAACCAAGTTTAAGACAGCAGACAGGTAAAATAGCCAATATTGTGTTCAAGAAAGTTGACACTTTCCACTAATAAGAACTATCAGCATACAAGTGCAAGCATACCTTTTCCCTTCCTCGAATCAAATGTACTACACAATTTATAGATTTTAAGAAACAGATTGCATGAATAAGCTTTTTTTGTTCATTCTTTCTTGCAGCAACCAAATGCTGCTTATATCGTTCGACTAAACGACAATAACCAACAATACCAATTAACCTTCCCCCCTCTCATTGATCCCAATCCTTCCCACTTCAAAAATTAATTATATCTCGTTATGTGAACTTCAAACAATCAAATTGTCATTAAAAATAAAATAAACAATCAGATTCCCTCCAATTTTCTATCCACCAAAAAAAAAAAAGTTCCTTCCTTTTGAAGATTAACAATTCAAACCCACCAAAATTGGATTCCAGGACCAACTGGGTATCAATAACCCAAGATGTACGCAACCTTACCCCTACCTAATCCGCGAAAAGGTCGAAAAATTAACATGATCACAGTAAAGGGTTGATTCATTTGCATTCAAATCAATCAGAATTACCAACAAAATTCAGTATTTTATACGGAGTATCTTACAAGTTACAATTGAACACAGGGGATATACATATTAACTACTCCTATTGATCTACCCATAAAAGGTCACCAACAATCAAACAGTACAATACAATTCACAGTTTCAGACATATTATGTTTAGCTTCTTCTACAATCCTCACAGATATTAAAATTTACATTAAATATGAAAATGGACATAATTGAAGCATATGATTGGCAGCTCATTCTCATACATAGAAATATATGATAAGAAAATGTCAATAACAAATTCTAGAAAAAAAAAAAATAATAATAATTTGGAATGGAAATTACCTGAAATTGTTTCCGTTTTCTGGGAATTGAAGAAATGAAGTTTGGTGGGTTTGATGTAGAATTTATGCGGGATTTCTACTCCATAATCATGCAATAGTAGTTGGTAGAGAAGTTAGCTCAAGAAAATTGTAATTTGTGCATATATTTTTGAAGGTAAATGTCAATGGGCCTCTTCAATGTTATGGGGTGGGTCGTGCTCATGATTTGCACCAATCTTGTTTAGTCCATATTTGAATCGGGAAAAGTCCCTTGTGATTCTGTGAACTTGTGAAACGTGCACCGTTTTTTTAAAAAACTCGAGTTTTGCGGATATGGTTAAACCGTTTGCTCAACCAATGACTTAGAGTATTATTTTAAATTGTTGTTTAAGGATATTAATTAGGCAAATTTAATAAAAATAACACAACGTTTGTAACATATTCATCATGTAATAATCCAACCTTTTTACTTTAACAAAAATAACCCGACGTTTTATTTCTCGTTACATTAATATCCAAATCTCAAGGGGCTAAATAATAAGTAAAAAAAAAAAAGCATTTTGCACAAATTTATTTATTCTTTCCTTGACAAATTTTTTCCATTGGGTTCCCCCCAATAGATAATTTGCACAAAAATGGCTCTCTCTCATTAAAAAAATAAAAGTTATGCTTATTTATACATGATGATAACATTGCCTCACCGGCAAAGTGGTAAATTTTGCATATTTCATACTCTACTAATTTATATACTGAGAATAAGGGGTTCAACTGAACCTCTTGAACCCCCTGGCTCCGCCCATGTATGTCTACTAC
Organism: Spergularia marina; assembly: GCA_963680865.1. NCBI lineage: Eukaryota > Viridiplantae > Streptophyta > Magnoliopsida > Caryophyllales > Caryophyllaceae > Spergularia > Spergularia marina. The sequence continues at coordinate 25,476,758 of OY804554.1, read as the reverse complement.
TTGGCCTTGTTAACTTTTATTGTCGACTTTTTTTGTTTTTCAGAGGTTAATCCTTCAAATCTTATATCTTGAAATAAGATCGAGCAGGCAACTCAAGCAAGAATTAAGGTGTATTTGGCAAAACTCAAGTAATTTTGAGCTGTTTTTAGATCCTAATAAAAAATTAAGGTGTATTTGGCAAAACTCAAGTAATTTTGAGCTGTTTTTAGATCCTAATAAAAAATAAATACTGGCCAAACACATAAACTAAAAAATTGTTTCTAGTTTCTGAGACATATTTCTTATGTAAAATTTCATCATAAATAGAAACTATAACTGGTAAATTATCTTTGAGAAATAGAAAAGTTAGAACTTGGTCAAATAGATCCCTAAACTTAATACATTAGGTTCTAATCCAGATAACCTTTGAAAAAATCCAAAGCAAATATAACTTCTCTCTTAACACACAGGAGAAACGATTAGAAGTTTTGAATTTAATTAAGACCTAAATAACAATGATAAAGACTCATTTGAACAATTTTAAACACCCCCTCCCAATGGTTCTATTTCTACCGGACTCTAATTTGTACCAAACTAGCTAGATAGTGCAAAACGCATGTCCAGTCATGAGACTAGTTATGGGGTAGCTAGCAATAACTTTTGTGATCAACGTAATAAATACGCTTTATTGTTTTAGGGTGGATTCTATTCATTTACTTCTATATGTGTTACAGGTATCTCTTAAAAAGGAAAATATCAACAAGAATGGAAAGAAACTTGCTCTGAAGGATTATGAGGTTGATTACTGTATCTCTATCCAAATGATATTTTTATAATTTACAATTTTGCTCCCAAGTTTGGGGATTTACATTTCGACCCCAAATTTATCAAAAATTCTAGATTTATGATAATGCCCCCGAGTCACTTACATGCAATTAGGATACAAAAAATACCACAACACTATTTTCTTGAAGAATCATATATAACTCCTTTTTTTCCTAAGTGAGTTTTGCATTGGTGATTCATGACATTTTAAAAAGAAAAATCGTCACGACTAATACTTCAAAAAATGACCACTAGGTCAGATAACATTCAAGATATTATATATAGTATTTAATTAATAGGCAAATTTTTGTACAATTCTTAGGCCATCTACTTCCGCGGGTGAGTTAGGTAGGACCATTATATGTTAGCAAATTCTAAAATAATAATACGGACTATACTGTATAACTACACAAAACCAGTAAAGTAAGCAAATGCTGAATTGCTAAAAATTGAAAGAAAAAAAAAACATAATGTTAACTTCATACTTCGTCCGTCCCACTTCAAACACCCCGTGAAATAAAAAAACTATGTGAATAATATTGTATATTACGTGCGTTATATAGCAAATTCATCTATTTCGACCAATCGACATGTTTTGGTCCTATTCAATACGGAGTGTATAATAATCCGTAAAAGTGAACCTAAAACTAACAAGCATATAGAGTTTAGGTGGTGTTGCTTAGATTGAAATTCATGAATCGGTGTAAAATATCCAACTAAATCTGAAACTTATTAAATTGATTTAATTCACAATGAAATAGGACGTCCCGTGTAATTTTGCACGGGTCAACGGATATAGTTTGTATACTATAGACATAGTGTTTCACATCTTGCAATTCAAGATTCGTATACTATGTGAAAGGTAAATTATCAAATATCGTGAAAGTAATACGTCAATGAATTGGATTGATTACTCAAAGAATAACACCTGAAACATCATAAGCTCGTATGTGAAAACTATTAACGAATTGTATGCTTCATTGCTTCATGAAGTATTGCATATATGAAAATAAATGTTAGTAAAATACAATCGGCATAACATGATGCACTGATGGCTTATTTTGCAATAAGCAATAACGCATGTTTTGCATCTAACGTCGGCCACCTGAGAAGTTTGGATTGGTAGTTAATCGATTATATGAGATAGTCGCCCGTCTCAAAATTTCCAAACATAAATAGTACTACGGAACAACTATGAAATAAGGTTACGTTGATGTGAATATACCTTTTCTTTTATTAGATATTTTATATTCGAATTCCAAATGCATTGTGTGTGATATCTATGATATATTGACTTGATCAAGATTCATATATAGAAAGATAGAAAGACATTAAAATCGACAATAATTTCGTGAATAGATTCTTTGTCCATTTGCTTATATTAAGGGCAATTGTCGTTAGATCTTATGTCCGAGGTAAAGATTTTTTGAACTATCGGAAGTGACAATTTGAATATATGGTTTATGTTAAATCAAAGTGGATCTTCTGTCTCACTTTGTGTCTCATTTTATGTGTCACACCAATGAGAGACAAAAATTTCACAAAATTTACCATTAAAAATAATCTGTAATAAAATTATATATTGAAATCCTTGTCTTCCATTGACGTGATATACAGAATGAGACACAAAGTGGGACAGAAGATCCACTCTAATGTTAAACTACTCCTACCTGGAAAAAACATCCACTCGTTGTATTTTGCATCACATACATAATACACGTTATGTGTTTTTAACTATATATATATGCTAGCATGCATTAACATAATTACCATTGAATATAATGCCGAAATTCGAAGAAGCATCACATACATAATCACAAGTTCATATTATGAACAAGTTTGTACATGTATGATTTCCCCACGTGTTTCAACTCAAGTTACGTTGGTAAACTCTACATAGTATACTTTATAACATTAACAAATAAAGGGGCAAAAGTGCAAATATAATTTCTCATAAATATATATATGCAAAATAAATAAATACCAAATAGCAAAAAAAAAAAAAAAGATAAAAATAAAAGGAATAATAGCTTGTACATCACTATATATAAATTGGTGTGATTTTTCATATACTCAATTCCATATAAATCTTTGTAGTAGTGTCATCATTAATATAATTTGGGTATTTGATCTTATTATTTCATATACTCAAATTAAAAAATGGCGAGGCCACCGGCAAGAAGGCATCCAGACGGCATAAGGAGAAGCCAGTGGAGACGCACAGCATTGAATGTGAGAACAATACAAAACATGCAAGCACGTGGATTTCGGGTGAGTGGGATAAGTCCAAGAACCGGAGCTGAATCTTATGTTTATGATTCATCTTCTCACCCGTATCAATGGTTGCTACCCGGTTGGCTTGTTGAAGAACGTGTTACTCCTTTTGGCCGTGTTTACAAGGTACATGATAACATAAAACATTTTCATCGTCTTAATTATTTTTTTATTTTTTTACATAAATTTTTGCCATTTTCAATTAAATTTAAGAACCATTTTTTTTTTCATAAATTCAATAAAAAAAAAGTTTTACCACGTGCGCGGATCACCTGTCCCAATTTTTCTGTCCTACTTCATGTATCCCATCAATCATCAGTGCGGACCATCTGTCCTATTTTTCTATCATACTCCATGTACTCATCCAATCACGTGCTAGTATTTCATAAATCTTTCAAAAAAACATAATTTTTTAAAGATAAACTAATAAAATGGTAGCACGTAATTGGAATGATACACCGAGTGGGATAAGAAGATGGGACAAGTGATTTGCTAGCATTTCTTTTATCTTTCCAAAAAATATTATTTTTAAAGTATAAAACAATGAAATGCTAACATGTGATTCGTGGAGTACGTAGAGTTGGACAGAAAAATGAGTCTTATGACTATTTTGTGTGCCTTTTTTTTTTGGGAATTTGAGATCCCTTTATTCATCCATTAAGGAGAAAGAACCCCCCACCCTTTTGTAATGATTTTTTTTTTTTTGGGAACCTTTTTGTAATGATTTGTATACTTTTATATGCCTAAATCATCTGATAAATATAAAAGCCAATAACTTTGTATAAGTCATACTATGATATAGTGCGATAAAATTAACACGAAGCTCAAATGTCTCATGTTTGTAATGAGGTTCTTTAATTTGCAACCTAAATCATTATATTATTTTGATGCAATTTATTTGTATATGCCACTTCACTTGCTTTAAATATGCGAAAATATCATTTAATTAGTTCATTGAACAGTGGACATATACAAGAAAATAGATTTGCATGATGAAATTCTATCTATGAAAGATATATAGTTTCACAAAAACAATACAATACCTTTTTTCAGTGGGAGAAACATAATTCGTATGTTAGAAGTGTTTACATTGTAGACCTCTAACATTGTTCCATGACAAAATATTTGAAGAGCATACAAAATGTTAAATAAAAAGCCTCAAGAGCATAAAAAAAGTGTAAGAAAGCCAATAATTTGATTTTAAAAAAAAACTACATACCTTTTAATGATAATAATTACAGAACATTTACGATTAAATGAAGAGTGAATCTTATGTCACACTTTGTGTGCCGCTCCAATAGGAGACAAAAATTTCACTATATAATTTTATTATGAATCATTTTTAATGGTAAATTTTGTAAAATACTAACACAAGATCCACTATAATGAAGGACGTAATACTCACGTTATTTTTTTCCAACAGTACTACTATGATCCAGCTGGACGTCAATATAAGACTAAGTATGAGGTCCTTGATCAATGGGACCGCTTGGGAATGGTCGTTCTAGACCCATAATAACCCTAGGTATGTTCCATTTTTGTTGAGCATGAATAGTCCACATACGTATATGTAACTTGCTAAAACTTTACTAGTATTTGATAGTAGTATCGATTTTGATGGTAGTAAAATTGCTTTGCAAAAGTAGAATCGGTAGGTCTCGTCGGAAATCGTCTCTCAATAATTTATTGGGAAAATTTTCAATGTACCCCTGAGGTTTTCGAAGTTTTCTGGTGTACCCCTCTGGATTCCGAGCTATCCAACGTACACCTGGGGTTTGCAAAATGATGTTTTTTGGTATTTTTCATTGACGGACTCTAAAACCGTTAGTCAATTAATTCATTTGACTTATTAAAAAAAAAAAAAAAAACAACCCATCCCAAGCACCCCTGCCCCACCACCTCACCCCAGCACCGACCACCACCTAGGGCACCACCACCAGACGCCGGCCACCCAATACCCCGACCATCAGTGTAGTAGCACCCCCCAACACTACAACAATTCATCACTTGTGCCACGTTCAAATCCGTGGCACAAATGTTAAATTCCCGTGGCTATGCTACTTTGCCACAGGAATTTTAAGTTTGGGCACCCGTGGCACAAGTGGTCGTGGCAAGAAAATTGCCACGGGAAAAACTGTATCGTGGCATAAATAAGTCTTCTTGCCACGAACTATAGCCACATGAAAATTTGTGGCAAGAAATTATTCCCGTGGCTAACACATTCTCTAGCCACGAGAACAATTGTGGCTAATACGTGGCTATTATCTTCACAACCTAGAAGAAATGTCTGTGGCAATGGGAATATTCACATGGCTATACGCCCTACAAGAAAACAGTGAAAATGCGACCGAAATTTATAGACAATTTTTCTGGGCATCAATAGAAATAAATATTATTGTAACAAATTGCACAATTCGTTGAATAAAGATAATAAACTACCAAGCCATAGATTATGATAAAATCCAAATATTATTACTGAAAGACAAGTGTGAATAAATACATGATATAACCTTTGAGGTGTACATACCTCTCCCTAACAATTCTACGTCTTAAAATTACAAAACAAAAATAGCTACTACAAATAATTTATGAAAAAGTCTTCTCAACCCTTGGCAAGTAGCAAGCATCACTTCTCATCACTTCAGTATTCCTGAAATACATTAAAAAGAACACAAAGAAGGAGTTTTACAATTTTGCCAACAACCCAAGGTAAACACCAAAAGAATCGTCAAAAGAAAATAGAGGACTCCTTCCTTTGACATGATGGTCTAAGGTGGCATACCTACATCAAAACTAGCCTTAAATACATTCAGCTTGAAGAAATCAACCAACGACCCAAGATTGTAACAATTAAGAGCAGATAGGACTATAGGAGTATACAGTTTGTCAGCAAAGGATATGAAGATTCGCCGGGTTGTCGAAGAAGTTTTTGGAACAGAATGCCAGACCTAGTGTACCAACTGTTTCTTGGTCTGAACAAAACTAATGATGACACATTGACTCAACTGGAGCAATCAAGATCAAACATTAGGTGATTAATTTTCATTGAAAAAAGGACAGTAAACCTGTCCGCGAAACACAACTCTGAAAAAATTACGTTACTCGGACAAAAAAAAAAAACCGGAAAATTCACGTGGTATCCTCGAATTTTGACTGATTGTACATGGTACCCAACTTGGCAAGTTTGTGCATATAGTACCCTTGAACTTACTACTTTGTGCACATGGTACCCAAATATTAACTTCTGTTAGATTTTTCCGTTAAGTGATGATGTGTCGGTTAGTTGTGATTTAATTAGTTAATTAATATTTTTAATAGAAAATATAATAATTTTTTAGAAAATTTGATTTTTTTTTCCACAGTTTTTACTTCAAATTTTTTATTTCAATTTTTTTTTTAAAAAAACTGAAATCTTAGGGGTACCATGTGCAAAATGTTTGATTTCAAGGGTACCGTGTGCACAAAGTGATAACCTGAAGGGTACCATGTGCACAAATTATGAATTTTTTTAAGAAAAGTTATATTTCTACAAAAAAAAAAACCAATTTTTTTGGATTTTTGTTTTCATGAAAATATTTTTTGGATTTGTTTTAAAAAGTCTAAAATTTTGATTTTTTTTTAATTTTTTGATTTTATTAATTAATAACTTTAATCAACTAATTACCTAACAACTAACTAATACATCATCACTTAACGGAAAATCTAACGGAAGTTAGTATTAGGGTACCATGTGCACAAAGTACTAACCTCAAGGGTACCATATGCACAAATTTGCTAAGTTGGGTACCATGTGCAATCAGTCAAAGTTCGAGGGTACCACGTGAATTTTCCGAAGAAAAAAAAAAAAGAACACGCAATTTGAATCTGATCTAGAATCAACACAACAACATCAATATGAGACTATATCACTAATCAAATGCCCAACCCCTGACAGCATGGTATACAATAAGTCATATGAGACTGTCACTATAAGGGAACCCCTTCTACTTGAAACCAACAAAACAAAAAAACATCATAGCAACAAGATTTTTCCATGGTGCCATTTCTCAAATCATTTTAATTTGATGGAAGTTGTTAAGTAGTTGTACATACGAGAATGCTTTCGAAGACCAAAAAAAGGAGACATAGATAAGCCAGATTTGATATAGGAAGGTAGTGAGCTTATGAAACAGAAACGTTTGCTCAATCAGAGAAACAATCATCCAAAGAAGAGAACACAATCATGATTTTTAAGTTAGCAGAACAGTAGGCAACTTAAAACAAGCCCAACCATGAAATTAGATGTTAAAACCATCAATTCGCCATTATAAAAGATGTACCATATCCACCAATACATCAACATTTTAGTAAGAAATCATTCCAAAAACTCATAAACATATATCCCATTCCTTTATGTTTAACCGCGTTCAGGATATTATAAAGAAAAAATTTCATCAGATTGATGAAAAGGTCGACAGCTTCTCATGTATCGTATCAGGCTACTCAGTCCTAAACCACAAGCAAAGGTGGACTTCCAGAATTTTCCTTAATAATTTGAGGAGTACGAAAAAAAGATGACGCTCATCCGTAATATTACTGAATGACAAAGTCGATATCTTTATGCTTCTCTGTCTTATGGCAAACAAACCTTTTTCATCAATGAACCAGACCCCAACTATCATAGACCTTAATGTCATATTACACTTGGTCTTTAAGCACATAGATACAAACAAAAATAAGGGGTGAGGGTGCGGTGTGAAACAAGATAAAGCCAGTATTAGAAAAAGCACACAAATGACCCTGATATCCCATATATCTCCAGAACAACTACGTGATCTTTTGTCGAACTAAAATGATATTACGACTTGATGATTCTTCAATTTAGGGGACATTAACACCAATCTATGGCATAATTGTTAATTGAGAGTGGCATCAAACACCACAACAGAAAAACATAATGTAACCCACGAGTCCACGACCACTACACCACCCAAACATATGAATACCAACTACCAATCCGTCCCAATATAAACTTCTCATGCAATTTGAAATTCTCTCATATATTCAAATTGGAATTGGATCCCCTAGAGTTGAAAATAAACTCTACCATGTAGAGTTTACTTAATAAGGTAAGAATTAATTGTTTTGCATTTTTTTTTTGTGCATTCCAAGATTCTCTTCCTTTTGTCTTATTACTAATTTGAGCAAACTTTACCAACTCTACCAAAAAATAACTTTAGGGGATCCTCACCCATTCAAATTTCATAGGAAGTATAATGTGGGACGGAGTGGTAATTAATAGCAGAACTTTATAATTTTCAAGATCTGCATGCCGAGGAAATTCTCTCATATATTCAAAACCAAGCTGATATTATTTTTTTGGATATAAAGAGTTGGAATTAATTTTTTTTTTCCTAAGGGAAATTGTTTGCCACGAGTGTGGCTTAATTCGTGGCACAAGTGATTATTTGCCACATATTTTTCTCCCGTGGCAAAAAAAATAAAAATTAAGAAGGTAGAGTAGTTTACTTTTCCCGTTGCAAGGTAAAATTATGCCACGAAATTTGAATTCCCGTGGCATAATTTGTGGCACAAGTGGTGATCTGTTGTAGTGCAACGACCTTATGAACTGACTTTTGCACCATCTTATAAACCGAAAATATCCTGACCATCAGAGACCGATCACACAGAGTAGAATCAAATTGAAAACGAGACCACAAGCGTATCATTCCATGATAGAACCATAGAAATTATCCCTAAACCCTTCCAAACTCAACACAGGCAAAAGAAGTCAACAAATTTCACAATGGTCGGGGTGTTGGGTGGTCGACTGGCCGGCGTGTGGTCGTGGGGTATTAATGCGATCACTACAAGCAATATAAAAAAGAAAAGTCGTTTTGTAACACAGTATAATAATTTCTCAATAAATATCGGAGAGAACGTCTTTTATGGGACTTTGTGAAGTAGAATATAAAAATGTCTAACATTAGAAAAATTCAAATATGCATTCATTCAATCTCCAACTTTTTTTTATTGATCCTCGTGTTTTTTTTTTTTAGTTAAAAAAAAAAAAAAAAGGTTTACTCACACATTGTCTCTGGCATTTTACAGGCCCCCATCGAGTTGAGATGATTTGCTACCTAAGGCATCTTATTTGCCAAGTCTTCCTTGATTCAAATAATTAAGTTCATGTTGTCAGAGATTCAAGTGTGACCTTATTCATAAAAACTCGAGTATAGTTTATCATGTTTTTTTGTATACATTTAGACATTTAGCTCAACCTTCAAGAGTGTTGGTGACAAACATAAATTTGCACACCAGCACTACAGTATTATCTTGCTCAAGATGTGTGTACGTGTGTTTTTTTTAAACTTGAGAAGTTATGTGGTTGTTTACAAATATTTGATCAAGTAAGACACATTAGCACTTGATTGGTTGAGTTAACGAATGAATTCAGATGGAAATGATCTTATCATGTTAAAAAATATCACAACCAAACATTACTACGGTGAAACAAAACCCTTAGATTCAATTTTAATAATAAAACCCTTAGATTTAATCATAAATTGATGTATAAAGGCGTCGTTTGGTACTCCTAAAATTTTAGGAAGCGAGTGTTATTATAGTGTTTGCGGATGACTCTCATATAGGCTATGCAATTCCATCCTTAGAAATGCAGTGTGCTTACAATTTTAAGAAAATAACATCTTGGAACAATTGAGATCTCGTGTCATCCAGATATCACCTAAATTGTGCACCCAATGATACCTTATTTGCTATCCCCTTTCATACTCTCTATGGAGTGATGATAAGGGGTGATAATGAACTGAGCCGACTCGCGAGAAGCTTGAGATCGGCTCTTGCTCAACTCGTATGAGCTTGATTCGAACTCGAGTTCGGCTCAAGGTTAGTACGAGCCAAGCTGAGCGAGGCCTGGCTTGGCTCGAAAAAATCGTGAACAACTCAAAATTAGAAATAGTTTAAATTTTTATTAAATACAAATAATTTAAATTGATAATAATTAGGGAGTTTGTATATTGGATTTTTCATGATTTTGTCAATTGATGTTATTGGAAAATTAGACTCTCCAGACGAGCTTTTTTTGAGCTCGCTAGCAAAGGTCGAACTCGCTACCCATATGGGAGCTCGAGCTCGAGCCGAGCTCAACTAAGCTCGCGTTCAGCTCAGCTTGTCATCACCCCTAGTGATGAACTGATGATAGCACAACAAATATTATAATTATGCTTTCGAATGTAGTGATGACAACACAAATGCAACATTTATATCATGCAATGGTTAGATGATGCTCATTCTCACATAGAGGAGTAGAGATCATCGGTAAAATAATTAGAACTTTTTTAATTGTGGTCCCTACTCCTCTATTGTGAGAATAACCACCATACTCATTTTGCCTATATCATGCTGCATGTGATGATCATTCTCACAATAGAGGAGTAAATATCACACTTAAAAATGATTTTTTTATTTTGAGCAATGTTCATTTTTTTTTTTTTTGTGAGTAGGAGCACCATGCCGCTCATGCTCCAGGAAGAATAGTACTATGATTTACGCCTATTTTGAGAGAAAACCTGCATATTATACCACTTTAATTTGTTCAGATTCATTCAAATTCACTGAAAATGAGATCTTCCCAAACCAAGTCCCCGTAATTTAACTACAAGCTACCTCGTTGCTTGAATATACAAGCTATGACACATACACGATACATACCAAATATGACTATACGAGTATAAAAATACAAAAAAAAAACACGAGGAAAATTCTAGAAGTGAGGCTCGGTCCATGTTGATTGTTGGGTGAGAAAGCAAGCAAAGGAGAGAAGAGTCGTGTGACAGCATAAAACATGCGTCCATCAACAAGCCGTACGTACACACAACACAAAAATAAAAATAAAGAAAATAAAGAAAATGAAAAACCCTAAAAATGGAAAAGGCTGTCCCCAACCCAACCCAACCCAACGCAGCTTCTCGTTGAAGATTTGATTGAATTGAATTAATCTCTTCCACTTAAAAAATATCGCCCCCACCTAAACCGACTCACATGCGCTGACACACATCTCACCGTCCATTCTAAATCTCATCTCTCAATCACAACCGTCCATTCCTTCCATTTTCCTCCATAAATTCTCTCTCCTCCCCCAACCATTTCGTATCTCATTCTTCCTTCTAATCTTCTTTCTCTCTCCTCCTTTTTATTCTCAAATGGCGTTCACACTTATTCCGAAATCTTCAGATCTACGCTTCTCGCCGACGTATTTTACGTTTCTGTGTCCTGTTCCGTCGATATTATCCGTT